>JAPZQE010000022.1:0-171354 GCA_028828645.1 Rhodotorula sp. PL61-2
GGGCGCGGTGGCGCTAGTCGTCAGGACCAGATCATCCGCATAGACCGGCTCGACGTTTCACGAGTCTCCACGAACCCGCGCTGAGTCGACTTGCCCTCCTCCCGCAGACCCCCACCTCCCTGCCCAAGATGCCTGTCACCGTCATCCAGTCGGAGGACCAGTACCTCAAGGCTGTGCGCTGAGAACATCCCTGGGGCTCGGGCAACCCTGCTGATCAGAAGCGCTGCGCGCAGATCGCCGACTCGGGCGTCTCGGCCGTCCAGTTCGTCGCTCCGTGGGACGAGTCCTGGTGCGACGCGCTCCCCTTCCCTCGCAGCACTTCTGACTGACACCGAGAACCGCCTACAGCAAGGCCATCTCGCCCAAGTTCCGCGAGTACGCCAACAACCCGCGCTGGAAGGACATGAAGTTCTACCGCGTCGACATCTGCGACCAGCAGGTGCGCCCTTCTCTGCCCCCTTCTTCGGTGCACCGCCTCACTCCGCCGTCCCGCAGGACGTCGCGATGGATGCGCACGTCGAGATGGCGCCCACCTTCCACTTCTACCGCGACGGCGCCAAGGTCAAGGAGTACGTCGGCTCGTCGTACCCCGCCCTCGAGGTGCGCTTCTCCCTTCTCCCTCCCGCCCAGAGGCTTCACCTGAACCACGCGCACCTGCAGCGCACCATGGGCTCGGTCATGAACGGCAATTAGCCACCCTCACATCTCGCATATCGCATTGCATACCCTCGTCGTTCTTCCCCGTCTCGTCTCGGTGGCTCGCTCGTTCTCGTTGTTCACCGCTCGCAGGCCTCGATGGTCCAATGCGGGCGGGGAAAAGGAGGAGAGAGTGCGGGTTTCGTTTGTAGCGTCCGTCTGAAAGGCTCGGTTCTCTTTGCTCCCCTTAAAGCGGAGGAGTAAGCTGCAGCAAGCACTACCTTTCCTAGCCCTTCTCAGCAGCGTCCGGCAGGTTCAAGTCGCTGTGTAAAGGACGGACGTAGACCTTCTGCCTCCTCGCTCGACCTTCGCAAGTGAGGGCGTCGGGCAGGACTCACGCGCGATTGCAAATCATACTCCACGGTCAGGACTACATCTGAACGAGGCCTCATCGCGGCAACAGGAGCTAGTGCAGCTATCCCCCCGAGTCTGGGAAGGTCTGACGGGCGAGGGACGGTGCCATGACTTCTCGCGGTCTCTGCGAAGTACATGGCTCGCTCGCGGTCGGCAGGCCTTGCCCTCAATCCGATGTATTGGAAGCCATGCAGGCGAGTTTCGCCTCCTTCGCGTCTCCCTACAAAGGCGTGAAACGGAAGTTGGTAGGCGACTGTCCCGGAAGGATCGCGTCTTTGCCCAGCACCTCCACCTGGGCGTCTCCCGCTGCGGCGGCTACAACGAGAAGTGGCGTGAAGTGCTGCGCGCGCGAAGGGCAGGGTCAGTTCCGTCCTCCCCAAGGCAGATGACAAGCGGGCCCACCTCGACCGTCGGGTGCGCGTTCGGCCATTCCGGCGTTTTCTCAAGCGCAAGCAGCGCCTCCTTCCGGTCCGTGACCTTCTCCCTCTCGGCCGCAGCCTTGACCGCATTGTCGAAGCGTTTCGACTCGGCGAGTAGCTTGGCGAAAAGTGCATCGCGCTCCTCAGCAGGGGCGCGCTCGACCGCCGGACGCTGCCAGAAGGAGTGAACGATCATACCGCTGCCGACAAGGAGATAGCCTTGCGAGCTGTGGGCCAAGCGAAATCAGCTTCGGGCGCACGAGAAACGGGAAGTAGGGCGTCACACACCGTAGGCGGGAGACCGCTTCGCCAAGCTTGTACTGCAGTGCGAGATCGTAGCCATGGTACGTCGAGACTTGCACGATGGGGATGTCGAGCGGGTCCTCGGGCGGGAACATGACCTTGGCTGGCACCCACCTGTGAGAAGAACAGCCGCATCAGCGGGTCACACAGAAGGTTAGCCGAAGGTGGACGCACACGCCGTGGTCAAGGTTCCGCTCCACACGGCGGACATTCAAGCCGGCGTCCTTCAGCTCGGCGTACACCTCCCTCGCCAGGTCGGGAGCATCTTTGTGCTCCCAATCGTACTCGTAGGCGGCGGGGTACGAGTCGTGGAAGTCGTTCACGAAGTCATGCTCGATTTGCGTCCTGGGCTTGACATTGACTGGGAATGCGGAAGGAGATCAGTGGAAGAAGACGCGCAACGAAGGGAGGCAGCGCACCTTCGATAACCTCACGGCCGCGGATCTCGTCAGCAACGAAGTGGCCCGAAAAGACGACGAGTGCCTTCGGTCGCGGCTCCAAGGCGAGGACTTCACGGCCAACCTCGCGGAGGTTCGCGCGCGTCTGGACAGACTCGGGGTTCTCCTGCCAGAGCAGGCTGGCACCGGCATGTCCAATGAAGTAGAGCGGATACTGCTGCGCCACAGAAGGCATGGTGTCTATTGTGGAGGGTGAGAAGCGAGAAGCAATGAATTCAGCCAGAGCGCGAACTTCGAGCGGCCAGCATGCGGCGACGGACGGACTGAGCGGGTTCGCGGCCGGGCACAGCGCGCAAGATGGCGCAAACGTCGCGCAAGAAGCAGCCAACAGAACAATGGAGCGCCGAAGCGGCTCAACCGTTCTCCCGCGTGCTGAGGAAGCTCTCATCCAGGAGGTCAAGCTCATCTTACTGATGAGAATGTGCGTGCTCGATCGCAGCCGGAGGAGCGCATCCGAAGCGAGTGGGCGGGGCGTTGAGCTTATCTAAGTGCGTTCTGTCCAATCAGGGCGGCGCAGAAGCGGGAGATGTTGCGACGGCGAGGAGGAAAGGCGAGCGCGCCGCGCCGACCGGGATGCCCTTTTGCACCATCTCATGCTTGGCGTGCGTGCACAGAAGGCTGCCATGGACTTTTGCGCGTGCTCGACGGACCCGTACGCACGGCCGACAGAAGCCCTGCGGCCGCTTCTGCTCGCTCTCGCTTCCTTCTCCCGATTCTGGCTAGAGGAACCGACGCAATGGCTACGCCCCTTCAGACCGCTGCTGAGGTGACTCCAGCACTCCCAGCTGCCGCTCAGACTCTTCAAGAGCCCGGCTCGTTAAAGACCAGCTCGTTCGACGAGAAGGTCGCCGATGTCGAGTCGCTTGACGACCGGAACGTCGTGCACGGGCATGTCATAAAGGACGGCGTTCGCGTGCCCATTTCGTGGACGAAGGACGAGGAGCGCCGCGTTGTGCGCAAGGCCGACATGTTCCTCCTCCCGATCTTCACGGTGCGCGCCTCGCTTATCCCTCGCTTCCCACGGACGCTGACCGGTCTGCCTTCCCAGATTCTCTTTTTTTGGATGGCGCTCGACAGGACTAACGTGAGCGGCGTACTCACGTCAACCTTCCTCCACGACACCGGCATCACCCGCGATGAAGCCAACACCGGCACCTCCCTTGTGCGTCCTGGCTCTCCCCCCTTGTTTCCAGTAGTGTTGAGCGACTGAGCCGTCACTGATCATACTCGGGCCCCTAGCTCTGGCTGGGCATCGGTACATTCCCTTTTCGTTGTCCTAGCGGATTCTTGGGAACTGCTCGTTGACCTTTCTTCCCCTCTTCGTCTTTGCTTCTTCTTTGCGCACAAACAGTCCTCCTCGAGATTCCGAGCAACGTAAGTACTCTCTCTCTCTTCCTTCCTCTCTCCTGCCAGTCTCGCACGTATGCGCTCATCCGCGAGAACCTCAGCAAACGCCTATTCACGCTTCCTCCTCTCCACAGATCGTCCTCCAACGCATCGGCGCACATCTCTGGATCCCGCTACAGGTTGTTGCCTGGGGCCTTGCCGAAGTCCTGACTATGTTCGTCAAGAACGCCAGCGGATGGTACGCTGCGCGCATTTTCCTCGGCCGTGCGTCTCCCCTCCCTCGCTTCTTTCAAACCTTCCGCACGCATATTGCTGATGCGCTTGAACAGTGCTCGAAAGCGGATTTATTCCTGGCGCGCTCTACACGCTGTCCAGGTTCGCATTTTCCACTTGCGTTCGCTTGTCCCCTAGATTGAACGCTCGCTCCCTTAGGTGGTACACCCGCGCCGAGCTTGCCAAGCGCACAACCATCTTCTTCTTCGGCCCCTCGATCTCGTCTGCGTTCGGCTCGCTCATCGCGGCGGGCTGCATCCGCATTCATGGGCATCTCGGCATCAAGGGCTGGCAGTACATCTTCCTCGTGTGCGGCGTCTCAACCATCACCGCGGGCGTCCTTGCCTTCCTCCTTCTGCCCAAGTCACCCCGTCACACCGCCGGCGGGATCCGCGGGAAGGGCTGGTTCACCGAGCGCGAGGCGGACGTCTTCCTCGCACGCATCCAGACGGACGACCCGCTCAAGGAGGCTGAGGCGGCCACGATGCACATTGGATTCAAGGACGTCGTCAGCGTCCTCGCCGACTGGCGCATCTGGCCTCACCTCATCAGCACGTATTTCCCTCTCCCGCGTCGTCAACCTGCGCTGACGACAACTTTCGCAGTGTGTCTCTCAGGTCTGCAGTCCGTCGGTGGCCTCTCTGTTTGGGGCGCAACTATCATCAAGTCGCTGGGCTACACGGCCATCAAGGCAAACCTGCTTTCCGTACCCGGCCCGCTGATCACCTGCATCACGGGCCCGCTCCTCGCCGCCGTCGTCGACCGCTACGCGGTTTACGGCCTTTCAATCACCTTTGTCGCCGTGTGGACCCTGGCCGGGCTGATCGCTATCTACGTCCGTCCCGCCTCTCCCGTCTCTTCATTGAATTCTTGCTCGAGTGAGCTGACAATCCTCCTTCTCGCAGTGCCTCCCCATCGTCGCGGGCACCGCCTCGTGGGGCTTTTACGCTGCCCTTGTTGTCACGCTTAGCGCGCCATCCTGGCAACCGGTGCGTGCTCTTTCCCTTTGCTCGTTCATCCTATCCGGTTGCTGACCTCCCCGGGAACTCGCAGCTCAACGTCACCTGGCTATCACTGTCGATGCGCACGCCGCAGCGCCGGGCTATCGCCTACGCAGTTGTGCGCATCTCCCTCCTCTTCTGCTCGAACGGCCGCTTACTTTCCATGCCTTTACCCACCTATCCGTTCACACTTCTTGACATGCTACGCACACTCAGTATATTGGATGCTCTAACCTCGGCGGCGTCTACGGCAACCAGGTGTTCCGCGGAAGCGATGCGCCCAGGTGCGCAGCCTCCTTCTCGCCCTCCTCCACCAATGTTCTGCCTTCCCGCCCTCTTTCCGCCCCTTGGCCATCTTCCGTCGTCACTTTTTCGTACTGCGCACGGCGAGCCTGCGTAGAAGCGTTGAACAGTGGCTGACAACCCCACCTCCATCGCAGGTACCGCAAGGCATGGGCGGCCTGCCTCTCCCTCGGGGCGATCTGGCTCGCCTTCACGCTCCTTCAGACGGCGCAGTATTGGTGGACGAACAAGCAGAAGGAGCGCAAATGGGCGGCCCTGTCAGAGGAGGAGAAGGAGCACTACCTTGCGACGACGACGGACGAGACGGGGCGGCGTCTCGACTTCAGCTACCCGGTTTGAGAGAGTTGTGCTGCCCTTCACCGTCTCATCAGTCCCAGTGTCTCCCGCGCCCCCTGGAAAAGTCGAAGTTTCCACTGTCCGTCGAGCCTGCCTGGCTGAGAGATCGGAAGCTCCGCAAGCTTCCCTTTTTCCCCCATCGTCGCCATCAGCGCCTCTCTCGCCAGTCGTTATTCGATCCTATCGCTGAGCTCTTTCGAGCACCGTCATCTCTGGAAGACTTGCCCCCTAACGCCTGCTTTCCCGTTTGTCCGCTTTGTTCACTTCCTCTCCCTCGCCTGCCACTTCCGCCGCGTTCCCGCAGGTTCCGCCGCACTGGCCCCCTTGACTGGATGTCGTGCTCGCGTACTGTCGGCCGAGCTGGCCGGTTCTCGCACGCCTTCCAAGGCTCGTCTTGCTTCAGCCGGATGCCCCGTTCCTTCTTGAGCACGCTGCTTCGCTGCCTCCCCATCTCTCCTGTGCTTCACTCTCTCTCTCCCTGTCTCCTTTTTTCGCGCTACTTTCGCCATGACGCAGAAGCACGACGACCCAACTGCGTCAACCGTCTCCCCGCTCTTCAACCCGATCATCGCTTCGCACGTCCCGCCGGACCCTCCTCATCAGGTGCGCTCGCTCCTGCAAGCTTCACAGCTTCAAGCTAACGCGCTTCGCCCCTAGCCACGCGAGCCCGAGCCCGACCGCGCCAGCTTTGCCGACCCGGAGAAGAATTCCCTCTTCAATGCGGCGTCGAAGGTGGACAATCTCACCGGCAGCATCGGAACCGAGCTACACGGCATCCAATTGAAGGATTTGACGGCGCAGCAAAAGGACGAGCTCGCGCTGCTCGTCGCTGAAGTGCGTTGCGTGCTGGACTGCGCCGTGAACTCCGACGGGGAGCTGACCTTGCTCTTCGTGTCCGTCGCAGCGCGGTGTAGTCTTCTTCCGCGACCAAGACTTCACCGTTGAGCAACAAGTGGAGGTACGCTCGCTCCCGCGGCGCTCAAATCAGTGAAGCGAAGCTGACTCTGCTTGCCGCGCGCGCCCGCAGTTCTTCCAGCATTACGGCACGCTCGACACTCACCCGGCACAGAAAGACACCAAATTCGTCACCATCAGCGAGAACGTCTTCGACCATCGCGAAGCTCTGCGCCGGCACCCTTGGCCGCTCGGTGCGTCTTGCCTAATACTCAGCTTCCCTCTTCTGCGCTCTTGTGCACTCAGGCCACGCTCCTCCCTTCCTACAGCCGCATTTCACGCCGACACGAGCTTTGAGCTCAATCCGCCGTCGTACACAATGCTCGTCATGCGCGATGCGCCGCCCGTGGACGGCGATACGCTCTGGTGCGTCTCGTTCTCCCTACTTCCTCTCGCCCTATGCTGCGCTCACCGCTCTACTGCCCCTCATAGGACCTCACAGTACGGGACGTACGACGCCCTCTCGCCGGCAATGCAGGGGATCGCATCGAAGCTGCATGCCGTGCACTCGAGCCGGCTCCAGTACGAGTGCGTCTTCCTGCTCTCGCCTCTTGCACTTTCTACCTCTCGCTAATACACCGCCTCGTCCATCATTCAGGACAATCCTGACGCTTTGGGGCGGCAAGCCTCGCCGTGCGCCGATCGATACCGTCCACCCCCTTGTGCGCCTTACCTCCCGCAGCTTCTGTTCTCGCTGCGGCCTGCTGACCGGCATTTCGGTTGGTCAGGTCCGCACTCACCCTGTCACCGGTCTGCGCGCGCTCAACTGGAACCCTGGTTTCGGAATCTGGATCGACGAGCTCAAGAAGGCAGAATCGGATGCGCTTGGGAGGTTCTTTACGGATCATCTGAACGAGGCAGCTGGTGCGTTCTCACCCTGTCCCATTCCTGGTCACTGCTCGGGTTCCGGGACAGAATGGCAGCATCAAGACGCTGACTCGCCCCGTTCTCGCCCCCTTGCCCTCCGCCCTTCCCCTCCCACCTGCAGATCACCAAGTCCGCTGGCGTTGGACTCCTAACTCTGTCGCATTCTGGGACAACCGCGTCTCGGTGCACCGCGTCATCCCTGGGCAGTACGCCGAAAAGCGGTACGGAACCCGGACGACGGTGTTTGGCGAGCGGCCGTACTTTGATGAGCAAAGCGAGGGGCGGGAGGAGCGAAGGAAGCGGGTGGAGAAGGTGAAGGACGAGGAAAAGAAGAGGCAGAAGGCTCCCGCTCTTTTGGCGTAAGGGGGAGGAGCACTTCCCCACTGAACCCGACCTTCGTACTCGCTGTTCCTTCCGTTTTTCTTCATCACTCGCCGCCAACCCGGAAAGTCGTGACAGATGCCAATGCAGTTGGTACAACCTGGGGCGCGCAAACGCAACACAGCCCTCGCCGATAGCTGATAGAAAAGCCCGCCTGCTTACACCACCGCCGGAAGCTGGTTCATGCTCCCCTCGACGCCCTCCTTCCGGTGGCGCATCCCGCCGATCTCCAGCTCCGCGCCGTCCTTCTCTCCCTCTGCGCCCGCGAGCGTCCCGTCCGTCGTGCCTGTGCCCGGCCTCTTGCTCCCCCTTTCGAGCGCAGCCGCGTCCTCCTCCTCGCTTTCCTCCTCGTGCCCTTCCACGTTGCGCCCGTGCCGCGCATCCCGCACCTGCAGCGCGCGCGCGGTGCAGGTGAAGATGCACATGAGCGGGACGAAGGCGATGATGAGGGAGGAGCCTTGCGTGAAGGATGGGGCGGAGGAGGCTTTGAAGAAGACGACTTGGAACTGCGCGAGTGGCGATGTCAGCACGTGCGCAAGAGGGGGGAGTACGGGACACACCCAGGCGTTGAAAGCGTAGCTCATAACTGCGGGCGAGGTCTGCTGTCAGCTTGCGAAGGAGACCAAGAGAAGTGAGACACACCGTTCATGCTCGCAAGGACGACACTCCGCGCCTGCTCATCATGCGCGAGCAGCTCGTTCGCCCAGCAGAAGTTGCTCATCTGCCCCGCGTACGAGATGCTTCTCTCCCAGTGTCAGCTCCGTCCGCTCGGGAAGGAGAAGCAGGACGCACCCCGACAGGTAGAACGCGAAGAACAGCCCCCCGCGCGGAATGCTTCCTGGGTGTAGCCCGCCGACGAGCACGAGCACAGCGCTGACGAGCACGCAGAGTGCAACAAGGAGGTTGACGGCGAAGCGGTCGCGCGTGCGGTGGTCCGTCCAGACGGCCTGCGCCATGGCACCCTCGTCAGTGTTCCGCATGACCGGAGGAGCTTGTGGGAGGACGAACACTGAGCAGGAGCGCAACGATCGACACGGCAGGCACGCCCATCGGATAATGGTTGAGCTGCTCGATCGTGTAGCGCGCAGTGCCGAGCGCCGTACGCTGCGCCTTCATCCAGAGCGGCATGATGCCCCAAGAGGCGTACGACTCGAGTGCACCTCCAGCAATCCTGCGCGTCCAGAAGGGAGTGAGCAGGTCTTCAGCAAGCAGGACGGCTTAGAAGAGAGAACGTACCAGACGAGCGACATGAGGTACACCTCCCACCGTCCCAGCACGCGTCGCAGAATCGTCCAGTCGAGCGAGGTCTTCTCCCGCGGCGGGAGGCGCGAGATGGCGAGCGCGCGTTCCTCGGGGGTGAAAAGGCGCGAGCGAGTTGTGCGGGGTGTATCGGGGAAGAGGACAACGCCGTAAAGCGCGACAGGGATGGCTGTGAGCGTGAAAGGGTCGGCATACTCATAGTGACGGGGGAAGGCACGGACGGGAGAGGAGGGGGGAAGGTGGAAGAAATGAAGGGCGAAAGAAGCGCACTGATCGCGCCGCATACTGCGCGCACATGTATCGTCAGCATGAAGCGGAGGTGCAGATACGGAGAGCACAACGTACCGATGAACAGCCACTGCCAGCCGTCGATCCCGTGCGCGCCGTCGAGGTTCCGATACAGCGCACTCTGCAGCGAGCCGGAGAAGATCGAGGCGATCTGTCCGGACGCAGAGAAGATAGCGGCGCGCTTGCTCAACTCATGCGGATGGTACCAGGCGCCCATAATGTAGTGCTGTGAAATTGCGAGCCGGATCAGCCAATGACTTCGAGCGAACGAGGAGGGGACTGGACGAAGAGAGGGAAACGCACAGCGCCGACGAAGGTGGACGCCTCTGCCATGCCCTGAAAGAACTTGATAGCGTAAACTGCGAGTGGGACATGTTGGAAGGATGCTCCTGGAAGGGGAGAAAGCGCGGAGCGCACGATGCTCGACCTTTGTCGCCGCAGCACTTAGCATCGTCAACGCGCCCCACAGCACTGCGAGCGGAAGGAGCAGGTTGAGCAAAACCAGGATCAGAGTGCGCGCCGGAGGTGAAGGGCGCACCGCCGTTAAGGGGAAAGAGGATGCGAGGCGGAACGACGAGGACAAGGAGGTTCTGCGGGATGGTCGCGGCTGCGAAGCCGGCAGTGAAGAAGGCGATAACGCTGCAATCACGCAGGGAGTCAGCCGGAGCCTCTCGAGAACAGAAAGGAGCGGCGCACTTGTTGTAATCGCTACCCTTCATCTGCAGCTCCTCCTGCCGAGCGGGACAACCTCTGGTCAGTTACGTCGTTGTCAAGCGACGTCGGTGTAAGCGCACCCGCATTCCAGATACACTGTCATCGGAAGGAAGGAGAGATGAGCGTGGTCAGCGCGGGCGCTGCCAGAACCGAGAGGGTGGACGGGGAAAGGAGCGGACTAGGCATTGATAACTGCGCGAGGGTTAGGATCAGCGCGGCTCGCTTTATGCAAGGGACTATACACGCACAGTTGACCCTGTCAAGATCTGCTCGCGCCAGAAAGAAGGCCGCCAAGGAAGCGCACGATCAGCTCGACGAGTCCCACGAACCCCTCGTCCCGCTCGAAACGCACAGTTGACGCAAAAGCTGCGCGCGGGGAGCATCAGCTAGTGCACTGGTGGACGGGAGCTGGCACGCACTTGAGGCAGAGGTACGAGAGGATGAGGAGGTCTGCCTTGCGCAGGAGGGAGCGCTCTGTGGGGTCGAGCGGTTCAGGCCAGACGGCGGCGCGGGCGCGCGAGAGCCATCGCGCAGGCATGCACGCTCTCGGGCAGACGGCCAAGCAAGTAAGGAGGACGGGGGAGGGAGTGAGAATCTCATGAGCAGCTGCTGCATCGCCCGTCGGCTGCGGTCCAGGCTCTCGATCACTCCGCGCCGCTCTCCGCGCTCCGTCTCCGACGTCCGACGTCCGAACCGACTGCTCTTCCTTCCACATCGTCGCTCTTCTCACGCACCTCTCCGCTGTCGCTCGCTTCTTGCGCCTACGTAGCTCGCTTTTCGACGGCCCGCTGCTTCCAGCTGCTCGCCTCCGCTCGACCCGCCGCCTCGTCACCGCTTGCGCGCAATGCAGAGCTACTGGGACTCGCTGCGCGCCTTCGCAGAACAAAGCATCGTCCGTGCGTCCCGAATCTCTCCGTGTTCCGCCCACGCTGACCCTACGTTCGCCCGCAGCCCTCGTCGCACCCGCCGTTGGGGCCATCGTGAACCGCACCTCGACGACGCCCCCTCCCGCCGATCCACTCTCGTTCCCGCACCTCCCCACTGAACTCGTCCTCCGCATTCTTTCCTACACCGTATGCGCACCCACGCACACCTCCCGCCGCGCGCACACGGGGCGGCTCCTTGCGTACGCGCTCTTCTCGAAAGACTGCGCGCGATGGGCCGTCCTGGAGCTTCGGCGGGACGTTCGGCTGCAGACCTTCGAGCAGGCGTGCTGGTTTGCACGGGATGTGGTCCGTCCGCGAGGGGCTTTCTGGGCGCAGGGGGTGCGCGTCCTCAGGCTCGGGAGCGCGGGGGAGGAATCGCTGTGTGAGGATGGCATTTGGCGCGATCCCCGCGCTGGGCGAGTTATCAGGGACTTGCTCCGGATGTGCACTGAGGTGGAGGAGCTCTGGGTCAGTGGGCTTAGCGGGTTTGACCTCAGTGACCTTGCGCCGGGGCACAGTGCGCCCTTCGCTCTTAATCGTTACCGGTGCAGTCACTCACCTCGCTATCGCAGATCTACGTCGTCTGTGGCTCAACGAGGCACGCGTGACGTCTCGTGCCGACGCTTCCGCTCCACTCCGCTTTGTGCACCTGTCGACGCTGTACCTCAAGGCCGTCATCTTCACGGGCGCATCTTTCGGTCACTTCCTGCACACGTCGACACTCCCTTCCCTTCGGCACGTCGAATACCACTCTGTCCATCAATCACTCGTCACCCCAGCTCAAGCGCCGCCGCCCTCAAGCATCGCCGCCGCGCCTGCCAGAGCCTCCGACCTCAGCAGCATGACCGCGAGCTTGAGCACGCTCGGGCTGGCCGCCCCGCTCTCTGTGCACGGCGCCGATTTGCCCGCGCACCCGCTCCTCCCCTTCGCGGCCCAGCTCCTCTCCCTCACGCTCGGCATCCACGCCCCGCGCTCGCTCTCGCACGAAGCGCTCGTCGCCTTCCTCTTGCACGCCGAGCAAGTACAAGGCCTCAGTCTCCCGGCTGCGCTCGTACGCGACCTTCGCAACAAGCGCGACCACCTCGACAGCCTGTCCGCTCTGCGCGCGGTGCGCATCATTACGGACGTACGCGCAGGTCCGGCAGCCGCGTCCGCCGATGGCGTTGCTACGGAGGCTCGCACAGGGACATGGCGTGACGCGGCCTTCGACCTCGGCGCGCGCTTGACGACCGTCGGAGCCGCCACAGTCGGGCACGTCCCGCCATCGACGCCTGCGGAGACAATGGCGCATCTGGCTGCGCAGCGCGCAGCTGATGAGGCGCGCGAGCGTCGGATGTGTGAGATCATCGCCGACGCGGTCGCATCACTCGGGCGGATGTTGCCAACTGCGGAGGGTACGGCGCAGGCGCCGTCGATCCCGGCGGGGGGAGCAGGCATCAGCGAGCGAGAGGGGGCACTGTACCGCACCTACACGGAAAACAACGGCGCGGAGAAGCTGTGCATCGAGCTGGAGGAGGAGGAGGAGTGGGACGGGGTCTGGAAGATGGGTGCGGAGCGGTGGAGGGATAGGAGGGGGCTGCAGTGAGTGGCATTGGCGGAGGGTGCATCGGGCGGCGTGCGGTTCATGCGGTACATCCAGAGCTTTCGACTGCGGTCTTTGGGGATGACCGGCTTGCCATCTGAGCGAGCGAGAGGAGCGAGATTAATGGCCTTCTCAAGTGAGGCGGTGGCGTTCCTCCGTTCCCTCTGCTTTCCGAGACCTCCTGCAGAGTATTGTTGTCATAACGGCGGTACCTTTGCTCGAGGCTCAGCCTCAGTAGAACCCTGGTCAGCTCAGCGCACCTCAAACCGTTCCGCCTGAAAGCCGACTTGCTCGTTCTTCTCCGCGTGCGCGCTGATCGACCTCCACCGGTCGTACGGGAGCCTGAGCCGGGCGGAGCATGTCGCACCGGGGGCTGCAATGCAGGGATGCGATTTTTCGAAGGTGCCCGGCGACTCGGCGCCCGATCGAGCGAGTTTGGCTCGGCACCGGCACATCGCTCGTCCCGCTCTCGCCCTCGCTTCTTTCCTCGCCCTCGCTTCTCTTGCAGAGTTCCTGCCAGGCTGTATCTGCTCTGATTCACATTCACAAAACCCGACACAGCACCCCACATTCCCGCCCACGAACTGCCCCCCTCTCTCGCAATGTCGTCCGCCGAGCACCTCCCCGTGCAGATTCCCGACGGGTTCCAGCCGCTGGGCACGAGCGGCACCCGCCTCCTCGAAATCGAGCGCGCAAAGGCCAGCTTCTCGCCCCAGGACCTCCGCGAATACATCTACGGACGCGAGTACCTCGACCGCCAGCAGCGCATCCTCCCCATCGTCGAGAACGAGGTGCGCCCTGGGGCCCTTTCTCGCTCGTGCGCCCACTCACGGTATTGACTGCGGTACTTTGCTGCTCCTCCCGGTCGCCGATCTTCGCAACTCCCGTTACGCGCCCTTGCCGGACCTCCCCCACCTCCAGCCGGCATTCGACAAGTCGCAGATTCACTACATGAGCCGCGGCGACAAGTACCGTCATGGCCTTCAGAAGGAGAAGCGCCTCGTCCAGCTCACTCGCGAGCTCGGATGGACCGCAGAGGACGTCAAAGTCGCAGAGGAGCTCATCGGTGCGCTCCCTCCCGCTTTTCGCCACCCGGCCTTTTCCTCACTCGCGATACTCTCGCTGACATCTGCAAGTCTCGCAGACATGCCGGCCGCCTTCGGCCTCCGTGCGTTGCCATTTCGGCCAGCTTAGATGGTACCCTCCGAAGGTGGACCTCCTGACCACCGGGCATGCAGACAACAGCATGTTCCTCAAGACGCTCCGCTCGCAGACGACCGACGAGCAAATGGAGCTCTTCACCCGGCCAGCGGAGCGCTACGAGATCATTGGGGTGAGTCCTGCTCCTCCAGCCAGGCTCATGAGCTTTCCGCCATGTTATCGACATCCCTTCGATACAAAAGGATTCCTCCGTTACTTGTTCGCAAACACGCGCCTGACTCGTGGATCTGCCTGCAGTGCTACGCGCAGACGGAGCTAGGACACGGCTCGAACGTCCAGGGCCTCGAGACGACGGCGACGTACAAGCCCGAGACGCAGACGTTCGTGATCAACACCCCCGGCATGTCCTCGATGAAATGGTGGATCGGCGGGCTTGGGCGTACGGCGGACGTTGCTGTCGTAATGGCCCAGCTGTACACTCCTGTACGCTTCCCCCCTTCTCCTCACTCCAGAGGTCCCTGCTAATTCCACAACCCCACGCCATGCAGGATGGCAAGAACGGCAAGCTCGTCAAGCGCGGGCCCTTCCCCTTCTTCGTCCCCCTCCGCGATCGCAAGACCCGCGAGCTCCTCCCGGGACGGACGGTCATGGACATCGGACCCAAGGCGGGTTACCCTATGTGCGCTGCTCTTGCCGTCGTAAGCCGTGCGATCGGCGACTAACCTGTCCTCATGTTGGCAGGACTGACAACGGTACTGCCATCGTGGGCTCTCCTCCCTGTCGCGCGCCTCACTTGGCCGCACTGACCCGCCTCGACCCCGCAGTTCAACAACGTCGAGATTCCGCACATCAACTTTCTCGCACGCTTCGCCAAAGTCGACCCCGAGACGGGCAAGTTCACCGCGCCGAAGCACGACAAGGTTGCGTACGGCACGATGGTGCATCTCCTTCTCCTTTTCGCATGGAAAGCCCGGTGTTTACTCGCTCGCTCTGGCTGCCCGCAGACCTTCATCCGGGCCAACATCGTCCAGCAGGCACGCATGATCCTTGCACGCTCCGCGACGATAGCGATCCGTTACTGCGCCGTGCGGCGGCAGTTTGCCGACCGGGACGCCCCGCAGACGGACGACGGGCGCAAGCCGTCCGAGAGCCAGGTGCTCAACTACCTCCTAGTGCAGGCGCGGATCTTCCCACCGCTCGTGCAGGCGTTCGCGCTCCACTACACGGGCCGCGCGATGATGCAGGCGTACAACGCGAGCCAGGCCGCGCTCGAGGAGGGCGACTTTTCCCTCCTTGCGGACGTGCACGCGTCGTCCTCCGGCCTCAAGAGCCTGTGTACCATCATGGCAAGCAACGCGATTGAGGAGTGCCGCCGCGCGTGCGGTGGGCATGGCTACTCGCTTGCCGGCGGGCTGGCGTCGCTCTACGCCGACTACCTTCCCCAGGTCACGTGGTGCGTTCCCTTGAACTGCTCTTCCGTGGAACACCCCTCACGCTCTGCGATACGTTCTAGGGAGGGCGACTCGTACATGATCTCGCAGCAGACGGGCCGCTACCTCTTCAAAACGATGCGCGCGGTCCTGACCGACCGGCACGCTCCTTCGCTCAAGGGCAACCTCACGGCCGAGTACATCCTGCGGTACATCGAGAACCCGCAGGCCAAGGCGCCGTTTAAGTATGCGGGCGACCTGAGCGACCCGCAGATCTTTGTCGACGCGTTTGCGCACCGCGCGGCGTACCTGACGGCGACGGCGTTGAGGAAGCGCGACATCGAGAAGAGGACGTGGAACGATCTTCTCATCGACATCTTCCGGTGCTCGTGCGTCCTCTCCTCTGTTCTCCTGGCTTTGAGAGGGGGACTGACTGCGATTCCTTCCTTACGCAGAACCGCACACTCGCAGTTCATCCTTGTCAACAACTTTGCCCAGGCGATCATGCACGACGAGGAGCTTGCACGCCAGCCAGCGCTGCACCGCATCATGACGACCTGCTTCGAGCTCTTCGGTGCGTCCTTTCTGCCCTCCCACTCTTTGCGGAACTCTCCTGACTCGCACACCCCCCGCAGCCTGCTACACGATGGAGGCGGAAGCGTCCGAGTTCCTCTCGTCGGGGTACCTCTCGCCCAAGCAGCACGAGCTTTTGCGCTCGCGGGTGCACGCGCTCCTCGCTGAGCTGCGCCCGCAGGCCGTCTCGCTCGTCGACGCGTGGGGGTGCCCGGACTACCTCCTCAACAGCGCGCTCGGGAGGGCAGACGGCGACGTGTATCCCGCGCTGGTCAGGTTCGCGCAGGGCGAGCCGCTCAACCAGACGAGGTTCAACGTCGAGGTCGATGAGGACGAGATCGAGGTCGGCGCGGAGCAGGGCGTCAGGGCGTGGGCCAAGCTCTAGAGCCGGTCTTGCGCAGTAGCCCGGGTGGAGCGGGAGGAGAAGCGAGAGGGCGAGAAGAGCCCCAAAGACCTTTGTCGTTTCTGTCAGTGCTTCGTAGTTCTTGCAGTACCCCTTGTTTCGTGTATCGGCGGCGCGTCCTCACCCGTGCTCCGTCAGGTCGGGCAGACGCAGCGAGACAAACGGAGGCGGTTTGAGGAAGGCGGGCGTGCGCGTCGTCGCATGCTGGCACACATGCTTTGAGCTTCCCGCTCAGGCGGCTATAGGTCTGATGCACTCCCGTGCACTTTACGCTCACTTCTTCCGCTCGCTTTCACGCCCGCCTCTCCACTTCAGCATCCGACACCTCGTGGCAGCTTCACGACGTCGCCCAATGCAGCACCGGCGACAGCACGATCGTGAGGCAGGTGAAGTAGACGAGTGAGGCGGAGATGGCCTTTGCGCGGAGGCGCGAGGGCGGGTAAGGGTCGCCGTAGATCGCTTTGACGCGGTGACCGGGGAGGGTGGAAGGACTCGGGGAGGAGTAGACCTGCATGGCGAGTCGAGACGTCAGTAGCTTACCCCGAGAAGGGTGGGGTGGGAGGAAGAAGGTTGGGTTGGCTGGGGAGGAGTGGAAGCGGAAGGCGCGCAAGCATGGGGCGACGCACCTCGAACCGCCGAAAGTAGCTCGACCCGCCCCGAGAATTGTAGCTGTCGTCTCCTCCGCCGAAGAACGTACTGAAGAACACGCTCGAAAGCGTGACTTCCGGGTTGGTTCGCCACAGGACGTCCTCGTGCGATATCGCGAGGGTGTCGTTCACCCAGAGATACAGCGCGCCGTTCGCGACGCCGGGCTCGTTGAGCGAAATGAGCTGCGTGATCGTGGTCCAGCTGCGTGAGAAGAAGTTGTCAGTCTCGCTCGGAGACTGAGGTCGGCAGGTGGTGGAGGAGGCGCAAAGCCCCCGCAGTCGGTGCAAGAGCGTTAGGAGAGAGAAGGGTAGGAACGGGAGGAGGTGGCCAAAAAAGGATGAGAGCCAAGAGACGCACCCTCCTCGCGCAAACGCAAAGTTCCCCCTGCTCAAGGTCGTACCGTACGTCCTATCGCAAGCAACGCTCCTCTCCTCACAGAATCCAGCGTACGTCGGGATGTACGCATAAACCTCGCCCGCGCCGCCCTGGCGCCACATGAGTCGCGCTGAGAAGCAATCGTCGCGGTGCTTGCCGCCGGCGCAGACGGCTGAGGCGTGCGGGGCGGAGCCGTACAGCCCGGGAAGTTTGCCGCCTTTGACAAAGTCGAAGGTCGGATCGAAGGCGACCTGCGGTACATTATGAGCGTTAGCTTGCGGAAGAAGGGGGAGCTGGGATCAACGTGAAGGAGCCAGAGGGACAGCGGGAAGCGGGACGCACTTCGTACTTGAGCAAGGCCGTCTCCGCCTTTTCCCGCCTATCCGGCACGCTCATCTGGAATTGCTCCCCTACTCTCGAGTTGAGCGGGTAGTCCACCTCGAGCACCGCCTCGCTGTTCCCTCTGTCGAACGGGTCACGCATCCAGGTCGCCGCCTTGGCCGTCGCAGTGTGCGCGCGCCACCCCTGCTGGAGGAGTTCCGCGGTATGCGTACGGTTGGAGGCAGACAAGGACCCCGCGGCGGCTGCTGGCGGGTCGGTCGAGGTCCAGTGCGCGGCCAGGGAGAAGTGCGCGGCCAGCTCTGCAGCGGAGGCATGTATTGGCACGGCGGGGCGCGAGGACGTCAAGCCCATGGTGCGAGCGGGTGTAGAAGCAGTCGAGCGTGCAGGAAGCCAAGCCGAGGAAGCGCTGCGAGCGGAGCGTGCAGAGGAGGACAGAGCGCAGCGAGCAGAATCACGGAGCAGAGGAGGGGGCGTGAGCTACTTCCAGTGCGTGTCTAACAAGCAATCAAGGGGCCTCGTCGGAGCGGCAGAGCGCAGGATGCGGTTATCAAGAAGATAAGCGTACGCGTCGATGCGAACTGATGAAGTCGCGCCGAAACGCGTTTCCGCCGCGGCCTTCTCTTCCCGACCTTCCGTGCCCCGCGTCCCAGACGGCACCAGAGGCCTGTCGCCCCTGTCCGAGACGCCCAGCAACACGTCTTCGCGATGCGTTTCCCGCTGCAGCCCGCACCCTCTCTCCTCGCACAGCTCGCCTCCTCGCCGTCGCCGTCCGATCCGCCTCTCCTCTTCATCGACAACGAGCCGTTCCTCGTCGAGCTCCAGGGCTCTCTCGAAGGTCCGACGGGCGAGGAGTGCGCCGGCGAAGAGGGGAGCAAGGCTGGCAAGGCCATGGAGGGTGTCCGGGTGGGAAAGGTCGACCTCTCGGATCCGGTGAGTGCGGCGTACCTTTCTCGTGGGCAGCGTCTAACCCGCCGGACCCAGCGGTGTCGGCAAGAGGGGGTTTTTCGAGTCAGAAGGGCGGCGATGCATCCTAGTCTCTCTGCGACGAGGCTGCATTCCTTTCTCCTGCGCCATCCACAGCCCGCGGCGCTCACACAGTTCAAGCACTGACGCCCACTCTCCAACGTGACCGTCCGCAGAAGAAACCCATCCTCCGCATCGCTCACCACCGCCTCGAAGGCAAGCTCGAGACGCTGCTCACGCCCTACGCCCTCCTGCGGACCACCCGCTCCGCGCCTTCCACCTCTCTTGAGCCACCAGCGAAGCGCGTGCGGCTCTCCCACCTGGGTGAGCCCACCGGCACCGAGCCGCCCCAATCCGAACGTGAACCGGAACCGCAGACGCAGATCCAGATCGCCGCCCTCGTCCGCCGCAAGCTCGTCTTCTCCAAGCGGCCCGAGCCGCTGATCGAGGTCTCGAGCGAGGCGGACCCGGGTTTCGCGGAGAAGAAGCGTGCGGCGCTGGCGGGGCGGCCGGGGATGGGCGCTCCGGCGGTAGGGGCGGGGGGGAAGGCAGCGGGGTTCTTTGCGCCCAAGGGCGCAAGTGCGGTGGGGAAGGGAGCGCCGGAGGGAAAGGCAGGCGCGGCAACGAGGTCAAAGGGAGCAGTCGGGCTGGGGAAGAAAGGATAGCGAGCGGGAGCGCACGCAACGCGTCTTGCGAAGGCTTGCCCGTCTCTCCTGGACAGTGACAGTCTTGGCGTGGTGGGCATGAGAGATGCAGCGCTGCCGTTGCTATAGGGCCAGATCTAGCTGGAGGAGGCTGACGATGTATCTTGCGCTACGGGAGTGGCCAAAGAAGCGGGACCAGCCCGCACCGAGCCGACCTTGACGCGCTGTCCGGAGCGGAGAATCGCGATAACCTGCAGTGATGCGCCGACATAAGCTTCTTGACGGTTGCCCTGCACCGGAGCAAGACGGCCAGCACTTGGTGCGTCCGAGCTCTTCGTGCTATTGGAAAGAGAGCTCAGCGAACGCACCTGATCCACCTCGACGAACCAGCTAAGGCCCTTGAGCTTCTCTCCGGCGCTCGTACTCGATGCGTTTGACGGTGTGGCCGGGCGGTACTTGAACGAGCCGGGGAAGGGTAGCGGGAGGGAGAGGAGGTGCAGGTGGAGGTGGTTGACCTGCGGCGGATAGTGGAAGGTTGATGAGCGCGAGTCAGCGGCGTGTGTCGCGCTAGAGGAGAACAGGGAGACACGGACGGAGAAGAAGCTGGAGAGAGGAAGCGCAGGGCGCGAGCGCGCGGATGTCAGCGAGAGAAGCGAGCGCATCAAGGCGAGAGCCGGCTTACGGCGGTATATGGAAGCCAAGTCTGCGAGTATCGCAAGGCAATGGACGACGGTGAGTGAGGTGCTGGTACTGAGTGCGAAACTTGGGCAACGCGTTTGACGCACCGCTGCTCCCCTTCTGGCACGTTCTGCTCGACGAGCACTCTCCGCCCAACGCTCCTCATCCGTTCGACTGCGTCCGAGTTGAAGATCCAAGTTTCGTCAGATGGAGTCGCACGCATCAGAGGAGAGCAAGGAAGAGACAGGCGCGCTGGGACGCGCGAGCAAGCGGGAGGCAAGCGGAGGAGACGGACGCAGAGGGAACGGAGCGCACGCATCCCTACATCGCCTCTCCGCAGCGTCTTGACATTGTCTGCGCACCGTACGGTACATCAGGCCACCGTCGGCGGGCCCATCTCCGTGGTTGCTCGTGACCGGAAGGTAGACCCCCGCCGACTCGACGCACCGACATGCTTCTTCGGCACCGCTAGCAGGTGGACCCTACTCCCGGGCGAGCGATCCTTGAAGACGACAAACTCTGTGTCCTGCGCACCCCGTCCCGTCCCGTCCGATGGACACGAGCGGGTACAAGCGCGTCAGTGCGTGCACCGGGCCTTGGACTGATGAAGCGCCGGAGAGGGAGGCACCTCGTGCACGACCCGGAAGCCCGGCGTGGAGGACGTCACGCCGCAGAAGATGCAGTCTGGCTTGGGCGCAGAGTCCAGCATGCCCGAGGGAGAGGAACGTGGAGGTGCGGTCAGGGGAGGTGCACTGCCAGGAGCGCAGAGGGGCGTGCTCTCGGAGGATGACGGAGAGGAGCGCGCGAACAGCGCTGTGCAAGACGAGAGGAAAGAGTCTAGCATGCGCGCGGGGCGCGGCGCCGGAAGTGATGTAGACGACCGAGGAGAGGATGCTTCCGCGTAGGACCGCTCCACAGCTTGCCGCAGCAAAGCCTCTCGTGGACGACGTCGAGCTCATCGAGCACTCTGTCAAAATCAGTGGCGCGGTCATAACGGCCACATGCCAAGATTTCGCCTCCGTTCTACCACCGTCTACCTCCCTCTCCTTCCCCCGTCCCCGTTCCCGTCCCGGTCCCGGTCCCCGTCCGTCCCGCTCTGTCCCTCCCTCCCCAAGCTCGCGCTCCTTACCCTCTCATCCCTGAGCGCCTTGAGCCTCTCCGCGCCCGCGCGGAGTCGCGCGCCCGGCCCGTCGGCGCTTGGCGCGGGGGAGTGCGTGCGCGACACGGGGAGCGACGAGGCGGACGAGGCGGACGAGATGCCGAGCCCGGGGTTTGGTGCGGCGTGGCGAGAGGGGTTGGGCGACGAGGAGGTGGAGGAGGATGTCGAGGGGGGCTCGAGGAGCTGCGCGCGTGTTCGGGTCAGTCCATGGCTCCTCCTCAAGCGAGCCCGCCTGGCACAGATGAGCCGAGCCGCAGCAGCGCGAACGCAAGCGACGGACGCACAACGACCTCCCTCTCGAGCCTGCCGACCATCTCGTCGACCTCTCGGACCTCCCGCCCCCTCGCCCAACTGTCCCAGTCCCACGCCTCGAGTTTCCTGACATACCTCCTTCTGACCTCTCCGCCGGTCGCGCGGACCCTCCCCTCGAGCCACGCGTCAAAGTGGGGGCACTCGAGGAAGCGCGCGTAGAAGCGCTCGAGGGGCGTCGAGCCCGGCTGCGAGAGGGACGGGGGCGCGGGCTTGAGCGCGAGGGACGAGCCGTGCGTGCGGAGCGAGGCGAGGAATGCTGCGCGCGAAAAGCGCGTCGAAGGGAGCGGGGCGGGGCCGGGCGAGAGGAGCGGGGCGCTGCGCGGGTCGGGAGGCGTCAGTCAACAAGGAGCGCAGGGGGAGAGCGAGAGACTCCCGGGGAGAGTCGGGACGCACCGCGCAGCAACCGCCTCGTTCCCCGCCCACAGCGTGCCAAAGTACCGGTTCAGGGGCGCGAGGAACCGCTCTGTCAGGGCGGCAAAGTGGCGGTAGATGGCCGCGTCGCACGCAAGGTCTGTTGTCTCTAATCAGCCTTGTCTCCCCTCTCGTCAAAGACGAGAGAAAGGACCCGTACAGTCACTCCGCCGCCACGCGTCGACGATCTCGCGCTCGACCGCCTCGTCCTTCTTGACATGCCTCTTTCGCGCGCTCTTCAGCCCAAAGTCCTTCCCTGCACCAGCATCATCCGCGCCACCCGCGCCGAGAGAAACGGACCTGCGGGGCGGGAGGCCGGCGGCGGCCGAGACGGGCGCGGGCGGGGCGAGCGCGGCGGAGGAGCTAGAGGAGGAGGAGAAGGAGGGAGAGGGGGCGGCGCGGTCGAGGCGGAGGATGTGCGGCCAGTGCTTGCACGTCGAGAGGAGGAGCGGGTTCGTCGAGGCAATCAGCATGCCGGGTGGAGGCTGCGAAGCGAAGAGTGTCAGTATGGGTGGATCCCGCTCGCATGCGGGCATCTTTGCAGTGAGGAAAAAGTGTCCCTGCGGGCGAGGAACGAGGAAGAACGAGCGTAACACACCTTCTTCCCCGCCTTGCACAAGCGTGCAAAGTCGTCGTCGTGCACATGGAAGTACGGCCTCGCGTCTCCCGCAAACGGGATCTGCGCGTCCCCCGTCCCTTCGTCAGCAGGCACGACCTCTGCGCTCGTTCGCTCGCGCGCGGAAGCGGTGAAAGCGGCTACACGCACGGGCCTGGCGAGCGCCTTGAGTGCCTCGACGGCTTCGGCGCCGACGCGCGGCTCGTTGGCCCAGACGAGGAGCGGTTCGGCAAGGACGACGAGTTCCCAGAGGAGGAGGAGTTTCGAGTACCCTACCTCTCCCAACTCGCCGGGCTTTCCCCCCGCGGCGGGCGGGAAGAGCAGCAGGCACAGCGGGGTGAGCGGGAGAGAGGCGGGGAGGACGCTCGGCGGGCCGGTGAGCGCCGGGAGGTGCGCACTCTGCCGCGAGGCGTGCCACGCCGCGGGGGTGAGGAACGGGCTGGGCGGGTGCGTCGGCGGGAGGGTCGAGGCGCGCCGCGGGCCGCGGGAAGAAGACAGAGAGGGGGAGGGAGCGGTCGACGGGAGCGGGAGCGGGAACTGCGCTTGTGAGGGGAGAGGGAGGGAGACGGTGAGGACAGAGCCGAGGAAGGGAAGCTCGAGGGCCGTGCCGGGCGTTGGATCGGGCCTGTGGTGACGAGGACAGGAACGGCATGAACGTCAGCCTGTCCCTTGCGAACAGCGAAGGAAGGTCAACGAGCGGGAAGTGCGCCGACTCACCAGCTCGCAATGTTGTGGCATGCAGTCTCGACCATTCCGCCATGGGCCCCTCCCGCCTGCGCATGCTTGAAGTGCAGTGGACCGAGGATCGCGACAAGAGAAGAGAAGAGGCCGGAGAGGGCGGGCAGGTGGGTGATCTGCGTGGCGGGCGGAACAGGTCGATGCGCGCTCCTGGAGAACCCACAGCGGATGCCGTGCAGCAAAAGGAGAAGTCGGGATCGGGCAGAGCAGACGCACGAGGACGAGGGAGCGCTGCGAGTAGCCGCGTCTTAACCGGTCGTCCTGCACGCAGCAACCGGTTAGCTGACCCTCCCCCTCGACCATGAGATGTAGAAGAGGGGAAAGGACCGCGCCCGGACGCACCTTGTCCCTGACGAACCACACAAAGCCGTGCAGCGCGCCGTCGCCCTCGTCGGCGTCTGGCAGCCGGTCGACGTCCTTGCCCCTGCCGTCTTTCTCGGCGCGGCTGAGCTCCTCCTCGAGGGGGTACGGGATGCGCCAATGGTACGCGTATCCGCCGTCGGGCAGCTCGTGGGGCGTGGGCAGGGCGCTCGCTTCGGGGAGGGACGAGAAGGCGATGTTGACCGTTGTCCTTGGTGGGAAGCGGGTCGGCGGGTAGGCATTGTCAAGGTTTGGGCCGGTGTCGATGTCAAAGTCGACGAGGGCGAAGCAGACGAGCCAGCGGCGGAGGGCGGCGAGGTGGGCGGGCGGGAGGAGGTGCGACGGGAACGAGATGCGGCGGGTCAGGGTCTGCCGCTTGGGGTTGGCGGGGCGCGAGTCTCCGGGCACGGCATGTGGGTCGTCCTGGCAGTTGTCGCTCTGGGGTGGGACTTGGGAGGGTGCGTGTGGGGGAAGCGCTGATGAGGACGGCGACAGAGGGGAGCGGATGCCTGGATCGCCGTAGCGCCCTTCCTTGGCCGTCAAAGTCATACTGAGCAGTCTGTACTGCTGGGCGAACTCGACTCGGGCGCAGGGTGCGTCGTCGGTTTCAAGTTGGCTCGATCCCGCGTCGCACCTTCCCACCGAGGGCTCCAACCTCGCTCAGAGCGGACGAGTAACGCAGTCGACCCACGCCTGCCCCGCCAGCTGGCCGGCCTGCCTGCCTGCCCGCCCGTGTCTCTCCTCTCCCGCTGGCGACTGGCGACTGGCGACTGGCGATGGCACCCCACTCGCCCTCGTCCGCGCGCCCCCTGCGCCCCGGCCTCGTCGCCGTGAGCGCCCTGCTCGCCCTGACCGTGCTGTACGCCCTCGCCACCGCGCCCCTTCACGCTGCCGACTCGCCCTCGGCCACCCGCGTCGCCGCCGCCTGGTCCCTCACGTCCCTCTCGTCCCCGCTCGACGCCCTCCGCTCTGCGCGCCACGACCCGACCGACCTCTCCTACCGCGCAGAGCTCGAGCGCGCGACGTCCCCTCATGCGGACGCGCAGGGGAGGAGACCGCTCGGGTTCGACCGCGTGTATGTCCTCTCGCTCCCCTCGCGCGAGGACCGCCGCGCAGACATGCGCAAGCTCGCACACGCCCTCGCCATCGACGTCGAGTTCGTCGACGCCGCCAACAAGAACGAGCCGTTCATCAAGTGGATCGCAGAGCGCGTCGTCGAGAGCAGGGCGCTCAGGCGCGAACAAATGGTCCGCCTCTCTCTCTCGTCCTATAGCCTGCACCCTTTCGTCCTCCATAACTCACCCCGTCATCCGTGCCCGTAGGCCAAGGCCCGCAAGGTCGACCCTGCGAGCATCGGCGGCCTCGGCCTCGGGTCCGACTGGCTCGTCCCCTTCCCAGGCAACCTCTCCTCCTCTTCGTCTGCGCTCCCTCCGCGCTTTCCGCCGTACCCTCCCTCCTCCTTTCCCGGCACGTCCTCCTCCTCCCGGCCGCAGACGTGGGTCGCACACCTCGAGGCGCTGCACTCCGCCGGCGGGCGACACACGTCCCTGCGCCCCTCGGACCCGCACCTGAACGTCACTGCCGCGCTGTGGGACCCGCAGGAGCGCGTCGCAGTCCGGCAGGTACACGAAGGCGTCATCAGCACGTACTGGGGGCAGACGAGGGCGCTCAAGCGCGTCAGGGAGAACGGCGACCGGACGGCGCTCATCCTCGAGGACGACGTCGACGTCGAGTGGGACGTCGAGCGACTGTGGGAGACGGTCGCAAGGAGGTTGCCCCGAGATGAGGAGGGAAACGAGGCCTGGGACGTTGCGTTCTTGGGGCATTGCTGGGGCGGCGAGTTCCAGCGTGCGTCCGCTTCCGTCCCTTCCCTCTCCCTTTTCTCGTGCCCACTCCCTCACGCCCGCCGCGCACAGAGCCGATGTACCTTCACCCCTTGTTGCACCGCTCGACGGCGCCGATGTGCCTCCACGGGTACGCCGTCACCGCGCGAGGCGCGCGCACGCTCCTCGATGCGCTCCTCGACCCCTGGAGCGCGTTCGCCGCCGCCGTCGACGCAGTCGTCCCCTCCCTGCTCCACTGGCAGCGGTCCCTCTCGCCCTCGCTCGCGCGCACCGAGCCGCTCCTCAAGAGCTGGACCGTCGCCCCGCCGCTCGTCGTCCAGCGCAAGGACGGGCCGTCAGACCTCCAGCGCGGGACGGGCAGCGCCTGGCGCGGTCTCCTCCGCGACTCGACCGTCGAGCGCATCAGGCGCGACGAGGGCATGTGGGACGACGACGAGTGGGACGAGAGGTACGACGAGGAGAGGCCCGACCCGGCGACGGTGCTCAGGTGCGGGCAGGGGTGAGTTTACTCTCTGAGCGTCGTGGCGAGCGGGTGCATCGAAGAAGGTGCAGTGTCCTTGACGAGCTTGCCGGCCCTGTCGACTTGAAAGCGCAGCGAGATCTGGCACGTCCAGGGCGAGTCGGCGCGCTCGGTCTTGACCTCCACCCGGGCAGCGCGTGCACGTGTTGGCGTCGCGCGGGACCTTGATCTGTGGTCGGGCGAGTTACGCGGGCGGGAGGCGCGAGTTGCGAAGGTTAGCGCGCGACTCGGAGAAGACGGGAGGGGGCCGGGCTCGGACGCACGCCGGTGATGGCTTCTACGAGGGAGCTCTTGCCGACGCTTGGCTGCCCATGACGACGATTCGCGGGAGCTCAACGATGGCTTCGACGCCGCTGCGGTGGATGTCGCTGATGAGGGCGACGAGCTGGCCGTGAGCGGTCGCGTGACCGGAGCTGGAGATGCTGCCGACGGTCATAGTAGGCTGCTCCGTCCGTTTCAGTTGAGGCGAAAGCAGGCTGAGTGAAGGGAAGTGAAGGGAAGGAGGCGCTCAAGAGGCCGGCTCGGTTGAGGCGGAGGCGCGGTCCCGTTGCGCCGCGGCGACACAAGATGCGCGTGCAAGCCAGCGCAGGACATATGGTAGAATCCGGAAGTGTGTTCGGGGGTGCGTACAAGGTAAACAAGCGTCTAGCCTAGTGTACCGGAGACACGAGCGGGTCGACGAGCGGGAAACTGATGAGAAGACGCGGGAGGAAGCGGAGCACGGGAGGCAGCAGAAGTCGCTCAGCCTGACCGGGTAGCCTCGTGTCGTGCTTACAATACAACTAGGAATTCAGCAGGGGCGAGAAGCAGAGGAACAGCCGGCGTCGTTCGTTCGTCGCTCTTCTCGACGTTCTCTCTTTCCCGTCGCCGCAAGGCGTCGTTGTTCTTTCGCTGCTGCTGCTCTGTGAGCTTGTCGGACCGAGCAGGCCATGACCTCGACGACCCGCAGCTCTCCCGCTTCTAAGGATCCCTCGCGCAGCCCGTCCTCGACCGAGGGCGCCCGTCTGCTTGACTCGCACTCGCTTGGCTTGGCGTTTCAGTTCACCTGCTAAAAGCCTTACGCCGGCTCGCTCGCAGCGCCCCGCACCGCTGCCAACCTCCGCCGCCTCCTCGGATCCCTGAGCGGCGTCCCGGACCCCGTGTACCTTGACGAACCCTGCTGCACGCTCCAAGACCTCGAGCTCAAGCAGCTCGAGGAGGAGTGCAGCTGCAGGCTCGAGCGCGTGCGCAGGGACGGTCGCGAGTAGCCTCCGCGTGACGATGCCTACCGACCAACATGACACTGCAGTCCGGCTATCTCAGCACGCTGCTGGACCAGGCGCTCGAGAAATGCGCGAGATTTGGCCCAGGTGCTCTCATCGACGGGAAGAAGCGTGCGCCTCCTGATTCCCTCGCTACCCCATGCCAGGGCTATGACTGACTTGCTGCATCCATGCAGACATCGCCGTCTCGGCAGAGCAAGCTGGCAGCTTGGTCCCAAGGATTGAGATCAGCACGAGCGGCAAGTACGAAGCAGACGCGACATGGCAGCACCTTGACATGGAGGGCAATATCGGAGCAGTCGTGATGACCCTGGATGTGCATGAGTCGGAGGCGACGAAGCGCAAGACGGATGAGCGCAGCCTGTTCCTCGGCCCCGGTCACGCGCGATGGGTTCGCTTCGCTTCCCGGGGTGTGTAAGCCGAGCTTGTCCATGCGCAGGTTCAGATCCACCTCGAACTCGACCTCAACTCGGCTACTCCACCCCGCACGTGATCTTCCGTGCGTTCGAGCGCGCACCGCTCCCGCCTTTCTACTCGCCTCTCACCGAGGTCACCATCTCTGCGGCCGAGACCGCCGACTTTGTCATCCCCGGGCGGTGCTTTCCCCCGTTTTCGCAGGCGAAGCAGGATGACCCCCTCGTTGTCCCGGGTGACGCTCTCCAGGACAAGTTCCGCCTCATCCATTCGTTCTGCCGCATACAGGCGTAGGGATACACCTTCCCTCCCTCACCTGCTCTCCACTGAGTGTTGTCATGTTGTCGCTGCCTGTTGTCTCTGCCTTGCCCTGCCGTGCAATCACTCTGTTCGTCTTTCACGCTTCCCCGCGAGTCAGCTCGTGTCCGCCTGCATGCGCAACTATGGTTTGCTGCACTTCCACAACGTTTCAAGGTGAGGGGTGAGTGGGAAGCGTGGTTGCCGTCTGCCGCAAAAAGGGGCGGGAGGGGCTAGTTCAGGAGGAAAGTAGGCGAAAGCGAGCGAGAGGATGAAGTGGAGCGTAAGAGGGGCAAAGGCAGGAGCGGAAAAAGGGTGACCGAGGGGAGGGCAAGTGGACGGGAAGGTCAAGCGGAAGATGGGGTCAGGAGCTGGTGTGGGGCTTTCCATTGAGACGGCGGACAGGAGTGAGCAAATCATGTATGCGCCGATGCTCATCAGAAACGAGGTCAGTGGTGCGCTGCGGGCGAGAAAGCGACATCAGCGGGGTGAAGAGCGTACGAGAGGCAGGACACACGTTACCTCTTTGACGGCCTGCGCGATGGGCCAGGAAGTCAGCCAACGTTTTCAGCAAACGAGGGGCAGACCGCGCGCCGTTCTCCGAGTCGTGTTACAGTGCAAGAGAGGGCAGGGAAGGCCGGCGGAAAGGAAGCCCGGCGGAAAGGAAGCCCGGCGCAAGGCCGTGGCGCTACGACCACAGGACATGCACACGAAAGCAGACGCCGAGTGCGGTGCACTCCTTCGAGGCTGTAGCCGAAGCGTCTCCGCGTAGCAATAGGCCTTGGCACAGCGTGTGAGAAGCAGAAACGGGACGATGAGCGAGGGGAGCGATGAGGACGTAGCGAGCGCAGGAGACAGCGGGAGAGGCAGCAAGGCGGAGGCGGTCATCACGGTACTGCTCTGGAGCCAGTCGTGCATGGTACAGAGCCTAGCGAGCATGGCAACGGAGGTCAAGCCATCGTCGTCGTCGTCGTCCGCCCCGCCTCCAAGTTGCTCGCTCGACCACGACCACGAGCGCTCAGCAGGAATGGCCGGACTTGTGAGCTACGTCGACTTGTCGCAGAAGAGCCTCTGGGTTGCAATCGGCTCGATCTGCTTCGTGCGTCTCGCTCCTTGCTCCTCCCGCGTCCTCATCACTCGACCCCTCCCCGCCCCGCTTCTCCCCTCGGCATGGACTGACGACGAGCACACGCCCGCAGAACCCGCTCTTCTGGAACATCGTCGCGCGCCAGGGTGCGCCCCCTTTCCCCGTCAACCCGCTCACCTCGCCCCCCACCCCCGCTCACCAGCTTCCCCTCGCTGCGCATACAGAGTACCGCAACAAGATCCTCACAAAGCTCGCGCTTGGAAAGCCCTACCTCGGCTGCTACCTCCTCGGCGTAACCATCTTTGGCCTCGGCATCCTCCGCGACCACCTGTCCGTCCTCGTCCTCCCTCCTCTCCATCGCTCGCTCGCGCGCTCTCGGCCGCACTGACGCCCCCGCCGCACACTCCCAGCTACCAGCTCGCCCTCGCCGAGCAGCCCAAGCTCCCGCTCCTGCACTACACCGAGTTCAAGGTCCTCGCCGCCGCCCTCTTCGCGTGGGGCAGCATCCTCGTCGGCACCTCCATGTGGGCCCTCGGGTACACGGGTACCTACCTCGGCGACTACTTTGTACGTTCTCGAACGCAGGTCGAGCACAGGCAGGCAGGCAACCGTGGAGAGCTGACCCGGCTTGCATCAACACGCGCTGCAGGGGATCCTCATGGACGTGCGTTGCGCCTCTCCTGCTCGCATCCCCCACGGTCGGCGCTGTAGGCGAGCGTACGGTACTTCCGGAGCAAGCGCACACCGACTGACCCACCCCTCCCGCTTCCCCTCCCTGACTCGCAGCACAAAGTCGAGTCTTTCCCCTTCAACGTGACCAGCAGTCCGATGTACACCGGCTCGACGCTCTGCTTCCTCGGCACCGCTCTCTGGCACGTTTCCCTCCTCTCCTCCCTCCGCCTCACATATCCCGCTGACCGCCGAAAGTGCGCAGGTACGAAGCCCCGGCCGGCCTGGCGCTCACTGCGCTCGTCTACATCGTGTACCAGGTCGCGCTTTCGTACGAGGAGTGCGTCCCCTCTCCCCCGTACTTCCCACTCTCCTGCTGCGTCGCGCTGACTCGAGGCGGAGAAACCACCCTTCCCCGCCCGCGAGCAGCCCCTTCACCGGCGCGATCTACGCCCGCCGCGACGCCGAGCGCGCAAAGGGCAAGGCCCCCGAGGGTGCCGAAGGGAACAGCAGCGCTGTCCGCGCGCGAGTCGAGCTCTGAGTGCGCGTGAGCACGCACGCGCAGTGCTCGAGCGGGAAAAAGAGAGGCCGATGGAAGTCAGCAGGAGGGCGGATGTGACGAGGGGATGGATGCGAGGGAGGGAGGGAGGAGATACCATGTTCAACCACGTAGATACCCCCCCTCACGTAGAAGTCAGTCAGATCGCAGTGCCCTTCTCAACGAAGGTGTTGTTCAAACCGACCGGAGCGGCATGTTCCGCTCTCTCACTTCTTCTGCGCCCTGCACTCGGCTGGTCAAGACGATGATACGCGACCAGCGCGGGTTGCAGTGCGTACGGTACGGTGCGATGCGAGCGAGGGGGTTCCTCCGGTGGGCGCGAGCGAGGTATGCAGACGACGGGTGATGTGGGTGCGCGGGGGCAAAGAAATCCAGGTATGAGCACAACAAGGGGGTGTCTTCTAGCACATGCCGGAGTACCGACAGCAGGACGGGCGGGGAACAGCGGGCGAGGACAGGGGGGAACGTCAGGCGTGGCACTTCTTGCTCGTGCCGTATCTGCGAGACGAGGGTGGAGCATGAGTTTGGTATGGAGAGAAGCAAGGGGGAGGAGAAAGACGCACCGGAACACGGTCGCCGGGTCGAGGTTGTCCTCGTCGTACGTCTCCTCCCACACCTCGAGCCCTTCGGCGCGCCTGATGCGCTCCACTGTCGAGTCCATCAAGAGCCCGCGCCACTTGCTCCCGATCCCTGCCTGGATGTCGCTCGGCCCGTCCTTGCGCTGGATCACGAGCGGCGGGTCGACGCTGAAGCTGTTGAGCAGCCCGAACGAGATGAACGACGGCACGGCCGTGTCGACCGCGGTCTGGTACGCCGTCCAGGGGTTGAGCAGGAGAGACAGCGCGCGCTCGGCGCCTGCGGCCGAGAGCGCGTACGCGTGCAGGCACAGAGGGACGGACGAGCGGTGCAGGTGCGGGTGGAGGTACTGCGGCTCTGCGGGGCCGGCTCTCGTCAGGCCCGCCTTGCGCGAGAGAGAGAGGAGAGAGGGCGCACTGAGCATTTCTTTCCCCCAGCAGTGCCCGAGGAAGCTCGCGTCCCAGTCGTGCGGCAGTCTCCGCTCGATGCGGCTCCACAGCCGCTCGAGGTCCCACTCGACATCGACGTCGTCCTCGAGGATGAGGGCGCTCTGATCCCCATTCTCGAGGATCGCCTTCATCGCCCTCGTGTGCCCCCAGAACGTGCTGATCACGCCCTCGTTGACCTGCCTCCCCGCAATCCGCTCGTTCGGGTCCCACAGCGCCGCGCTGACGTTCAGCGCCGGATCCTCCGGCACGAGCAGGTCGAGCGTGCCCGCCGCGGCGTGCGCCTCGAGGTACGCGACCCAGTCTCCGGAGGGGGCGAACCGCTTGTCGTCCCGCGGTGGGAAGGGCGCAGACGAGCGCGGCGACGGCGTCTGCACGAGCCAGTCGTTGCCAATGTGCAGCCCGCCGAGGGTCGACCCGTCGACCTTGCGCGCCTGTGCCTGCGTACGTACATTTGTGAACATTCTACACTAAGGAAGCAGCGACGGCGGGAAGCGGCGAGCGCACCATGATCTTGAGCCGGTCCCTGCGGACCTCGACGGCGCGCTCTGCGATCCAGCGGATGAAGGGCTCGTTCTTGTTGCTCGCGTCGACGAACGTGATCTGGAGTCCGTGCGCGCGCGCGAGCTGGGCCATCTGGGCGCGGCGGTCGAGGCGGGTCGGGAGCGAGAGGACGTAGATGTGGTCGAACGTGAGCGTCGGCGAGTGCACCGCCTGCGACCTGGGCGAGGTGGTGCGCTCGAGGTGCTCGCGGTACGAGAGCGACGGCGTCCCTGCATCGCCTCCCCGCAAGTGCGAGAGCGCCGACGAGAGCACGACGAGCGCGAGAACGGCCGCTGCGAGCGAGAGCGTCGTTCGCCGCGAGAGGGGCGCGCTCATCTCGGTGCACGTGTAGCTGCAACGCTCCAGAGCTCTCACTGCTCGAAGCTCAGCAGGAGCGGCGGGCGGGACTGGCGGGCGGAGGGTGCGCACGCTCGACGCGGCGCGGCGCGTGCACCGCCCGCGCAAGATGAAAACACGAGACAACGCAAGCGCACAGGCGAGCGGGCTCTGAGCCTTCCACTGAGAGCTTGCTGCTCGGTGCGAAGACAGGAGCCGTACGAACTGCGCGGACGAAGCAGCCAGCTACAAACACCCTCATCCGGATGCGACAACACGCTTCCATTCTCGCGCTCGCATGGAAAACACATAGCCAGCACATCTAGGACTGCAGGGACGCCTACACCTCGGCGAGCACCTCGTCCTCCTTGTTCCCCGCGCTCTTCCTCCGCTCCTTGCGCTCCTTCTTCTTCCCCACACTCTTGTCCGCGACCTTCTTCTCGAACGCCTTCTCGCGCCGCTCGGCCTCCTTCCGCACCTTCTCCGGTACCTTACCCCCGTGCTCGTACGCCAGCACCGGCCGGGGCGGGATCGGCTTGCCGGCCGCCTTGGCCTCGTCGCGCGCCTTCTTCCACGCTTGCCGCGCAGCGATCTCCTCCTCTGTCGGCTTGACCTTCTCGACGAAACGCTTCGCCGGAGGCCGAGCCCTGAAGGCGGGGGACGTGGCAGAAGAACGGTACCGTGATGGCCGGGGTGAGGGCGGCGGCAGTGGAGCGGACGTCAGGGTCGAGGTGGAGGAGGCGGAGACGATGAGGCTGTCAGTAAAACGCAGAGGGTTGAAAAGAGAAGGGGGCGCACGGAAGCTCCTCGCCGTTTTCCAGCTTCCTCCGCTTGATCCGCTCGTTCTTCTCCCTCTTCCGCAGCGCCCGCTTGGCCTGCTTCTCCTTCTTCGCCCGCCGCAGCTGCTCCCGCACCGAGATGCCCTCCTTCTCCGCCGCCGCAACCGCCTCAGCCTTGCGCGCGGCGTTCGACACCTTGGCCGGCGTGCCCGCCGCGCGGGCCGCCTCCTTTGCAGGCGTCGCGCCCGGCGTCGCCTTCTCCTTGCCCTTGCCCTTCTTCGCCGGTGTCTGCGGCTCCCCAGCTGCCTTCTCCTCCTTCACTGGCGAAGGGGCCTCCGCTGCTGCTGCGGGCTTGACCGTACCCGCCTTCTTCCCGCCGACCTGCGTTTGAAGCGACAGCCGCTTTATGACCTTCTTGTCGAGCTGGCTCGACACCCACCGCGCGTCGGCGTGCTGATGCTCTGCGGGGAAGTCGTCCGCCTGGATGTGCGCCGCGAACCGCGCGAGGCGACGCTTGTGGTCCTGTGGAAGCGCGCGGGAAGACCGCGGGTCAGCCGAGGTGCGAGACTGATAGGGAAAGGGGCGCGCGCACCTTGGACGCAAGGTGCACGTCGGTCATCTTGCCCTTCTTGAGCACCTTGTTCGGGCAGATCACGCACACAAGCGGGAGCTCGTCCTCGTCCAGCTGTGCCTCGTCGTCGCCCGACGCGTCCCCCTCGTCGCGCGGGACGAGCGCCGCGCTCGACACGACCTGCGTCTCGAGCGCTTCGAGCGCGGTAGGGAAGCCCTTGGGCGGCGGGCGCGGGTCGTCCTCGCCCAGCTCCTCCTCACCGTCCTCGTCGTCGTCTTCGTCGCTCATCCCGCCGAGCCGGTCGTCCTCCTCCGCGCTGTCGTCGTCCGAATCGTCCTCCGAGCCGGACACGCTGTCGCGCTCGTCGGCAGAGGCGTCGCTGGCGGAGAAGTCGTCGTCGTCCTCGTCCGAGAGGAGCTGCTCCGCCTTGCGCTTGGAGCGCTTCTGCTGCGCCGTGACATGCTTGTAGACAGGCATTGCCGGGTTGCTAGTGCGGATCGAGCGGCTCCCAGGCAGCACGTGCGAGGAGAGCGGCAGCGAGAGTCGCGGGACGAGGTCGAGCTCGAGCGGGGCGAGAGCGGCGCGTGGTCCGGATCAGAATCTCGACGAGCCGCGGACGAGGGGAGGAACCGCGCTCGAACGGCGCCTTTTGGGCACTGTAGATCTACGACAAGCGGAATGGGATGGCTGGCACGAAGGAGAAACAACTGGAACGGACGACGACAACCTGCAAGCGGGACGAAGAACGAGTAGGACAGAAAGACAGCTACAACCCCGGGCCGGATGCGAGGAACACCACGACGGCCGTCACGGCGAGGCTCAGGAACAGCCCGATCGACTTGCACACGAACGAGACGACGCCCGATGTTGCGCGGTCGTGCGACGGGTTCAGCGCAGCGTCGGCGCGGGCGATGGTGGCCTGTGGCAGGGCGGATGACTGCGCGACGGTTACGAGGACCTGTGAGGGCGACGGACGAGGGGGTGAAGGGGGCGCAGGGAGGAACAGAGGTCATGAAGTAAGGGCGGTGCGATTGGGAAGGTCAGCACATGTCGTTGGTTCGGCTGTGGAGTGATGTGCTCGCGCCTCTTCCAGGTGATCGACGGATTCAAAGGCTGAGGAAGGAGCGGGAAGCACCTGAAGGACAAAGAGCGGCACCTCCGGAGCGACGGCGACGGGCGTGTTGCGCGTCTCCCGCGCGGTCAGCGTAGCTGTGGCGGGAACTGCGCACGAGAATGCGTCGCCGAGAAGAATGTCAAGTTCAATCCGTACCAGCGGACAAAGCGGGCGGCGTAGCACGCACCGGCAGTCGCGCCTGCCTGTTCCTGCGCGAGTGTCGGGAGCACGTCTCCCTCCGTCGCTTCAACCGCGATCTGTGGCGGTCGCGCGTGCGCGTCGGCCTCGAGGTCCGTCATCAGATACGACGGCGTGCTGAGTCCAGCAGGCGAGAGACCCGACATACCTTCTCCCCCTCTCTCGCCGAGAGCACCGCCCCGCCCATCTGTCCCCTATCGCCTGTCTCAAGCCCGGAGGCGCTCGACAGGCCCGCAGAGCTCGCTCGCACGCCGGACGGGAGCGTCCCGGCAGCCGCAAACGAGGGAAGCAGCAGGCACAGCACGAAGAGGAGTCCGAGCGGGAGGAGGGAGGCGAGCCGGGGAGAGCGGGGGAGGCGGGGCATTCTGTGCAGCAAGTCTCTGAGGGTGTTAGTGCGGCGCGCACAGTGGGCGGACAGGATTGTGTACCTGGTCGTGCTCGAGGCGCGAGAGGGTGGAAGAGTGAGGGTCGACGGAGAAACGCAGAAAGTAGCAGGGGCGGCACTTCATCCCCCTCACTCGAGCTCGATCAAGCGATCCAATCATCCGCAGCCTAGCGCGCTGCAGAGTTCGCAACGGCTTGGAAGGCCCGAGCGGAACGAGACAGGAGGCAGGCGGTCCTCCACCATGGAACGCCCAGATGCCGATACACTCAAGAAAGAGCGCAGGCGAGGCGAGCACGAGTCTAGGATGCGAATTGCAGGGTGAGGACAACAAGGGCGAGAAGCGGGACGAGACGAGCGAGAGGTGAGGGCGGGAGGCGGAGCGGAAGGGTAGAGGAGGAGCTCCCGTCGAAGGTGGCGTTCACGGCGGGGCCGGAGGTGTTTGACGCGATTTCGGAACCGTATACCTGTACTGCTTCATGTCAGCGCAGACACAGAGGCACGGCAAAAGCTGGAGACGAGGAGACGTGCCTCGAATCGCCGATAGTAGCTCGATCCGCCATGGCTGTTGTAGCTGTCATCGCTACCGCCGAAGAATGTGCTGAAGAAGACGCTCGTGAGCGTGACGGAAGCGTTCGCCCGCCAGGCGATGCCCGTGTGTGCGAGAGCGAGTGAGTCGTTCGCCCATAGGTAGAGGAGGCCGTTCGCGTAGCCTGGGGTGTTGAGCGCGACCAGCTGCGTGATGGTGGTCCAGCTACACGTGCGCGAAGCGTCAGCATGGATGCGCCGCTGTGGGCGATTTCCGGGCAGAGCGATGAGGAAGAGAGGCGTACCCTCCGCGCGGGAACCGCCAGGTCCCTCGCGACAAGCTCGTCCCGTACTCGTCGTTGCACTCGACGTCGCTCTGCCCGCAGAACCCGTCGTATGTCGGGATGTACGCGTAGACCTCGCCCGCGCCACGCTGTCGCCACATCAGCCGTGCGGAGAAGCAGTCCTCGAGGTGCTTGCCGCCCGAGCAGATTGAACTGGCATCGGACGTCGCGCCGTACAAGCCGGGAAGTTTACCGCCCTTCACGAAGTTGAAGGTGGGGTCGAAGGCGACCTGCGGGAAAAGGGAGGGTGAGCTTCGGCGTGGGGAGAACTGGGACAGACCGAACGCACCTCGTACTGCAGTAGCGCCGTCTGCACCAGCGCACCCTTCCCAAAGATACTCATCGAGAACTGCGCGCCTTCACGCGAGTCGTCCGGATAGTCGACCTCGAGCACTGCGTCGCTATTCCCGCCGTCGAACGGGTCGACGGCCCATCTCGCGTTGGTGACCTCCGAGCCCGTCGCGTTCCACCACCGCTGGAGCAGTTCGAACGTCCTTGTGTCGTTCGTCGGCGTCGAGGTGGAGGCGTCCGCAGCGGGCGGTTCGGACGAAGACCAGGCGGGGGCGAGAGCGAAGAGGCTCGCGATCTGGGCAGCAGACGCGCTCGAGGGCACAGAGAGCGCGGTCGCGGTGCGGCTCATGCAGCGAAAGAGTGGCCGGAAGCAAGAGAGTCCGAGTGGAGGCCGAGCGCTGGGCGCGAGCGGGCGGAGGACAAAGGCGGGGGAGAGGAGGTGGAAGCGCTGCAGCGGTATGCACAGCGTGTCTTGCCTGAGATGCCCAGCATTGCGAGGGTCACTGGCGGCGCAGGTCGTGCTGGCGGCGGGAGCGAAGACGGACTGATGAGAACGCGGGCGAAACGCGTCGAGTCGCGGAGCAAGCGCCCCTCGTGCGGTAGGGGCGTACGGCACCGCAACCTGGGGAGGCGGCGGCGGGGCTACCTTTGGAACAGTTGAACCCCCCAGGAAGGGCTGGCTGCCCCGCTTCCCACTGTCCTGTGCAAATCCCCAGCATGGCCCGCTCTCCCGGTACGCTCCTCAAAGCGGGAGATCAGGCAGAACGATGCATATGCGAGCGCGGAGCAGTGGGTGAGAACAAGCAGCAGTCGTGTGCGGGTAAAACGAGCGAGAAAAACGAGAACAACACGTCCCTCCTCGCCTCAGCCCTTCTCTCTCCCTCGGGGCCGGAGCGTCTAGTCCACCGCCGCACGAGGCGTCTATGCCGGCGGAGGGCACTTGCCGAAGCTAGGGCCGGCGCCTTCGTCCGCCGACGCGAACAGCTGGATCTGCGTTCGAGCCCTCTCTCGTCAGCCGCACGCACACTCCAAGGAGAGAAGTGGCGCACCGTCTGGCTCGAAGAAAACACGGCCGCGACGAGGCCGAACGTCAGGAGCGCGAGGTCGATCGCCTTTTGCCGGCGGGTGTGCGCGCATGCCTTGAGGTGCAAAAGCGGGGGGAAGGCGAACCCGAGGGGAACGCTACACGCGCACGAATCGTCAGCCACTCGGGAACGAACATGTGGGAGGGAAGAGGGACGCACCACGCGACGCTCCCGATGAGGCTGACAAACTTGTCGAGGTCCTTCGCGCCGGCCCACGCGAGGACCGAGCACCCCACGACGGCGAGCGTGCGGAACGAGTTCTTCTCCCACTTGACCTTGAGTGAGCGCTTGCCGCTGCGCGCGGGCGCAAAGAGGCCGTTCTCCATGATGCGCACGGCGGGGAAGAGCTGTAGCGGAGTCGAAAGAAGGATCGCGATGCTGTACAGGAACTGCGATGCCGAGACAAACTTGTCGTCTTGCGGAAGGTTGATGAACACGACCGTCTGCGGTCGCGCCACGAGGCGGATCAGCACGCTTTTTGCACCCGTGGAGGGAAAGGAGCGCGAATACAAACCTGGATGTTGGACCCGTACGCAAGGTAAGCGAGGATGCCGCCGCTCGCAAAGAGCACCATCGAGCCAACCATGACGCCCGAGAGGACCCGCGGGAACTTGTGCGGCTCGCGCATCGACTCATACACGGGGAGGACGAGACCGATGCCCTCAAACGCAAAGACGGCGGTGCTGCGTGGGAGAAGAAGCGTGTTAGCTTGAGGGCTTGGCTGCGCAACACGAAACATCACGCCCAGGAGGAAGCTCCGACGCACCCGATGAGCAGCGGGAAGTCCTTGCGGTTGAACAGCTCGACGTCCGCCGCGCCGTGGTCGACGAGCACCTTGATCTCGTTGCCAAAGATGTAAACAAGGCCGATGAGGATGAACGCATCGGCGACGAGTGCCGTGCCCGACAATTTCTGGATGTTGCGGATGAGGGCGAGCGCTGCGGATGGGCGGGTCAGTAGCCGAGACCTGGCGGAGGGAGAGCGGGCATACGCAGGAAGATGACGAGCTGCGCCATAATCAAGTAAGGCACGGAGATATAAGTCCGGCAGTTCGTCACGGCCATGAAGAAGGCTTGCAGGTTTTGCGACTGCGCGGGTACCGTAATGTCAGGACGAGGGGTCAGGCGCGATGAGGACGGGGAACGCACGACAAAGATGGTGTACGCTGCGACGAAGCCGATCTGCCGATGCGAAAGGGTATGAGCAGCGGGCGACGCAGGAGCCGGTGAAACGGGGGTTCCGGCGATGGGAGGACCGGCCGCTCACCTGCGAGAGGACGATGGATGTCAAGATCGCCCACCGCATCCACTTGCCGTACAGCTGCCCGCCAATGTCTGTTCCCGCCTCGTCAGTTACGCCCGCTTCGCTTGAACGATGCGGAAAGAAAGAGCGGACGCACCGCCGAACGAGCCGGGGACGACCTGGCGCGTCTCGACGAGGAGGAGGAAGGAGAAGAGCGAGATCATGGCGATGAAGCAGAGGACGATGGTCGAGAACAGGATCCCGCCGTTGTAGAATCTGCGGGTTCCCGAGAACGGGTTCAGCGCCGTTCGGGAAAAGTGCCTTCGCTCCGCGCTCGGAAGTTCACGCGGAAGGACCGAGGCGAACATGGACGCCCGCGCAGACTCACGCTTTTCCGAGGAAGAGCACGCCCGTCCCCACGAAGCTCTTGAGCAGCATCATAACCGCCTGCGTGACGGTCGCGTCCCCCTGCGTATGCGCGCCCTCCTTACCGCTCGCCGTGCTCAGCCTTTTCCGGCTCTCGCTCCTCGCGCGAATGAGCGGCGTGCGCTCACTCGCCCCCCCACGCGCTCCAAGCGCGGCCTCCTCGTCGCCCTCGGACGACTCGTCCTCCTCCTCGATCTCCTCGAGGTTCTCGCCACCAAAGTGCCCGTACAGCGAGAGAAAGTCGATGAACGAGCGCGTCGGCCGCGCGCGCATGAGCGAGGTGCCCGACGTCGAAGCGGCGGCCGAAGCGAGCGAGACGCCGCTCGCGTTCGCGCCGCCATTCGCGGGGGTCGCGCCGCCGCCGTTCGAGTACAGCGACGAGACGTCGCTTGCGGGGTCGACAGAGTGCGGCTGCCCCGAGGACGCCGCCATCTTGCGGAAGACAAAGTCGCGGCGGAACCCGCCCGGCTGGAGCATTTCCGCCGTCGAGAGGCCCGAATCGTCCGGTTCAGGCTCGTCCGCGCCGCCGGCGAGAAGCGCGTCGGCACCGACGTCGCGCGCAAGCCCGGCACGGAAGGCGCCGCGCGCGCTTGCGCCGTCTGCGCCGCCTGCGAGCGAGACGCGGCGCGAGGCGGGGTCGCGCACCGAAGCGAGCGATTTGCTCCGCCGGATGGAGGGCGCCGCAGCAGTCCCACTGCCGGCTACTGCGCCGCCGTCGGGTGTTGCGCTCGACGAGCCTGCGTCCTGCTGCGCTTGCTGCGCGGCCCACTTGTATACGCCTGCGACGACGTCCCCTCCCTCGAGGTGGTAGGGCGTCGGGAAGTGGTCGTCGCCGCCCTCACCTGCCGACGCCGTGCCCGCACTCCCACCTACCGCGGGGTGGAGCTGCGGGAAGGCTGCGCCGGCTGTGCGGCCGGGGGAGGAGGAGGCGAGGGCTTGGTCGAGGGCGACGCGCTGCTGTTCGTTGGCGGAGAGGAGGTGGCGGCGGATGACGTCTGCCTTCTGTGCGTCAGTGAGCTGCGGCTGGAGAACGGCGGGCAAGTCGGGCAGGGCATTGGGCGGGAGCTGCTGGGCCGGAGTCGGAGCGGGAGGAGGGGTGCCGGCGTTGGAGGGCGAGCGGGTGCGCGAGAGGCCGCCCTGCCCCGCCTGGAGGGACGCGCCCGGAGAGCGTCTCGGCGAGCCGTACAGCGGTGACGCTGCTCGTGCTGCTGGTGCCGGGGTGGACGAGGGCGAGGGCGAGGGCCCGTAGGCGAGGTGCGCCGGGTGCGGCGGGATCTGCGGGACGGGGGTAGCGGCGACCGGGGTGGTCGATGGCGACGGCGAAGCGACTCTGCGCGGACTCGCCATCCTCGCAGCGCAGTCTGTCGTCAAGGAGGAATGTGGACGAGGGCAACCCTCCGCCGCGACGACGAGACGACCGGTATGACCGGACACTTGCACAGCGGCAACACCCTCGCCGAGGTTCAGTCGACTCTGGCGATCGTGCTCGAACACTTACAGCCACAGCTGAACCCGCTCAGAGCTTTCCCGCTGGCTCCCGCTCTTTCCGCGTCTCCCTCCTTGTCCTCATCAGCTGCGCCTCGGTCTCGACGCTCTGGTCACGCGGGCCTTATTCTGCTGCACTGAATCGTGCCCATCGTTTACGAGCTGCTCCTCGCGGCGTTCCGCTCCACGCCCTGTTTCGACTTGACTGCCGATGCGCTGCTTGCGCCTGCTTCTTCTCGCCTTGCGTGCTTGCCAGGGCTTCAGATGGACCTCGTACCAGCCTCATGACATTGCGCTCAACAACTCGACGGCCAACGAGTCTGTTACAGGCGATTGAATGGTTCCCCTGGCCGTCACAGTGCGCCGTGCGTCCCCCTCCTCCTCTCCTTTCCCACCTCGCCTTCAACCGAGCCACATCCGGCAGCAGACTGACTGGCGAAGACCAGATGGCCGTACTCCTCTGTCCCAAGAATGCAGATTCCGAGAGCAAGTGCCCGGATGGTTTGATCTACCTCACCGACCGTTCCACGGTCACTCGCCGTCACCAGTCCTCCTGCTTGCAGGCATCCTCTCGAAGCTCGACGCAGGCAAAGCACGGCTTGCGGCTGAGGGGTGAAGGTACAGTAGGGAGGGTAGGAACGATACGACCCCTGAGAACGACAGACGAGCGAAGAGAGGAGAGGACGCCAGGAGAGCAGCAGGGGAGCGCTGCCATGCTACGTCGAGGTTTACATCTGGTAGATGGAGCGGAACGTGCGGTGCAGGGCGTCCCCGCGGATCATGACGGGATTATCCCGCTCAGCCGGAGGAAGCGACAGGAAGCATTGTCCAGGGAGGATAAAGTCCGGCGACTCTGACGCAGAGACGGTGACTCTCGAGCGCGGGGAACGCTCAAAGGCGCTGAGGGTCATGTACGGCAAGGAGTCCACAACGTCGAGTTCGAGCTCGAGGTGGACATCGACCTTGCGCCAGGCTGAGGTTCAGCTCTCGCATCTTGGCTGGAGAAGCGAGAGCAGCGCACCTGGCCGGGCCGAGGAACAGGCTGCGCTTGTCAGTTTTGCGCTTCGTCGAGTCGAACTCATGGACCGTGAAGGTCATCGCGACCTTTACGTTGTGCTCGTCCTGGTCAAGGTACTGCCACGACACGTCCGGCTCATACTTTCCATGGATGTTGATCTCGATGCCCGGTACCAAGCTGGCAGCTTGTTCAGGCGGGACGAAGATGCCTGCGCGCAAGGGAGGTCAGTCGGGCGAGAGCAGCCAGAAAGCAGGGGTAACGCACGCTTCTCGCTGAAAACGAGCAGGCCCGGCCCGACCTTGCTGCTTTCCTCGAGTGCACGTTCAACCAGCTTGAAGAGGTGCAACATGGCCGTGCCGCGTTGCTGCGTGGTGTTCTCGACGCGAAGGTACTCGCGCCCGTCCCGGCGCACGCAACGAGCCTGCAGTGGTACTCCTCTTCGAGCTGAGCAAGCTCTTCGAGCGTAAAGCTGGGTTCGCGGATGTACAGCACCGGGTCGTCACACGTGCGAGAGCCGAGGAAGCGTCGCAAGTCGCTTAGCATAGCTGCGGTGTCTTCGTGGGGGGGGGGGCAAGAGCGAGCTACAGCTGGTCGACGTCATGGCTCTTAGCAGCAAGCGAGAGGAGAGTCTGAGCGGGGCAGGGGAGAAAGCACCTCAGTCTCGGAGATGACGATCGGGAGACGACAAACGGCATGACCTTGGCCGCCACGCTCGACTGCTCTGCTGGACTCTTGCTTGTGCTAAAACCCTCAAATGAAACATTCTTCGGCTAGCCTGAGCGACTTCTGCTGCGCCTCCCGCCTCCCAATACCTCCCGTGCCCTGTTCTTGCCGCTCACGCTCATCCACTCGCTTCCGCCCCGGTGCACGCCGCCAGCACGCTGCTTACGGTGTTGCACCCATCCCACGCGACACGCTACTCTACGTTGCCGTGCTATCCGCACTGCCCTCCTCGACGTCCACCTTCCACTCGACCTCCCCGTCCCCCTTCCCGCGCTCGACCTCCTCCCCTCCCTCTACCCCCGCGCTCCGACCCACTCGCTCCCCCAGCGCTCTCCTCCCGCTCATCCCCATCGCAACGCGCACCGTCTCCTCCCAGCCCATCTGCCCCTCTGCCTTACTCTCAAACCCGCACTCGTCGCTCCCGCGCGCGGTCAACGCACACCGGACGACGATATCCGCCGTGAGGCCCGTCACCGCGCTGGGCGTCACGCCCGGGACGGGCGAGGAGAAGGAGTGGAGGCGGTACGGCCGCTCGAGGAGCCAGGTGAAGTCGGCGTAGGAGTGCGCGAGGGTCTCGGTGCCGGCTGTGGGGCGAGTGGAGCGCGTTGCGCGCTGCGAAGGAGGGGGAGCGGGGCCGGGAGAGGGCAGGAGGAGGAACGCGCGGAGCGGGAGGTGGAACACCGCGTCCACCTCGTCGGGGTTGGGGCGGAGGACAGAGGGGAGGTAGGCGGTGGATGCGGACGAGGCGGGCTCGAGGAGGACGGCGACGACCGGGAGGACGACGAGAAGTGTGCGGGACGTGAAGGGCGGGAGCGTGGTCAGGTGGAGGAGGTGCGACGGCGGTGGCCGGGGTGATGACGAGGAGGGGGACGGGAAGATGGACGAGCGCGGAGGGAGAGGGAGGCCGATCTCCTCATGGGCTTCGCGTAACTGCAATGTGCGAGTGATGGCTTCGGCGCAGCGCAGGGGGCAACGAGCGGAAGCACGCACAGCGGTCCACACGCCTCCCTCGCCGTCGCCCTCTTCCCACCGCCCGCCTGGAAGCGCCGTCTCGCCCGGGTGGCTCCGCAGACGCTGAGACCGCGTCGTGAGCGTCACGGAGAGCTCGCCGAGCGGGTTGAGGTGCAGGAGGACGAGGACGGCCGCGAGCTTGTTCTTGGGAAAGCTGCGTCCGAGGAGGAGGGGGGTCAGTGTTTCGATCGCAAGGTGAACAGTGCGAGCGTGGCGAGGCGGAACCAGGCGAGAAGAGGGCAGCGAGCTCGGAAGGAACGCACTCGAGGTGAGCAGAGGGCGGGGCACGGTATCGTGCCAGCCGGCGGAGCTCTTCCTTGGTCTCAAGCGTCGCGTCCGACAAGTTCGTCGCCAGTGCATCGACTAGCGCGACGAGATCTGGCCCGCGAGGCACGAGGCGAGGAGAAGGGCCGGGTTGCGGAGACGAGGCGGACATGCGGAGCGAGAGACGGGCAGCAGGAGCAGGAACGCACGAGACAGGGTCGATCGCGATCAGGCCAGATGGTACCTAGAGCGAGGGGCAAGCGGAGAAAGCGAGGGAGCGGGCATGCCGTCGGGGCGCATCGACGTCCGACGAGATCAGCGAGGGAAACGCGGAGGTGGAAGGCTCGTCGTGGTCGAGGCCGAGTCGTGCAGCGGGTTGATCCCGTGCACTGCACTGCCTGCTGCCTGCTGCTGGCTGTCTGTCTACGGTGCGCATGCTGCTGCTCGCGGCTGCTGACAGGGCTCGTTCGGATGTGGACTGGCAAGTCAACCCTCGCGCGGTCTGCTGAGGCTGCCCGCTCCGCTGAATCCCTGCGTTTGCCGGACTCGCTGTTCCTTTCCCGATTCTATCACGCCTGCGCACGAGCTAGCGCTGCCTAGGTGAGTGGGCGGACGCTCTCTCACGCGAGGGTGTTGGTCGGGTCGGGTGCGCTGTCGGCTGTCGAGGGGACGAGGGCGGGCGGGCGGGCGAGTGCCGGCGACTCGGAGGGGGGAGATGCGCGTGACTGGCGGGCGGGGGCGAGAGCGAGGCCGTGCTGACGCTCCTCTGCACCGATTCCGCGCTGCTCCTGCTGCTCCTGTCTCGCCCCATCGCTCGCTCACTTGCACCCCGCGCCCCCATCCCCATCCTCGCCGTCCCCCCATCCTCCGCTCCCACTCTCCTCTCTCGCGCTCGCTCTCTCTCTCTCTCGATTCAACTCGAGCCGAGCCACTCGCAGCTCTCTCCTCGCCCAGCCATTCCGTCGCCCTCGTTCGCTCCCTCGGCGCTCCGCTCCCTGCGCCGCGCCCTCGCCTCGCCCGCCCCACGCCTCGCGACTCGCTCGTTCCGCCCCGCCCCCGCCATGCACCAGTTCAGCCGCTCCGTGCCCCTCGCAGGCGGTGCCCAGCCCGCCAACGTCGGCACCCTCGAGCTCCTCGTCGAGCGCGCGCTCGCCCGCCTCCGCTCCATCCCCGACCCGCTGTCGCAGTACGCCTACCTCGCAGGCCTCCGCGCCCGCAACGCAGACGTCTTCTACGGCCTCGTCGGCGGAAACATGAAGGAGTGCTGCGTCAGTCGCTCCACCCTCTCGCTCGCTCAACCTTTCGACCTCGACCACCCGTGCACCCGCGGTTGGGGTTCGCTCCACCGAACCGGCACTTTCGGCCGGAACGGGCGGAGCGAGTGCGGGCCGTGCCAATGGGTGCTTCTGCACGGGCTGCAGACTGATGGGCACGAGTGCGTACGCTCGACGAGCGAGCGAGCGAGCGAGCGTGCGAGGGAGACGATCGAGAGGGAGGCACGCGCTCGTTCGAGCAAACAGGCGCAGCTTCTCCCGCTTGGATCAGCGTAGGAGCATGCTGAACAGCGTCTCTATGGCCAGGAACGCGCGCTGACCGCCTCGTTCCGCTCCCTGTCCAACTGCAGCCCATCATCTAGTGCGCCCACCTTCCTTCCCCCACTTCCCGCTTCTGCACATGAGCTCACGCGCCCCCCTCCCGCGCACAACAGCACTCCCATCATCGGCCTTGCGTGCCAGAACTGGTCCCTCATCCACCCCCCGCCGCCCCAGGACGACGACACGATCCACTCGCTCTACCTTTCGTACTCGGACCTCCCCAAGCTCCCCGAGATCATCGCCGACCTCAAGACCCGCCTCCCGCATGACCAGATGGAGATCTCGGTAAGTAGGACGCGCGGGCGCTTCCATGCACAAGCTGTGTGAACGGCGCGACTGACGGTGACCACCCGTTTCATCTGTGCATGCAGGTCGTTACGGACGGTTCCCGCGTGCTTGGGCTCGGTGACCTCGGTGTTGGCGGCATGGGTATCTCGCAGGGCAAGCTCTCGCTTTACGTCGCCGCGGGCGGCGTCAACCCCAAGGCGGTACGTCTCGCTCCCACGCCCGCTCATTCCCCCGCCTCTTTCGGAGCTACTACCTCCTCTCGCCTGGGCTTCTTCCCGCAGGCGTCGTACTGACGCTAGTCCATCGCCACTCGCAGACCCTCCCCATCGCGATCGACTTTGGCACGGACAACGAGAAGCTCCTTGCGGACCCGCTCTACGTCGGTCTCCGCCAGCGCCGCCTTGCCGACGACAAGTGTGAAGAGTTTATGGAGGTGTTCATGCGTGAGATGCACAAGACGTTCCCGAATATGGTGCGTTCCTCGCTGTCCATTCGACCCGGGCGAGCGGTAGCGGCACCTCGTCAAGCCCCCGCCCTTCGTGGTCCTGAGTTGGGAGCGAAAAGAAACTGACGCATGCACGCTCTGCAGATCATCCAATTCGAGGACTGGCACACAACGCTCGCTTTCCCGCTGCTGCAGAAGAATCGCGACGTCTACCCCTGCTTCAATGGTGCGTTACCCTTCTTCCCTCACCCATTCCTTCTCCTCCGCTGACGCCCTTTTCCGCCTGTGCAGACGACATCCAGGGCACGGGCGCCGTTGTCCTCGCGGGTGCGATCCGCGCGTTCGCGCTCAACGGCGTCCCGCTCAAGGACCAGAAGATCCTCTTCTTCGGCGCCGGTTCGAGCGGCGTCGGCGTTGCCGAGACTATCTGCAAGTACTTTGAGCACCAGGGGTGCACGGAGCAGGAGGCCAAGGACAAGTTCTGGCTGGTCGACTCGAAGGTGCGTCGCGCACTCTTTCGCTCGTCTCGCTTTCCCGCGAGACTGGGCGCGATCGATGAGCTTGCGCGCGTGTACTGACTGCCTGCTCGCCTCCCACAGGGTCTCGTGGCGCACAACCGCGGAGACAAGCTTCCGATCCACAAGCACTACCTCGCGCGCTCGGAGCCCGACGCGCCCAAGCTCCGCACCCTCCAGGAGGTTGTCGAGCACGTCAAGCCCACTGCGCTCCTCGGCCTGTCCACCGTCGGCGGGACGTTCACCAAGGAGAGTACGTCGCCCTTCCCCTCCCTCTCCTCGCCTTCGGAACGCAGCTGATTGCCATGAGCCGCCGCCCGCGCAGTCCTCAACCTCATGGCGACATACAACAAGCGCCCGATTGTCTTTGCGCTTTCGAACCCGGTCGCGCAGGCCGAGTGCACCTTCGAGGAGGCCGTCGAGGGCACCGACGGCCGCGTCCTCTTCGCGTCGGGCTCGCCGTTTGACCCGGTCAGCTACAAGGGCAAGAGGTACGAGCCGGGCCAGGGGAACAACATGGTGCGTTTCCCCACTCGTGCACCCTTCTCCCGACGGCGCCGTCGTCGGCGTCGCGTTGGGCCGAGTCGAGACAGCGAGCGTGACCATCCTTCCCTCACGTAGTACATCTTCCCGGGCCTCGGGCTTGGCGCCATCCTCGCGCGCGTCAAGAGCGTGCGTCTCCCTTCCCCTCTCCCTTCCCCCTTCCGCCCGGCTGACCTGGAGCGACCATGCAGATCCCCGAGGAGCTCGTTCACGCGTCGTCGCTCGGGCTTGCGACGTCGCTCACGCCGGACGAGACGGAGCGCAACCTGCTGTACCCGGACATCGAGCGCGTACGTCTCCTTCAAGGCCTTCTCTCGGAGAGCCCGCACCCTCCCCGTCCGCGCGCCTGTCCCCGCTCCTCCACGCCCGCTCGCTGACGCGCACCGTGAACGCATACACAGATCCGCGAGGTGAGCATCAAGATCGCGATTGCCGTGATCCGCAAGGCGCAGGCGCTCGGCCTCGACCGCGCCGAGGCCCTCCGCGACATGGACGACACCCAGCTCGAGGACTACATCCGCCGCAAGAGCTACCACCCGCTCATCGAGGCCGAGGCGCAGGCGTGAGCGCCCGCGCAGCGCCTACGCAGCGAAAAGGGCCGTCGGGGCCCGCCGGAGCCGGAGCGGGAGCGGGAGCTGGACGAGGAGGGAGCGTGGAACGGCTGGGCTTGGGCTCGGGCTTGGTGCACAGGCAAGGGTGTGCAGGGGCGGCGAGGCCGCGCGCGTTTCTCGGTCACCGGCGCAGTGCAGTGCATAGTCATGGCTTTTCGTTCACCCGTATCTTGAAGCGAGTGGAGAGCGTTGGAGGGATTCTGCGAGGAGAGCGAGCGAGAGCTCATCGGCCGCCTTCGCCTTCGCCTTCGCCTGCTTGTACGCCCGCTACCATTGCGTGTGCACTGTTACAGGCGATTACAGAAGATGTGACGCGAGTGTGCAAGAGAATCGCGGTTGCGCGAGCAGCACGAGGGAGGCCGGAGGGGAGATGAGCGTGAAAGAGCGCCTCAGGCTTCCTTCGCAGCGCTTCTCTCGCTCGCCACGATGCGTCGCTACGGGCATCGGGAAGGAATGGTGTTTCAAGTCAGTGGAGTACTCAACCGAGGTGGACAGGCAGGAGAAAGGTAGAAGGGAAGCAAAAAGCGTGACGACGAGAGGAGGAGCGGAGACAGACTATCGCGGGGAGGAGGGAGAGCGAGGGAAAGCTATTCGGGCATTCAGAGGGCGGTAGGAAGAACGCTGGCTGTCGTGAGAGTAGCGAGGTCGACGGTAATGTTCTTTGCGAGGGTCGGGTTGATGGGAACGCCAATGGAGGTGTTGGGCGTTAGGCCGGGGAAATGGATGATGATGTACGATCTGCACATACTCGTTGCGTCAGCGCATAGTCCTTGCGTATGCACGAGGGGGAGGGGGAGAGGAGGACTGGCGCACGTCACGTATTCTGGCTCGGCGTCAGGTTTGCTGACCGCGAAGAGGAGGCCGCAGACGAGAGACGCAAGCAGGTCCATCTTGACGTAGTCGGACTGGTACCATGTGCGGTAGAAGACGAAGAACGACGCCTGGATAACGTAGAGGGCGCAGTACGCCGCGATCCACTTGGTCCAGGCGAGGAACGCAGCGTAGCAGATGACGCTGATGACCATGAAGCTCTTGATCACGACGAAGAGCCACATTGCGCTGCACGGATCAAAGGGAGAACTTGATCAGAGTGGAACGCTCAGATGGAAGAACTAGGCGCACCGCGCAGTCTGTGCCACAGGTTGAAAGCGGAACAGCTGGACGAGGTTTGCGTTCCAGCCGATGGCCGGGTCGATCTGGTTGACTGGGCACGGTTGAGCGTCAATGTATGTGTACGAGTGAGCGAGAGAAGAAGGACGCACATGAAGCCGATATTCCGCTCACCGACACCATTCCCGCGAGGCAGAAGAACGCCTTCCAGCTGCTGCCCACGCCGAAGCTGACGCAGGCCAGGATGGTGACGAGAACGATGATGACGACGATGACGGCGATCTTAATGACGGGAGTGACTGGAGAAGAGGAGAAGTTGGACGAGGAGGGTCGGGGGAGGGGGGGAGGGGCGCGCAGAAGAGGGGCGGGAGGAGAAGCAGAGGAGAGTCAGTGTGGGTGACACCCTCGCAAGCGCTGAGTATCCACCTTGCAGATCAAGCCAGTTCACAGCGCCCGGGTGAAGCCAGTTCAACGTGAAGAAGACCCAGTGCGGCAGCAGCGCGGGGCCGAGGACCTCCTGCGGGTGGTTGTGCTCGTCGGCGTCGCCGTTAGGCATGACTCTACAGCAGGGCGAAGGGTGGGCTGGATGAGGGGAGGAGGAAGTGAGGGGGAGGAAGGAGAGCGGGGAAGCGGAGCTCGCAGCAGCGACAGGAGGCAAGCAGCGGGTCCGAGCGGCCAGCACCCTGCGACACGCGGTCGGCTGATGCTCCAGTGCAAGCGAAGTAGAGAGTCCCGTGAGCATACGGAAGGGACCACCAGTCGTGAACTCGGAGGGAAGCAGAGCCAGACAGCAGGCACGACTCTCTTGCTCGTGAAAGACAAGCACGGAGACAAGCACGGGACTGGGACTTTGTACAGGATCCTCGCCTTCGCACAGCCGTTCCGCATTGCTCATACGTCCGGCTGAGGGGCCGCACCGCGCCTGCGCTTGAGCTTGGCCCGATCCCCCAGCGCTCCCAGCGCTCCCGACGCTCCCAAACCCCTCTCATCGCCCACCCAGTCCAGACGTGACGTGCCCCGTTCGAGTAGCGAAGGAAAACCGACAGGAGACGGTGGCGAGGCCGAAGGAGAAGGCGTCGGAAGCGAGGAAGAGGGGGAGGACTGGTTGATGGCGGAGGCTTGCGGGGAGGTGTGCCGCTCCAGGGAATGAGGAAGGGTGTAAAGTCGGAAGCGGCTTCGTATCGTCGGACTTGTGGGGGGATAGTGGGTTGCGCGATAGAGGAGGTGCAATGCTGTGTGGGGAAGGTCAGCGACTGTCGCCTGCGCCCGCGGTCGAGCAAGAGAGGCGCACCGAGGCAGTCTTTCAGCCGCGCAATTGAGCGATCATAGCATGCTCCCGACTCCAGCGAGGCGCGGTACCCGATGCGCAGACTGCTGCTGCCGCTGCTGCGACGACACCACTCTGCTTGAGCGGCGGCGTCCTTGCGGGCATCGGCTAGCAGCTCCTCCCAGCGCTTCAACGGAAGGAGCGAGTGCAGGTTCTCAACCTCGGGCGTCCACGCACGAACGTCCCCTGTGCACCCGGCTATGAATAGATTCTCGGCGAGGGCAGGGGGGATGAGGCGAGGCCACGGCGGATGGGCGTCACGCGATGGCGGGTCTCGGTAGATGAGGCGGCCTGCAGCGAGGTCGTCGATGACGTCCTGCGTCACGGTCGAGTTGAAAGCGTCGGCTGCGAAATAGGGGAGGAGCTGATCAGCGCTCCTTGTGGCGGGGCGGGAGCGAGAGGGATCGGGCAGCAACGCACCAGGCAGATCCGGCGCATCGGGAGAGGCTGGGAACGGACCAGGCAGCGTCTTTGTGCTCGTCATGTTCGTCTCGATGTGTGTGGGACGAGAGGGAGAGGGGGATCGCCGAGGAGGTGATGAAGACTTGGTGAGTGGAAGGATGGCGGAGCAGGCGGCGGTGGCAGGCGGTCAGCAAGAGCACTCGGAGCTTCTGCTCAGCAACAGACAAGCGGAACCGGGAGCGGGGTTGAGCGGCGAGAGACGAGGGAGCGGACTCGCCGGACTCGCAGCAGGAGGAACCTCTTCCTCACCGCAGCACGGCTTGCCAGCTAGAGTGTAACCTGCTGATAGCTGCTGCCTCTACAAACCTCTCGCTTAGCGTCCAGCAATGGGCTTTTCTGAACTGGACGCCGACGCAGCTGGCGCCGGCGTCCGCCGTGGCTCTGTTCAACTTGCTCCGCGCCCTGTTGCATCATTGTAGGTACCAACCGCAGGCCACGCTTACCACCAAGCGGTCTAGCACCGCGCACATGCGTGCGCAAGCTTCCATCCTCGCTGCTGGTTCCCAACGAGTTTTGAGGAGACAAGGGCCGTTCGCCTTGGATGACGCTGTGTAGGTGCTAAGCGACTGTGTGATGCTCTATCCATGGGCGAGCTGCGTTTGAGAACAGCCGGGAGCGAGCAGTGACGGTGCATCTCTCCTTCTCCCTCCGTCCTCCCGCCGGGCTAATTGGGAGAACCTCCTGCAGATTCGAGCAGAGCGCGTCCACATCCGCTTGCTAGGCCTTCCGCGGTTGCTCACGCTGGACAAGACGGAGCGCAACTTGCCGGACATCGAACGCGTGCATAGCTGTCCTTCCCTTCTCCGTCGCGCTTGTCCCCGCTCCTCCACACCGGCTCGCTTCAACCCACGCGCAGATCCCTGATATCATTATCCTTGTGATCATTGCCGTGGTCTGCAAAGTGCAGGTGCTCGACATTGACCGTGCCGAGGCACTCCGCGACATTCGACGGCTCTTGTGCGTCCTCCCCGGCGAGCGTGACAGCAATGGTCACCACCGGTGAAAACGTGCGCCCAGCGCTCTTTTGCGCTCCTCTTCGCGAATAGGTTGCGGTCTTATGCGAGCCCTCCTTGGGTTGTCTCCGCAACTCCGCCTCCTCCCCCTCTCTCGTCTCAGGCGCTGATCTCTTTATTCCTTGCAGAGTCCGACTGCGACAGCAACCCGGCTCCGTCCTCGCTGCATGACTCGGTCCCGCTCGCTACCTTGCGCTCATCGCGGGCGGCATGATCGCCTTGTATAAAGCGCTTCGGAGGAGGGATGAGACGGGGCTCGCGCGATGTCGGCCCTTGCGTCTCTCGCGGTCCTCCTTACAAACCAGAGCTTTTCCTAGCAATACCCTCCAGTCTATCGAGATCTGAGTAGTGCCCATACTCCCCCTTGACGACTGAGCAACAAGCTTCTTCTCCTGCCGGTCCTGCGTGTACAGGCAGGAGATCGTCGCGTGCGTCTCACTCCTGGCGAGCATCAGGCAGCCCATCAGCTCCCAGCAAGGTCTCGTCTCGGGCGGCTTGGCTGGGAAAGTAGCGAGCAGCAACGGGAGCCTCTTCCCAAGTTTCCCCGCTTCCTCGTCGCGGTAGGCTCTGCCGGGGTGCGCATGACGCCCCGGCAACCGTGCTAGGCGAGGGTGGGGCGAGCTGAGCTGCGCGTCCCTGCACTTCCATCTCCTGTGCAGAACGCAGAGAGGAGCTGCGCTGTCTCCTGTCGACCCGCTCGCGAGTCTCCCGCTGCGGAGGACGTCAAGCGCAGTTTCGCGCCGAGGCGCGGCGTGTGAGATCTGCCCGCTCCAGGTTGCAACGGAGCGGCAGCTGCAGGGCTGCGCTTGACCAGCTCGCCACGCTGCACCCAGCGCAGCGTCCACCCACAACGCCCACTGCAAGTCTGCGGCCCCACCTAGAGCGCTCCGTCCCGAGGGGCCATCGGTGAACATTGCCCGCAACTCTGCCGCATCTGCGCCGGGGGCTCTCTGTGCAGCTACAGGCGTCGAGCACGGGTGCGTGCACCCACTCAGTAGACCGAGGGACATCCTTCAAGCCCCGCGGAGCCCGACGAGGGGCAGCGGAGGGAGGTGCGCTGACCCACCACCCCTCCTCCCCTCCCTTTCTTGCGCGCAGAAGGTACTTGCAGCTGCTCTGCTGAAAACTGCAGGTGCATTCACGAGAGGTGCGCACCCCCTCCCCTTCCGCTGTCGAGCCCCGGGCTGACCTTGTCACGCTCATCCCGCGCAGCTCTCCCTCGGAGTATCGCGCGCTCGACTCGCACGGAACAGCCCCTGCCACAGCACACGAGCATGCCCTCTCTCTTGCGCCGCCTCCGCTCGACGAGCAAACTCCGCCCGCGACCCGACGCACCCTCGCCCGCCGACACCGCCGCCGCGCTCCCGCCCTCTCCCGTCATGCAGCGCGGGTTCGAGCCGCCACCATCGCCGACCAAGCTGCGCGCTGCACCCCCGAGAAGACGGTACGAGGTGCTTGACGGGACGGGCGATGCACCGGGCTACCGCGAGAGCGGCGAGCAGGACGAGGTGGAGATCGCCTGCTGGACGCTCGACGAAGCCGACGACGGCGGTGAGGTTGGTGCGTGGGAGTGGGTCGATTGGGTGTCATTGCCTAGGGCGATCCGTCACAGGACGCACAGCGGCAAGCACGCGCTTGACGAGTTCCGCTTCCCTCGTCTCGCGCCACTCTCGCCGCAGGTCGACTCGCCTACTGCGCCGTCCTTCGTCCCCCTTCCTTTCGACAGCCCAGCTACTACGGCTATCCTGCTACCCGCCGATCAGTCCGACCCGCGCCTAACGCCGACCAAGCGCAAGTCGTCCGTCTCGTCCCCTTCGTCTTCGAGCCCGACGACCTCCTGCTCTTCGCCCGCCCTCTCCCCGACCTCGCCAAGCGGCACCTCCATCTCCTCGACCAGCCACACTTCAAATGCCGGTACGACCTCCTCGTCCATCTCGCTCAGCCTGAGCATCGCGACCCGCCTCGACCCAAACGGGCACCGCGTCCTCACCTCGCGCCGGCGGCAGTCGCTCCAGCCGAGCCCGCACAAGGCCCGCCGAAACAAAAGTGCATTCGGGATTGGCGACGAGGCGAGCGACGAGGAGGACGCGGGCGAGGTCGAGGCGCGACTTGGGAAGGTCGACGCTGCGCTCGAGGCGATGCGCCCCGGGCCGCTGCTTGAGCCGACGAGCGCAGGGCTCGGGCTCATCGAGCTCGGTGCCCTGGCCCACGATGACGAAGGCACGCTTACGCCCCGCCGCTCGAGGTCGCCGCCCGCCCGTCCGCCGCGCGTGCCGCCCCAGCTCCTCACTCTCGAGCCGACATCGTATGCGTACGAGCACAAGCCGCTCTTACTGCCGCCCTCGCCACGGCGCTTGCCCCTCTCAGAGCACCAGCCGATCAAGACCTTCACACCGCCTCCGCCGCTCTACCCGCCCTCACCAACCAAGTCCTCGGCGTTCGCGACGCTCACGCGCTCGAGCACAATCCACTCGACGTCCTCCGCGTACTCGCCCACCAAGCGCCGCCACTCGCTTCAGCCCCGCAAGAGCTTTCGCCGCCTGTCGCTCTCGCGCGCGAGCGTCTCGTACGGCCCGCCCATGTCCGCGACGTTCGCCACCTCTTTCTCCGCTGCCGACCGCCGTGCGAGCGCGCCGCTCCTTCCACCGCTGAGCACGCTCGACAGGCACCCGAGCTTGTCGTCGAGCGGCGGAGGGAGGAGCGTCCCGCCCACGCCAGGCGCGACGTCCGCGTCGAGCCACTTCAGCCCCGGCACGGCGGGGCCGTGCCCAGCGAGCGAGCCGCTCCTCGGCTGTGAGGCGCCCACGAGCGCGACGCAAATCCGCCGGGCGAGCCAGGTCTCGTTTGAACTCCCGCCCGCGTCGCCGAGCGAGACGCGCCGCGCGCAGGCTGCGAGCGACGAGGGCTACGCGAGCGCTGCGAGCGCGCAGAGCCACCCGCCGCTTAGCCTGTCGAGCAGTCTCGTACGCGCGCAGCACGGGCGCGCGAGGAGCGAGGGCACGCTGGGCCTGAATGCGAGCGTGTTCGAGAGGGGGTGGGCGGCGGTGGATGAGACGGCGGAGAGGGAGCTCGGGAGGGGAACACTTGTGGTACAACCCTCTCTCCTTCTCGTTGAGCACCAGGCCAAGCTAACTCTCCCACCCCACCGTGCAGGTCGTCAACCCCGACCTCACACCGACGCTTCCCCCTCCCTCGACAGCGACGCCGCTCTCCTCCCCGCCGGGTACGCCCACGCCGTCGCGCATTTCGTCCCGCCCGGTCCGCCCGCCCCGGTCGCTCGCGAGAAGGAGCGCCCCGCCCCCAACGTTCGTGCCCCCGCCGGCGCCGCCGCTTTCCCACCAGATCGGCATCGCCTGCTAGGCCCGGACGTTCTCCACTCCCTCTCCTCTCCTCCCTTCCCGTCTTCTTCTTCTCCTTGCCCGAACAGACATTACGCCTACCCTGTCCCGTCGTCACCCTACGTGCCATACCCTTGCTGTCGATACCTCTTCCCCTGAGTTCTCCTCCGCGCTGGTCGCGTCTTCTCTCACTCCTCTTTCGGCATCGTGTCTCTAGGCATTCCCCCTGCCTCTCCTTTCCGCACCATGTGTTCCTAGGCAACCCCTCGTCGGTACCTCACTCCTCTCTCCTTTCAGCATGGTCTTCCTCCTCCCTTCCCTTCCTCTCACCCTCTCTCGTCAGGCTTCCCTCCGTGCCGGCTCTGTGCTGTAGCTCACCTGCCTCCCTCACGCCCCGCTTGCCCTCCTTTGCTTTCACCCCTCCCCTCCTTCCTCGCTTGCTTGTGCAGTCCCGCGCTTATCCGCCGCGTTCATGCATTTCCCCCTCCCCCCGTCGGCCTTGTGAGGGAGCGGGACGGTGTAGCTCATTGACACTGACGATGCTGTGCTCACAATTTTTTGGGAGAGAAGGCCGCGAGGAAACGCGAAAGGGAGCGATGCTTCAACGCAGGTTTCACCCGGTAACTGCCCTACTTCGCCCAGCTCTAGCGCGCTGCACCGCATCTCTTGAAGGACGGCCGCCAGTGCGCACGTCACGCTAAGCGCCCTCCCAAGTCGTGCTGCGCTGGAGAGAGAGCAGGGGGTGCCGGCTGAACTCTCGCGGCGGGCGCGGGCTATGGGGGATTCTGCGATCGAGATGACGGAGCAGGGCTGTGAGTGCCGTGCGGTACTGATAAGAGGCTGGGTGAGCATGCGGGAAGTCAAGGACGGGAAGGAAAAGACGCACCCGCTGTTCCTCCGTCGCGGACTGGCCGCTGCACCCGGCCGAGCTTCCGCTCGATGCCCAGGCCCAAGACTTCCTGCACACCATCACTCGATGACCTCGACATCGCCCGCAACGATCATCGACTCGACGTCCTCCCTCGCGAGGTGGTACTGCGCGCCCTTTTTCAGGTTGATGCGGTTCCCGCTGAGGAGCTCGACCTCGCCTACGTCGCGGACGACGCGCACGTCGACCATGAGCTCCTTCGGCGGGGCAAGATTCGTGCCCCCGCCGAGGAGGTCGACCGCGTCCATGAGCTGCCGCGCGGGCTCATCGTCGTCCTCGTCGTCGTCGTCGAATCGGAACGACTCGTCGCCGTTGTCGTCCGCCCGTAGGCCCTTGCCGTACACGCTGGTCTTGAACGCGAGACAGAGGTCCGCATAGCCCTTGGCGAACGCCTCGTCCGTCGTGGTCATGGCCTTGCGCGTCTCGGTCTCCGCGCCGAATGCCGCGCTGAGGACGCCACCGCTCTCCCAGAACTTGTCCTTGAGGACGTCGATGCGCTGCTGGTGATAGACGTACAACGCGCGCTTGTTGCGGTTGAGCGCGAGGGCGGCGACCGTCAGCTCGGCGGAGACACCCGGGGTCGGCGCGACGCCCTGCGAGCCAACGAAGGGGGCGGCGGTGTGGGTGATGGACTGCGAGAGCGAGTGCGACTCGCGGATGACGGTGCGGACGCCGGCCGTGTTGTACGGGAGGAGCGAGCGCGTCTGCTGGGAGCGGTGCGACTCGACGACCAGCTGCTGTGCATTGTCGCCGAGCACTGCGGGCGAAGACGCCGCTCAGCCAGGTCCTCTGACAGGGACTGTGAGCTTTTACGCACTCTTAAACGTGCTGTGGCCGGAAGAAACGCGTCGATGCGGGATCAAGGAGATGAAGCGGGTGAGGGTGTTGGCGGGTTCGGGGTGCGGTTTGGACAGCGCCTCGACGTGTCTCTCACGCTTTACGGTTCGTGCAAGTAAGCCGCTCTGGCTCAGCCTGAGCGAGGCGAGGTAGACTCGGGGAGAGCGGCGACGCGACGAAGGTGCTCGCTGTCCTCCCAACTAGTCGCCGTTGGTAGCGCTGTGCCGGCAGAGCTTGATTGACGGGTCTCTGGCTACGAGGGTGCTGCGCGCTGACAGCGCTGGGAGCTGTTCCGCACTCGCTCACGTTTCTCATCACCTTCTCCTCCTCGCCCCGATGAAACTCGACGACGGCGATGTGCACACTGCTGCGACGGCCTCCGACGCCGAGGACAAGCCTTCCGCGCAGCGCGTGCACACCAGCGAGAGCTGTCTCTGATGGACACGACCTCGCATGGCCTGCCTGTTCCGGACCGGACGACGAGGAGTCCCACCTCGCATGCCCACCGCACATCTCGGTCATCTGAACACGGCTTGGCAATGGCTGTCCCGATTGGCCGGCTGTACGACGCGCATCGCGCTCGCGCAGTACGTGTCGAGGGGGAGCGGCGGGGTCTTTCGAGGGGAGGGATTTGGGAAAACGGGGTCTGCTTCGCTGTGGCGCTTCGCAGCGCTCCTCGACTCGAAGAACCTCGCGTAGCAGAGTGCATAGCGGGCCCCGGGTCAGGCGGGGGGCTCGGATCCGATCGACGTTCCGCGACGTTGCAGCTGGCGCGACGCAACGCGCTCGCCTCCGATCTCTCGAGTTTGTTGCTCTCGGCGCTCTCGCGCTTCCTCTACCAACACACGCTGCGTCGAGACTCCTTGCACTGGCCTGCCGTCGTGCGGCTCGAGTACACGTCGCCAGAGCCCGCCTACACCGCTCGTCGCCCTTGACGCTCGTTTCCCCGACCTCGCCGACAGCCAGGTCAGCTGCAGCTCGTCCTCCTGACTGCGTCGCAACGCGCGGACTGAGTTCAACCTGCCCACACAGGACATCGACCTTCATTGAGCCTGCATCACGCTCGAAGCGCTCGCTGCCTGACCGCCTTCCCAAGTCGCCATCGTGGGTACGTCGCGTCCTGTTCGACGCGTTTGTGTACGGCTTCTGACGCGTCGTACGCTTGACAGAGTCGCCGGAGTATCCCCTGTTTCCCTACCTGCTCGCCTCGACGATGCGAGCGAAGAAGGCGCCGTCGCGCCGACCCAGCCTCCCGCCAAGCGACGACCCCTTCTTCATCCGCCCTGCACCCTCTCCAGAGCTCTCCGCACCCTCGCCCTTCAGTGCATCAGCGTTCGACGAGTATATGGGCCTCCCGAGCCCGACTGCCGAGGCGGGACGCGCGAAAGAGGGCGGCGGCGGCGGACTTGGCAAGAAGCTCCTGTCGTTCCCCTGGACGCGTTCCGACAAGAAGCACATTGCCCCGCAGCAGTTGAGCATCGTCGATGCGGCGTACGAGCCGCTCACGTCAACCAGCAGCGCGACACCGGCCATCACAGCGCTCCAGACCACGTCCTCCCTCCCGCCCGGCTTCCCTACCGGGACCGCCTCTCCCGCGAACGCACTCCAGCGCGTGCAGCAGCACCCTTCCTTCGCTGCAATCCACCCGCTCGTCCCCGGACACCCGCAGAGCAACGCGTCGCTCTCGACGATCAACACAACCTCGTCGTCCGCGTCAACGTTGCTCTTCTACTCGAGCGAGGACGGCGGCTGGCAGTCCGAGGCGACCTCTCTCGCGTCATCGCCCGAGCGTGGCGAGAGCTGCGTGCCTGTTCATTCGCGGCTGTGGCGCGTCAAGGGCCTTACCGCGGAGGGCTCGTCGACCCTGCCCGACATCGCCGAGCGCGAGAACGAGGATGTGTACCTCAACGGCTACGACGGCCTGCTCGTGGGCAGCGGGCGCAGCACGCCGATACGCCGCAACTCGACGCCCGTGCCCTCGGCCGTTGCGGCGATGCTCGCGCACCCGGAGACGCCGCCCCGCCCGAAGCGCCACTCGGCGTCGAGCGTGACGCTCTCGCCCTCCTCACGCGAGAAGCCCGCGACGAGGCGTGCGCCTGGCTCGCCCGGCGACGAAGCGGACGACGAGGTCTCGCCGCCGAGGGCACGCAGGCCGCTCCGCCGTACGCTCTCGCAGGACCTCCTCCTCGAGTCGCCGTCGAAGGGCGGCAAACGACTCTCGCCGTCGCACCGCATCCCGTCCATACGCTTTGAGGGCATCTCGATGGACGCCTTCTTCGCCGAAGTTGAAGCCAAAGTCAACCTCGAGCTGGCGGCGGGCGGGTCATCTTCGCCATCACTCAAGCAGGCGAGGCGGCGTACGCGCGTGCTGAGCACCTACTTGCCATACTCGTCTCCGCCGAAAGAGCAGGCGAGGCCGCTCGAAATCGTCGAAGAGACGGAGGCCGCGCCCGTCTTCGTCCGACTGAAAGAAGAGCATTTGCGGTCCGAGCCGGCAGCGAGTCTGTCGAGCCCGCCGCAGCTTCCACTGGATGTACCACGGCCGCGTCCGCACCCCCGCCGCTCCTCCTCCCGCCCCGCACCGCTCAATGTCGCGGCTGCGAACGCCCTTCCGGCATGGTCGCCGCGCTCGGCTCCGCTCCAGCCGTCCATCTCGCTCTGGTCACCTCCTCCGCACGAGGCCTCCCCTTCTCCCACCCGCGGCCCTCTCCCGCTCGTCTCTCCTCCTCGCGCAGGCGGATTCTCCTCACCCGTGCACAGCAGCGGCCGCGCGCTCTCGCCGGGTCTTGCGGCGCCGTTTGACCCGGAGCCGTCGCCTGCGCTCAGCTCCACATCGACGTTCAGGCCGTCCGACATCCCCGAGCTGCTCGTCTGCCCGCCCTCGCCGCCTCCCGCGGGCCTGGAGCCCGCGCACGCGCCGGTACACCCGCCTCAACGTCGCCAGTCGCTGCAGTCGGTCCCGCCGCCGCGGCCAAAGAGCGCCAGCATCGCCACGGCGTCCGTCCCGCCCGCACGACGCGCACCGCCGCGACCGCTGACGATCGTCAATGGGTCGACGAAGGTGACGGTCGTCCCGGAAAAGAAAGTCGTACGGGTGTCGACGCGGGTGCAGGCGTCGAAGCGCAGGACGGTCGACACGCCGCAGCGGGCGATGTCGTCCCCTCCGCCACCGCCGCCGCAGGTCGAGATCACCCCTCCGCCGCCACCGTCGCTCCCGCTCGCGCCCGACCTCCGCGAGCGCTCGACCACTCCTTCCGCCTCGCCGATGTTGCCGTACATTCCGACAACTCAGCCGTACAACCCTCCGTCGGTCCTGCGCACCGACTTCCACCCGGCGCTCTCGACGCTCTCGCTGTCGGTCCCGCCCTCCCCGCAGCGCTCGACGCACGACTCGGACTCGTCTGACTGCGAAGAGTCTCTGCACAATATGCTCATGCGGCTCAACCGCCCGCACACCCCGCCGGCGCCCGCACCCGCGACTGCGACGGCGAGCAGCGCGACGAGCCTCTCGTTGACGGAGCTTGCGCTCGAGCTGCACAACACGTCGCATGCGCGGCTGTCGATGCTCGCGCGCGAAATGGGGGCCGCGGTGGCAGACCCCTATGCTTCAGACGCCAAGGAGAACGTTGTCCCCGGGCCGCAGCCCCGCGGGCGAAGCGCGAGCGCCTGTTCGACGCGCGACGAGCGGCGCTACTCAAAGCTGTACAACGGCGTCGACCTCGACGTGTCATTCGTCGCGCCGCCTGCGCCGCTGACGGTCTGCGCGCCGAAGCCGCTGTCGCCCAGCGTGACGCACCAATCGCTTGCAGCCGTGAGCGAGCATGCGCGCGCAGAGCCGCGTGCGTGGGAGGAGGAGGCGGACGTGACTTCCTCGCCGGTGGACGACGAGGAGAGCGTCGACATCGAGAGCGAGATCGACCGCACGCTCGCGACGCTCGTTGGCGAGCAGGCCGACCCGTCCTCGCACGGGGGCTCGACGTTCTCGCCTACGTCAAGCACGTCGTCGTCTTTCGCGCCGCGGCGTGCCGGACACGCGCAGACGAACTCGACGTCGTCGCTCGACTACCTCACTGAGCCTGAGACCGGCGCGGGCGGCGAGGCCATGCCCCGCAGCGCGAGCCTCGAGTCGCAGTTGACGGACGAGTCGTTCGACTCGAGCGACCTCGACGTCGGCATTGTATGCCACGGCGAGCGCGTCAGCTGCATGTACAATGTCGGGGTGATCGGGATGGCGATGTGAGGAGGTTAGGAAGGTCGTTTCGAGCGCTGGCCGCTCCCTCTCATTGTTTATCCTGTCACTCTTTTTTGTACAGAGCCTCGCTATCTATCGTGATCTGCACTCCGTCGGTACCTCATAGTCCTGATTCTGGTGGAGGAGAGGGAGAGAACTCGCTAAATCTCTGCTCATCCTCATGCGACTCCCGCTTCGCGAGCTCACCCTGTTCTTCATTGCGCACGCCAGAGACAGCGAACTCGACGCACTGCGAGGCGTAAGGCTCGCGCGAGAGGGGGTACAGCCGTGGATGGGTGAGAAAGGCGAAGGACTAGGGAGTAGCACAACGAGGGATGCACAACGAGGGAGGCACAACGAGGGGAGCAATGACGAGGGAAGTATACATGCACTGAAGGAGTCTGTAGACAAAGGAGTGATAATGCTGGGCTGCGCTACATCCCGTACGTCTCGATCCGCTCCGCACAAGTCCCGAACACACGATCCCAAACGCGGCTCTGCTTGCCGTAGCTGGAGGCGCCCATCTTCGTTAGCATCTCCTCGCCCAGGCAAGGGTGGGAGAGGACGCACTTCTTGCCCGACTTGCCGAACCGGTGGTGCAAGTCGTGGTCCTCGACGGCGAGACCCGCGCCAACCGTCTCGAGCGGCCAGAGGATCGGGTGGCACCAGTGCGAGCGAACGCCCGAGTGACCCATCATTTCGACGTACTGCCGGGCGGCAATGGACGGGTCAGCACTGGAAGGAACGAGGGCGGTGGTGGAGGTGCGGGGACTGGAGGTGTGCAAAAGGAGGTGGCGATGTCGGCGAGGAGATCTGGCTTCGCACCGCCGAAAAAGGCAGGAAGGGACCGAAAGATGGACACAGAGACGCACGATGGTGTAGCAGAGCGCGACCCAGCCCTCGCTAAACGTCATCGGAACGATAAGCGAGGCGAGGAACGGGACGAGGAAGATCTCGAGGACCTCTTGGTACTCCTCGGCGACTGCGTTGTGTAGTGCACGTCATTTAGGAGCTCACAGGCGCACAGAGCGTGCGCGAAGGGGCGGGAGAGGACTTACGGATGGCGAGGATAGCAGTCGGATGCTTGGTCGTGTGGTGGTGCTTGTGGATGAACCACAGCGCGTCGACCTCGTGGCTCGCGCGGTGATACACGTAGAAGAAATAGTCAAGCGTGATCTCCCATAGCGCGAGCCGGATGGGGAATGTCCAGGTGAAGTCGGTGAGGGGCTGCGTGGATGGGTCGTAGTCGAGCCAGAAGGTGAAGCCTGTGCGGACGACCATGTACGCTGCACAATAACGTCTTCAGAAAGTTCAGATAGGCGGGAGTAGCGGAACGGACGCACCAAGAACCCCGCCGGCGAGGTGCTTGACCGACTTGTCTGGAGTGCGGTCGCGGCCAATCTGCTTCTCGTCGAATGTGCCGAGCCTAACGCAGTGATCCGACAGGCGCGCCATGACTTGCAGCGCAAAGCCCATGAACGACAGAACGTAGAACGGGTAGGTGAGGATGAATGGCCAGTTGTACTCGGCGGGCGGGGGGCGAAGTGAGCGGGCAGCTCGAGCGAGTAGATGGGGAAGGGGACGAACGGGGAAAGGCCCAATAGGCCATCTGCTGGAGGAGGAGGGGGACGAAAGCGCGAGTCACGATGAAGGCGTTCTCTCGCCAGACGGGCTGGACGGGAGGCGGTCCACGGTCGAGCCCGTCGTCCTTGAGCTCGTGCATCTCGGGCGGGCAGGTCGCGAGGTGGCAAATCTGCTCCGCAATGGTCATGTCGGAACGGTCCTTCAGGTACTGCGTAAGTGCGGGAAAGTCAAGACTGCGTTCGGGACGAGGTGGAGGAAGGGGCGCACGAAGGTCGAGGGCGGACGGCGGTCGACCTTTTGCTTGGTTGTGCGCGGTGTCGGCTGCTCGGCGGGGCGATTTGGGTCGGCCGCATACGTGATGGGCGTCTCTGAGGGGGTGCATGAGTCGTCCGAGTTGACGGTGGACGACGAGTTGCGACGGTAGCGCTGCGAGAGCTTGTTGTGACGAGGAGCGATACCCGTTGCAAAGGCTGCGGTGGCGGCCATGGTGTCGAGCTGGGCGGTGAAGGCGCAGAACAGAAGAGCAGAGGCCGCGCTTCCCGAGATTGGCGTTTCGGCCAACTCGAGGTCGCCGGCGCGCGAGAGCTGCCCATTTCGCCAAGTCAGCGAGCAGTCGGCGACGCAGCGCTTGCGCCGGGGCGCGGCGATGTCAGGTTAAGTCAGAGGCTATGAAGCGGGCCTTGCACATGCGTGTGAGCGGGAACAAGCGCCATCGTGCACGAAGACGAGGGGGAGGTTTCCGCTTGTCCAGCTAGAGCATGCGAAGGAGCTGCGGCATACATGACTCGCAGCATATCCAACTACAATCCATCCAGTCCACATCCTTCGCGCATCCTTGTCGTTGCTCCAGAACAGTAAGTGCGCCGAGCGGGAGGAGGGAGGTGCCAGTTCGAGCCTGGGAGAGGCTGAGTTGACCTGTGAGCGTCTTTTGTGTGCTCCTCTGCTCAGTGCATCTCCACGCAGGAGCTTGAACGGGAGCGACGGGCGAGAGTCGAGGGAGAGGACGAGGCGGTGAAGGGCTTGCAACTGATGAGGCCCTCGTCCCGCTAAACTCGCTCAGAGAGACCCGCTACTTGCGTGAGCTTGCCGGTTGGGGTCTTAGCTGCGACCTGCACTCGCTCAAACGGGACCTCGAGGCGTGAGTGCGGCGAGGATGGCCTCAGTCCCCTCCGACTTGAGGTGAGCTCCCGCTTTCTACCCTCTCACAGCGGTTGAAGGGGAGAGCTGACTTGCATTGCCATCTCGGATTCCCGCTGGACATCGACAGTAAGCATAACCTCGGACGGGGATGGGCAGATGACCCGACTCTGTCCTCGTCTTCGAGTCCGCCAGAGCCCGAGGACGACTATCAGGCCAGGCTTGCACGCGCAAAGGCCTTTCGCAAGAATGTGAGTGCAACAGACTGGCCCGCTTCCGCCAGGCGCTCTTCCATCGCCCGACCCGCCTCTTTCCCCTGGCGCTGACCCCTCGAATCCACCCTCTCGCAGTTCCCGCTGCTCCGGCCCTTCGTCTCTATCTGCTCCTCGACCACCCGCGACCTCTGTTCCGCCGGCACCGCCTGCCCAAACGTGCACTTTGTTCGCGCGCTCCGCCCCCACACCGAAATCGCGCTCGGCGACTGCTCCTACCTCAATACCTGCCACCGCGGCGAGTGCCGCTACGTCCATTGGGTACTCGAGGACCCGCTTGATGCGCCGCCGCTCAAGGAGCCGCTGCGGGCACAGGGCAAGGGCAACAAGGGCGAGGAGGAGCCGCTCCCGCCGCAGTGGATCAACGCCGACTTGCGCGAGCTCGACATCTCGGTCCTCGGCAAGTACGACGTCGTCGTCGCGGACCCGCCATGGGCCATCCACCAGGAGGTGCGTCTTCCTCTCTCTCCCGTTGAAAGAGGCCTCACTCACGCTTTCTCGGTTGCAGCTGCCCTACGGCACCCTCACGGACGATGAGATGATGCAGATGCCCGTCGGAGCGATGCAGGACGCCGGCGGACTGCTCTTCCTGTGGGTGACGGGGCGCGCGATGGAACTCGGGCGGGAATGCTTGAAGGCGTGGGGGTGCGCCTGCCATTCCCTCGTTGCGGTCGCTCAGGTCCTTCGTCCCTGACCTGCAGCTCGACTTCACCGCCATACAGCTACGAGCGCATCGACGAACTCGTATGGATCAAGACGAACCAGCTGCAAGGCCTGATCCGCACGGGCGCGTTGCCCTCGCTTTCCCTCCCGCACGGCGTTGCCTAACCTCCGTCACCTGCAGGTCGCACCGGCCATTGGCTGAATCACTCGAAAGAAGTGCATTCTTTGCTCTGTTCCCACCTAGCCCCGCTGATCGCTCGCACACCTGCAGCACTGCCTCGTCGCGGTCCGCAAGTCGCCCACCTCCCCCTCCCCGCCGCCGCGTCTTCCCGCCTGGTTCAACAAAGGCCTCGACACGCAGGTCCTCCTCGCGGAAGTACGGCAGACATCGCGAAAGCCCGACGAGCTGTACGACATGATTGAGCGGATCTTGGGCGGACGCGCGAGAGGGAGAAAGGTCGAGCTGTTTGGCAGGACGCACAACCTCCGCAGCGGCTGGTGCGTTGCGCTCTTGCCCCCGGGCATGTCGAGTCCGTGCTGATCCGCTGTCTCCCGCTCGCGCAGGTGGACCCTCGGCAACCAGCTCGGCGACCGCGACCAGGTGTTCGAGCCCGCTGTCGCAGCGGCCATCTCCGCGCGGTGCGTCTCCTTCCTTCCATGCTCGTACCCGCGCTCACAACTCCTCACACCCGCAGCTACCCCGAGCGGAACCTCACCCTCCTCGACCCAAAGACACTCGCGCCCGTCCCCGCGCGTCCCGCAGCCTAGACGCCCGGGACCAGCGCTTCTCGCGCTGCGGCACGGACCCTGCATGGACTCCCTCTCCCGTAGCTTTCCCATGGACGCTGGAAAACGACGGTTCGCATCGTTCTACCTGTCCTCCAAGGAGTTGCTTTGTCCTCGCTTGCTCGCTCGGTAGGCCTGGAGAAAGACTGACTCTGTACAGACCAGTTCACACCCCCGTCTACGCAGCCTCCTCCTCCTTGATCCCCCACGTTTTCCTGTACCACCCCAGCTCGGCCCTCATCGCCCTCTCCCTGCTCTCCTTCGCCCTGAACCCGTGCCCCTCGCCCTCGAAAAGGATCATCTCGGCCTCGCCGCCGCTCGCGCGCACGCGCTCGAGCATCACCTGCGCCTGCGCGGGCGGGACGACCCGGTCCTCGGTGCCTTGGAGGAGGAGGAGCGGCGCGCTGATCTGCGAGGCTTTGTGCAGCGGGGAACGGTCTGCGTGCCGCGCCGCGCAGTGGGTGCGAGGCCTCAGTGCTACGCGAGGAGGGAGGAGGATAAGAACGGCGCGCACCGTGGTAGTTCTGCGGGACCTCGGACGGCGTCCCGCCCAGCAGCTTGAACAAGTAGTTGCTCTCGAACTGCGCATCGCACGGTCGGTTCAGTACGAGTACACGCGCGACGAAAAGAGAAGGCGCTGGGCGGACCTTGTGCGTGTCGTCGGCGAGGAGCGCAAGATCCGAGATGCCGTAGCTCGACGTGCCCGCCGTAAAGACCTTGCTGTCCGTCAGCGCCGCAAGGACCGTGAAGCCGCCTTATACCGCCAGCTCCAGGTCAACACCCGCACGAGGATGGATAAGACAACCGCAAGCGCGCGCAACGCACCTGCCGACCCGCCCGTGATGGCGACCTTCTCCTTGTCGACCTTGCCCTCCTTAACGAGGTGCTCGACGCAAGCGATCGTGTCCTGCACGTCCACGACGCCCCAATGCCCCGCAAGGCGCTCGCGGTACTCCTTGCCGTAGCCTGCGCGCGCACTCTGTCAGCGCTCGCTCGGGAGGAGGGCAAAGGGACGAGGCGCACCCGCGCTTCCGCCGTAGTCTACGTCCACGAACGCGAATCCCCTCGAAGTGAAGAACGCGACAAGCCAGTCGAGCCCGCGCTTGGCGCTCGCCGTCGGCCCGCCGTGACAGCGCGCAACGAGGGGCGGCGCGGTTCCCGCCGGGCCGGCGTGTGTACCCGATGAGGGAGGGTAAAAGATCGCGAATGCGTCGGCGCCCGGTGGCGTCGGGTACGAGATCTTGGCGCCTTCGGAGATGAACGCCGGGTCGACCGCCGCGGAGGATGAGAGCTTGAGGACGTCCTCCTTGACGTCCTCGGCGGCGGCGGACGCGGAAGACGGGAGCGTGAGGAGCGAGACGAGCGCAGGCTTCGTGGCTGGCGAGCCGAGGACGGCGACCTGCGTCGGCGAGACAACCGCGAGCGTCGAGATCGCGACGTACGGAGTTGGGACGGTGTACGACGAGCCGTCTTCGAGCGAGATGATCCGCAAAGCGCCGTTGCTCGCGGTTGAGATCCATTGCGACGGCGAGAGCGGGCCGTGCGTGCGCTGCCCGAGCGTCCAGTCGGGACCTGCGGCGGAACGGTCAGTCTCGCGCGAAGCGAAGGGAAAGGAGGACGACACGCACCGCCAACATCTGCGCCAGTGGGCTCGTTAAGCACCGGCTTGACTTCCCTGTCGCCCTCAGGCTCGAACGAGTACAGCTCATAGAAGCCTGTCCGGTCGCTGAGGAAGACGAGCTTCTCCGGTGCACCGTCCGCAGGGAGCGCCCAGCGCGGCTGACTGACGCTCTCGGTGTTCTTGAGCGCGCCAGCAACTTTGATCGCGGAGTCTGGCTCGATGAGCTGCGCAACGTCGACCGCGCCCGAGGCGTCGTGCGCGACCTTGCCGACCCAGAGTTCACTGCTCTCCCAGGGCCTGCGGGCGGGGGGCATCAGTCTCGCTCGTGAGTAGGAAGAGAAGGAGGGGGGCGCAACATGTCCGGGTGGTTCCACTGGATCCAGCAGAGGTACTTGCCCGAGGGGGACCAGCGACCGGCAGCGTAGAAGTCGCAGCCGGACGCGACGGTGTCAAGCTGAGGAGACGCCGACGTGCTCGAGAGGACGGCGAGGGTGTTGACGACAGTTGAGGGCGTGTCGTTGGTGTGGTCCTCGACAACGGCGAGCGTCACGTCAGGCTGCGAGGGGTGCGGCGCAAAGTCGGCGAAGCGGAGGACGGAGCTGTCTGCGAGCGGCACAGGAGGGTCAGCAGTAGCACTACAGGCCATCGAGGAAGAGGAGGGGAAGCCCGCGTGGCCGCACCTGGCGAGACCTGCTCAGGTTCGCTCCAGGTGCCGTTGTTCTGGCGCTTGACGCGGTAGACGGGCCCCGCCATCGATGAGAAGAGGATGTTGCCGTCGCTGTCGAAGGTCCATGGAGCGCCTCCATACTCGTGCACCCTGCGGGAAAGGGCGTGTGAGCGTGAACAGGAACAGCGAGGAGGGGGAGCCGACCTGGTGCGGGCGTTCCACTTGGTATCGGGGAGGACCTGCTCCTGCTTGGCGCCGGTGGCGGTGGTCTGGAAGACGAGAGCGTTCCTGCCCTTCTCCTCTGGGCGTCCTTCGGTCCAGGCGAGAGCGTGCGAAGTGGGGGAGACGACGAGGTCGCCGAGGGTCACGGCCGACGAGAGGACGAGGTCGGTGGTGATGGGCGAGGGCCAGCTGCCCCATGGAGCCGTCTTGGTGCTCATCCTGCGCAACAACGAACGACTTGGCGAAACCCGCGAGAGCATCCGCCGCGCAACCCCGCGCCAACTCCGCTCCTCTCGCAGCAACCACCTCGGCCAACTTCGACGCTGTGGATGACTGGAGGGGCTTGGTACTGTGCTGGACTGTGCCTCATCGAACCTGCTGGACTCGCGCTTCTCCCGTGGGCTGAGCTGTCCTCTTCCCCGTTTTCATCGCGCGCCCTTCAAGTTCGCGCCAGATCCGTCGCGAAGCGGGGCTCTCTGTTCGCAGCATTGGGACGCGAAATAAACGCGGGCAGTTCTAGGATGGAGCCTCGCAGGAGGCAGAGACGGAGCGACGCGAACTCGTCTTCTCTCCGAGTTCTCCCTGCTCACAGGCGCCTCTAAGAAGCGCACGCTCGTAGATTTCGTTCCGCCTCTATCGAAACATGTTTGTGCGGTATACGAAACGCATCTCATCGATCGCCTCGGTGATTTCCTCCACCAGCGCGACGCCGAGGGTGCGCGGTTCCTCGTGACCATCGTGACGACGAGAGGATCCTTGGCGTCGAACTCTCGACCTACGAGCGACAGCGGCAAGAAGCCGTACTGGTCGGAGGGCGCGAACGCGCACAGGGCGAAGGAGTTCCTCGCGGCGGTGCTGAACGGCACAAGAAGGAGGACCTGCCGTTCGCGCATTGGTATCGGTCCAAAGCTCTTCTTTCTGTACCTCCTTCCACATGTCGCGTTTGTCGAGCATCTCCGCCTGCGCTCCTTCCGTTTCTCTCTCCGTCCACTGCACCTCGCTTCCCCCGCCTCTCGCTCGAGCTCCCCGCCATCGGACACTGAGCTTTTCGATCTGCATTCTGAGCAGCCTCTCTGTTACGTCCGCAGCGCAAGGCCAAGGCATCGGTCGCCGGCTCGTGCAGCAGGTGCAGGACATCGCCGTGGGGGATGGCGTGCTCGTCGCGTTAGAGTCGACGGAAGGTGCGCCTCTTTCCCTTCATCACCAACTTCTCGCCAGTACTGACCTACTCTGCCCGTAGATGCTCAGACGCTGTAAGGGAAGACCGGCTTCGTGGACTTTGGGGAGGCTATGCGCGCAAAGAAGGGTGACAGGGTGCAGGTGCGTCTTCTCCCGCCCCATGTCGCGCATGTTCGGCTCGACACTGATAATTCTACCAAACGCAGCTACCACACGGTCTACAGGCATTCACAACCATAGACGCTGCAGGCCGTGCCCTCCTCCGCGCCTTGACCTTCTCAAGCTACCGACCCGCCTCTCCCGCCTTTGTTTCCGCTTCTGTCTCGCTCGGACTTGCTCTACTCGCCTCTACTACTCCTACCTCGTCGCTCTGAACCGCTCGAACAGCCCCACTCCCCCTCCGCACCTCGTCGCTCCTGTCCGATTCCTGTATGCGCCTCCCTCTTCTGCCCACCTCGTGACCGCCGAGCTGCAGCGTGCGCCACGCGGGCTCGCAGCAGAGGGTCATTGATCACGGCGCATACGCTTCTCTCCCTCCTTCCCTCTCCTCCCTCTCTCCACCTCCCATCCCGACACCGCACCACCCACCACCACCCACCCACACCCAGCACACCATGTCGAGCCAGATGGTCCCGCACCAGTTCAAGGCGGCGATGTGGACGGAGAAGAACGGGCAGCTCCAGATCAAGGAGACGCGCCTCAAGGACGTCCAGCCCGAGGGTGCGCCTCCCTCCCCTCCTCGTTGTTGTCCTCCGAGCCGCGCTGACCCGCTCCGGCGTCGCGCAGAGGCCGTGATCAAGGTTCACTACTGCGGCCTGCACTCGACGTGCGCCTCGTCTCGCTTCCCTCGCCGGACTTGCCTCGGAGCTGACGCTCAACGCCCGCTTCGCTCGCAGCGACGAGATGCTCAAGTTCGACAAGCTCCCTGGCATGCGCTTCCCGCTCATCCCCGGCCCGGCCGTCGTCGGCGAGATCGTCAAGGCGCCGCAGCAGAGCAAGCACGGCCTCAAGGAGGGGATGATGGTCGCCGGTGCGTCCCTGCTCCCGTCGGACGAGGAATCCTACGCTAACCATGCTCGCGCCCGCCCACAGCGGTCCCCTTTGAGGGCGGTCTCGCCGAGTACTGCACCGCGCACGACTCGATGATCATCCAGCTCCCGAAGAACTTCCACCAGGGCGAGCAGGCGCGCGAGGCGCCCGTCTACGCGTTCGACGCGTCGCGCGTTTGGGTCGCGCACGAGCACTGCGCCGAGATGCACAAGCGCATGGGCGAGCACGAGCGCCGCCTCGTGCGCGAGATCAACGAGAAGATGGGCTTCAAGGGCGACGGCGTCCTCGTCGTTTGGGGCGAGGGGTACGCTCCTTGCTCTCTCCTCCCTCTTCCGGCGTCGTTACTGACTCTCCCATGCACGCGCTCGCAGCGGGTTCGCCAAGCTCGCGCTCGACACGCTCAAGATGGCCAAGACGGACCGCAAGATGTTCCTCATCGCGCCGTCGTACCGCTGGAAGGCGCAGGACTACGGCATCAAGGACGAATGTATGCTCGTTCTCGGCCACCAGAACATCACGGAGGAGCTCAAGAAGCACGGCGGTGCCGAGGGCGTCCTCTGTGCGTCCCTTCGCTCCTTCTCCTGCCCGCCCCGCGCTGACCCGCCCCACCCGCTCATCGCCCGCAGGCTGCGACATGCCGACCGAGTGCCTCGAGGAGCTTCTCGACGGCTGCCGCTTCCACTCGTCGATCGTCATGCTTTCCCCCCGCAAAGAGCAGGACCTCCGCATGCCGGTCGGTGCGCTCTTCCTTCTCTTTCTCCCTCCCTCTCTCCCGCTCGGGCTTACTCCCCCTCTGCGCGCGCGCACAGCCAACCTCCTCGCCAAGTCGATGACGCTCATGGGCATGCCGATCCTCACGCACAGCGAGCTCGACCGCGTCCTCCGCGAGGCCGAGAAGCACCACCTCCGCACGCCGGTCAAGCCGTTCCGTTTCGACGAGCAGGGCGTCCGCGAGGCGTGGGCGCGCTGCGAGAGCCGCGACCAGTTCGAGTGCTCGGTCGTGTGCATGCAGGGGCCGTGAGCGGGCTTGCCATGGGGATGTTGCTTGAGGAGCGTGAGGAGGGGGAGGAAGGCTGCTTAGGCTTGCTTGCATCGAGGGTGTGTTTCCCCTCTCTTTTCTATCGTGTCCGAGATGGGCGAGAGCTCAAGTGCAAGCAGCGGCCGAGGGAAACTCGTGGCGGAGGGAAAGCCGGCGCGTGAGGGACTTTGGCGCTTCTACTGATACGGCGAGCAGCGGAGGACAGCCGAAAGAAGCGTCAATGCAACTCGCCCGGATGGGATCTGGAAGGCGCCAGAAGACGAGTAGGCGGTCATCGCAAGTAATGAAGCGAACGAGCTCGACGGGCTCGAGTTGGGCTCGAAAGTAGCAGTACGAAGGTGGACGAACGGTATGGACGCCGGGACACAGCGGACGTGCCGAACTAAAGTCCCAGTGCATGGTTCTCGTAAAGCTGAAAGATAGGCAGGTCCGTGCAGGTAGCGAAGGAGGGGACTGCGACTTGGGAAGGTCGAGCTTGAAGCTCGCAATCCAGCGGAGGAAGAACGCAGGCAGGTACTCGACAAAGTCAATGGATTTACAATTCCACACGCAGCCTCTGTGGGAAGCTGCATGTGCTGGCAAAGCCATTCCTCCTTGCGCGCATGAGGGCCGCCGAGCCGCTCACTGAGAATGCGCGTGCATTCTACTGGGTCTGGGTTCAAGTTTTGCGCCATGAAGACAGCTGTATGGAGAAATCTGCAGTTGATGGCTGAGAGGGCGCGAGAGGGGAGCCAGGTTGGGGGAGGCCTGGAGGAGGATGGGTCCGTAAGTCGCGGCGGGAGGGCAACGTTGTGGTCTGCGCGTCAAGAGCGTCTTTAGGCCGTCAAGTGCTGATGACGCGCAAAGAGGGCAGTGTAAGGGAAAAGAGCCTACCTGCGAAGTGCTGCCGCTCTGCCTACGAGGTCGAGGTGCGGAAGCCCTGCTAGCGCCTTATCGACGACGTCCGGCTCGAGGGTGAACATCCATTCAAGCAACGAGTGCCTTGAAAGGGCATGGGCGAGGTCCTTGGACCGAAGGTCGACGAGTACTGGGGGCATCCTCCTCATCAGACAGCGCAATTTGAATCTCATGGAAAAGGAGGGAACGCGCACAGAACCAGTCGAAAAACTCCTTCTGCATACATAACAGCTCCTCGTTGAACTCATTCGCGCGGCGGCGTCCTCGCTCGGTGGTGCTGCTCCACACCTTGAACGCAGCCCGCCAGACAACCTCGGGGATCCAGCGCGGCTTCATGCTCTTTTGCCACGCCATGAGCCGCGCCATGAAAGAGCGCGTGCGTTCGGGAAGGTCGGGAGTCGCGCGGTGAGGGCCTCGAGTTCGGGGAAATGAAGCGGCGGCTTGTGGTGGAACATGTCGTGCATGAGCGGGAGGAGCGAGCACGGGAGGAGCGGCAGGCTCGCGTGCTTGTCTGCCATGGCCAGAGCGTGTGCTCTTCTGCAGGGAAGCGGCAGCAGATCAAGGAGGGAGGGAGACACGCTGAGCCTGAGGTCATGAGGAAGGTGGAGAGGCCCGATCAGACCTTGACCTCTCACGCGCATCTGAAGGATCCGGAGCTCGGCCCTGGCTAACCCTCGCATACACCGTCTCCCAATTATACGAGCTGTTTGCGACGACGAGAGCCCAGCAAGCGTTGCACTCCTTGTCTACACGCTCGCCTTGATCGCCGCCAGCACGTCCTCCATCCCCTGCGTCTCGCGCGCGCGCTTCTCCGCCTTGCGCGCCTTCTTCGCCGCGCGCTCGTCGTCCTCGCTCCGTGCCTGCTTGAGCGCACCCGCAGTTGCACCGGCACCCGCCGTCTTCGCCGCGGCAGCAAAGATCTCGTCGACCTCGTCGGCCTTGCGCTCGCGCTTCTTCCTCCTCCTCCCGCTGTCCTCCTGCGCAGGCGGCGCTGCCTGCGCGGCCTGCGGGGCGGGCACCTTGGGCCTGGCGGCCTCCTCCTCCGCGCGCAGACGCTCCTTCTCCTCCTGCGTCGCGCGTGCCATCTTGGCCTTCCAATCTTCGCGCCTGCGGCCCCAAAGCGGGAGCTCGAGCTTGCGCGCGAAGAAGTGCGCCCATGCACTGCGCTGTAGGTCGCTCTGCTTGTCGAACAGGCTCGCCGCAATCTTGTCCTTGAGGTACACGTCCGCGGAGGCAAAGGCGCGCTCCGCGACGCGCGAGCCGATGCGGTCGTCCGCGATGGTGTGCAGGTGGCCAAGGAGGGACATGATGAAGGTGCGGAGGGCGCGAGGAGGTGTCGTGGGCGAGGTGAGGAGGACGTCGAGGATACGGGAAGACGTAGCGGAGCGGGTGAGGGCGAGAAGCGAATCGAAGGGAAGGGCGGCGATGCTGCGGGACAGGTTGAGATTAGTGGGCGCATCGCGGACGAAGATGCGGAAGGCGCACCTGTCAAATACGACCTGCTGATGCGGCGCGTGCAGTCTCAGCCAGGTTTGGAGCAGTACCGAGCCCTGCGTTGTCGGCTCGGGCGTCGCACCGCTCGCGAGCTTCTTCCAGTGCTGCGAGTGAATGGAAGCGTCAACAGACTGCATTCGCGGAAAGCACAGGAGGGCGCGACGCACGACGTAGCGATTCAGCGTGAGCACGCACGGCACAACGAGCTTGCGCTCCTCCGCCGTCTCGAGACCGAACGTGTCGAGCAAGAGCTGCGGGCACGCGCGCCGTCAGCAGATGCCGAGAGAAGGGGAGAGAGTGAGCAAGACGTACCTCGGACACCTCGGCCTCGCACGCGCCCAGCCTGGCCGCACTGTCGAGCAGCGCCCTGAGCACCCCCGTGCGGTAGTTGTCGATCCACTCACCCCTGCGCTCCTGCGCGATGCCGTTCAGCTCGTCGACCATCTCCTGGAGCTGGCGCTCGTCCAGCCGAGCGATACCGACTGCAACAACGAAGTTCGCGACTGCGTTCGCGGCGAGGCGGTGCGCCTTGCCGACGAAGAACGCCTGCCACAACGCGTCGAAGACGGGCTTGGGCGCGAGCTGGAGGAGCATCTCGAACGTCGGCGAGCTGGCCGGGTGGCGCAACAGGCCCGCTAGATACTCCTCGCGGAGGTCCTGGTTCACGCTCGCGCCGTCGCCCGCGCCGTTGACGACCTCGCTGACGAGGCCGCAAAGAATGCGGTCGGCCCAGCCGCCAGGAGCCCACCCACCGGGCTGGAGCGCCTCAAGCTCAACGAGAATGCGGAGGACCGGGCCGGCGACCTCGTGCAGCGCGGCGCGGCGGATGCCCTCGCCCGCGACGGTTGCGGTCGGGAGCGCAACGCCGGCATGATCCGTCGCTGCGCCATCCAGCGCGTCGAGGGCAGCGTAGAGGTCCTTGAGTGAGTCGGCGAACTCGGGCGGCGTTGCGAAGCGCTGCTCGGCAGCAGAGGCCTTGCCCTTGCCCTTGGTGTCCTTCTCCTTCGTAAACGAGACGTCGTCGGATAGCCAGTTCTTGCCGAGTGAGGCGCCCTGGCCCTTGCGGAACTGGGCCGACTTTTTGCTGCGCGACTTGGGGTCGGCGGAGGAGGTAGCGACGCCGGAGAAGACGAGGAGGAGGATGCGGATGCAATGCGAGGCGAAGGGGTCGTAAATGAGGGTCGTGATGGAGGGCAAGAGCTCGGTGATGAGGGAGGTGAGGAGGGCGGTCATGGTTGGCAGGTCGGCAGCCGCCTCGCCAGCTGAAGCGGGAGCGGGGGCGGTGTTGCCGCGAGTCTGTGGGTGGGCGAATGAGCCCTGGGCGAGACCAAAGCGAAAGCAATACGCACCTCGCGGTCGACCGTCTCGCCGGCCAGCTCGAACAGCGTCTGCAGGACGTGGCTCGCATGGCGGTGCTTGACAAGGCGCTCAAACTCGCCAGTGAAGCGATCGAGGAGGACGCGCTTGGCAAAGTCGTCCATCGCGTAAAGCATCTGCTCCAGGACGACGCTCGTCTCGTGATCGCCTGCGAGCGCGAGCTCGTGACCAGAAAGCGACTCGAGCGCCGAGCGAAGGAGGAGCGGGCGCTCGTCCTCGACCTCCTCCTCAACCTCCTCGCCGTCCTCGTTGACGATGATCTGCGTCTGACGCCTGCCGTGGCCCTGCTGGGTCATCTCCTCGATCTGCTCCGAGACGCGCTTGAAGTACGCCTTGGTGTCGGGGTCGGGTTCAGGCAGGGCGTCTGGGTCGGGCATGCCGTTGCCGCGTCCGCCGCGCGGGCCCGACGCCGACGGAAGGGCGTCCCAGTCCATGCGAGTCTTGCGCTCGCGCTCACGCTTCTCGCGCTCCAGCTGGGCGGCGGCCTCCTTCTCCTCCTGCTCGCGCTTAAGCTGTCGGCAACGCACTTGTCAGCGAACGTCGTCGGAACGAGACAGAGTACGCACGCGCTTCTCCTCCTTGCGGGTGTTTGTGCTCTTGCGCTGGCGGGGACGCGGCATGCTGGAGCGATCACGGCGGGGCGAGGCGTCAACGGGCGGGACGAGTTGTGAGGAACGCGAGCAGCGCTAGTCCGCTTGAGTGCAGCTACAAAGAGCAGCCTCAGCCAGCAGGAAGCTGCAGCGGAACAGCGAGCGAGGTGGGAAGGTCGGGACCGCCGGGTCGACGTCGAGCTCGACCGCCGCCAAGTCCAGCTCCGCGCATCTCCGCCTATCTCCCGGACATTCCGTTGCGAGTGCACCTTGCAAACGGAGACTTTACCGTACGCTCGACAGCGGTGCCAAGCCTGAGAACTCATGGGTGAGGTTCGCGTTCGGTGCTCCGGCCGGGCCGCAACCTTCGCTGGAGCGCCCTGCCCGCTCAGACAGCTGTAGTAGTAGACTCCAAACGCTTCCCTTGCATCCACCGACGTTATAGCGGGACCGCGCCGGGGCGTGTCTCGGCGCCATCGCTCGTCCCCAGACGATCCGCTCGTCGCTGTCCTCGCTCGCCCGCTCGCGCTGCAAGGATGTCGCTGCCGACGGTGCTGACAATTGCTGGCTCAGGTGCGCGCTCCCGCTCAACCGGCGGCTTCCTCGGGCTGCCGCTCGCCCCCTTGTCCTGACTCTCCTCCTCGACCTGATCGCTCGTCGTCCCGCAGACAGTGGCGCAGGTGCAGGCATCCAGGCCGACCTCAAGACCATCGCTGCTCATCACTGCTATGGCACGAGCGTCGTCACCGCCATCACCGCCCAGAATACCCTCGGCGTGCAGAGCGTCGAAGGCATCTCGCCCGCCATGGTCGCTGCCCAGATCGACTCGGTCCTCGACGACATCGGTGCAGACGCCATCAAGACCGGCATGCTTTTCAGCGAGGAGACGATTCGGGCCGTGGTTCGCTCGCTCGAGAAGCGCTACGGCAAGGCGGCGGAGGGCGGACGCGAGGCTGCCCTGCTCGTCCTCGACCCCGTCTGCGTCAGCACGTCTGGCCACTCGCTCCTTCCCCTCGAGGCGGTCGAGTCGCTCCGCGCCGAGCTCCTCCCCTGGGCGACCGTCGTGACGCCCAACATTCCCGAGGCAGAGTTCCTCGTCGGCTGGGAAAAGGGCACGATCAAGTCCATCGAGGACATGGAGCAATGCGCGCGCGAGCTTGCGCAGAGGGGTGTGCGGTGGGTGTACCTGAAGGGCGGGCACATGCCGCTGGCCAAGGGCGACGAGGGGAAGAAGGTCGTCGTCGACCTCCTCCTCGACGGCGAGACGGGCCGGACAACGATGGAGGAGCGGCGGTACCTCGACGTCAAGAACACGCACGGAACGGGCTGCACGCTCGCGGCGGCGGTGGCATCGGGTTTGGCGCAGCGCAAAACGGGTGCGTCCCCTCCTTTCCGTTCGACCGTCGCACTCGTTCTTTTCGTATTTACCCAGCCTGTGTCCACAGTGCCCGATGCAGTACGAGCCGCAGGAGACTACGTCGCCTGCGCGATCGCCGCGTCGTACCCCGTCGGACGCGGCGCAGGCCCTGTCAATCACTTCCACTCCCTCATGCCGCGCTCCCTTCCCCTCCCGAACCCCCACTCGCCGACACCCTTTACCGACTACCTCATCTCGTACTGCGGCGATGCGTGGGGGCGATACGTCAACCACGATTTCCCGAACAGCCTTGCTGCGGGGACTGCGCCGGTCGAGGGCTTCCTGCACTTCATCCAGCAGGTGGGCCCGCCTTTCCCCATTTGTCCCCAATCCTCCATCGTGCATTCAGACTGACTCGGCCTCGTCGATGAACAGGACTACCACTTCTTGAAGGCTCGCCCTGTTTCCCCCGCTTTGCGTGAATTGCGAGGACTAACTGTCCTCTCCTGCTCTCGCAGCAATACGGCCGCTCGAACTCGCTCGCGGCGTACAAGACGGAGGATATGCAGCTCATGGCTGGGTCGATCACCATCGTTAACGACGTGATCAAGGAGACGGAGATGCACGTGAAGGTGCCACCGCTTCCCTTCTTCCCCTCCTTCTTCCCCGCTCACCCGCCACCTTGCACGCGAACCGCAGTACTGCGAGAAGTACGGCATCAGCCGCGAGCAGCTGCAGGCGATCCCTGAGAGCATCACCAACATCGCGTACACGCGCTACGTCCTCGACGTCTCCTCCCGGGGGGACCTCCTCGACGCGCGGGTGGTGGTGCGTCTACGTCCCGCCCTCTCCTTGCTCGTCTCTTCCCACTTACACCAGCAAACGCCAATGAAGCCTTTCGCACCTGCTCACGCTCATCGACGCGCGCAGACCGCCCCCTGTCTGATCGGCTACGGGCACGTTGGCGCACGCCTTGTCTCCGCGAACCCGGGCATCGAGGTAGACGCGAGCGACAAGAACCCGTACTGGGGATGGATTCAGGAGTACGGCGGCGAATGGTACCAGGGCTGCGTGTCTACCGGAATTGGTACGTAACCTTCCGCTCCTCCCTCTCGCCTCTCCGCGCTGAACACCACACAGAGCTCCTCGAGCAGACCCTCGCCAAGTCGCCCGTCTCGTCTCAGCGGCTGGAGGAGCTCGCGCGCGTGTTCCTCAAGGCGACCGAACTCGAGATTGCGTTCTGGGACGCAGCGGTCGCTGCGGGGAGGAAGAGCAGGGAGGAGGTGCTGCGGAGGGAAGGGCTGCCGAATTAGACGCAGTGAAGGCAAGGTGTACAGCGTCGCAAAACGGCAGTTTATGTCTCTCGCTTGCGCTCTCCTTTATGCAAGCGGTACACTTCCTCAGCGCGCACGTCTCTTCTCCGTCGATCTTCTTTCGCGCTTCTACAGCCCCTGCCACAACCACTCCATCCCCGCGTCGCCAGCCAATCCGCTGAGCGGTGCCTCGTCGACCGAGATGCCGCCCGCCTCGCCCTCCGCTGACTTCTGCGCGCCCGCGAAACCCTCGGCCGTTGTCGGCGTGACGGCATGCGGGATTGTACCTGCCACAGGCGGCACAATGGGAATGGAGAGCGTCGGGTCGATCGTGGTAGAGAGGAGGGAGAGGAATGAAAGAGGGTTGTCGAGCGGGAGAGGGTGCGGGAGGGGGATGTCGATGGCGGGATCTGGGGCGAGGCGCGTCTCTGCGGCGACGAGCGCGTCGAGCTTGGCGATCAGGGCGTCGAGATGCGGCGTTGCATAGACGTAGCCGATTTTGAGAAGCGCGGCGGAGAGCCTGCACATGGCGAAGGGTTAGGAAGGTTGAGGGAAAGGTGGAGGACGGACGCACTTCTGGCTCGTAGGCACAAGCTGCTCCGCCATTCCTTGCGCTGCAGTCCCGCTCTCATACTCCTCGACGAGGAACTCTGCCCATTGCGGGATGAGCCGCGGCGCGATGTGTGTCCAGAAGACGATGTGCGGCGTGCGTTCGATCGTTGCGATGACGGCTTCGAGTGCAAGAAAGCCGTACGCGCGCGCTTGACTGACGTACATCTGAAGGCGTTCGTGGGCAAAACGGGCCGAAACGGCGGATTGGTAGGGGGAGGAGGAGGAGGGCGACGCGGCGAGTTGGTGCTGCAGCTCGTGGTAGAGCGGGAGGACGGAGGACGTCCAGTTGATAGCAGCATAGAAGCGACAGCTTTTGAGCGCCTGTGTGCGAGAGAAGGGTACCTGGCGGAAGAGGGAGGGGTGACCGGGTGCATCGGCGAGAAGGCGGTCAAAGTGCGCGACGAGTAGGGCTGAGATGCTGTGCAGCAGGTCGACGCGCTCAAACAGCGAAAGAAGTGCCGCCTCGCTCAGGGGAACGGCGTGAGCTTGCGCTGTATGAGCGAGGGTGAGCAGGACCGCCGGAAGAGCGTGAGCGGGAAAGGCCGCACGTCCGACAAGCTTGTCCTGCAGCTGGCTTATGGCCATGTTGCAAAGAACCGCGTCTTGGAGGAAGGTATTGTCAGCGAGATCCTGATAAGCGTCCAAAAAAGTGCACAAATCTGTATCTGCGGCCAATGTCCCGGCCGCGGCGGTGCTTGCAGCCCTTCTGCGAGGCACTTGGCGAAAGCCGACGGATCGACATCCGTGTAGCCGATGAGAAGTGGCAGGTCACGCTCAGCTCTGCGGGAAGAGTGTGATGTCAGTCAATTTACCGCAAGGCGAGCGGGAGCAGCGAAACGGGCAGCACGGCCGTTCCGTCGCCAAGGCCGGCGAGATGATCAGCACCCTGGAGGCGCAGCGCAGTCAGCTACGATCTCGTACCTCCGAAAGTCGGGATAGCCACAGACGAGGTTCATCACCCACTGCGTCGAGTCCCGCTCCTTTTCCTCCCGGCCTCGCTGCGGCAGCAGAGACCGGATGTGCGCGAGGAAAATAGACAAGAATGGCCGGGGCGCATGAAGCGGACTATCTGCGAACATGCAGTCAAGTCAGCTTGGTCAAGCATAGCAAGCTGGGACGCACCGAAGGCGTAAAGGAAGTCGAGGATCCGGCACGATGCCGCATGCGCCCACGTCGCCGTCAAGAATGTGTGCTCCTTCTTAGCGCGGCGTAGTGCCTCTGCACGCAGAGCGAGAAACGCCGGCAGTCTGCGCCGTCCAAAGTCGCGCAGGTCTGGCCCGACTTGCTCTGCTTCAGCGAAGCTTGACGGGTTGTCGTCGCTTCCGCCGATGATACTGGCGTCAAAGGACAGCAGCGAACCAGCCGCGAGGGCGCAATAGGCGAGGGTGGCAAAGGAAGCAGGAAGGTTTTCGAGCTGCGCGACCGACTGTGGGCAGGCTTCGAGGAAGCCGCTCGAACGCATAGCAGGGTGAGTGAGCGGTATGCCGGCATCTGCGGCGCAATCAGCGACAGTACATCTGAACGGAAGGGCGAACAGAGCGCACTACTCATGAGGTCCTTCACAAGCTTATCGTTCAGCTCAAATGGAAGTCCAGCAGGTCCTTCCATCAGCGCCTCTCCGGCTGGGCTGGGCGGACAAGCCCGCGCTTCATCAGGAGGAATGGCCCCCGAGCGTGCGCGCAATGTCGGTGCAGGACCGAAGGCTGGGTTGGGCGGAGTCGAACGAGCGGGAGGAACGGCGGTTCGCGAGCGGGCGCGCGGCGCCTTGCGCGTGACGGGGGTCGTTGTGCAGCTAAAGATGGTGTCGATGAGTCATCAACGATTACAAGGCGAACGAAGTACGCACTCGACACCTTTCTCGACGCAACGAGGACACCCTGACGGACTTGGGTGGCAAAGGACGCGTTTCGCCTGCGTGAGAAGATTGTAAGCGTTGGGAGCAGCATTCGGAGGAGAGGACACACCTTGCAGCGGTCGCAAGCGGGCGGCTTCTTCGCAGTCGAAGGCTTAGACGGGCCAGCATCTTCGCGAGAGGAGGCGGTGGATGATCGGTCCGCAGGCATCGTCCGGCAGTTGGAGAGCAGACAGACGTGCCAGGCACGGCTTCCCGTGCGCCGTGAAAGACAAGGAGCGAGAAGAGGACGATCAAGCCGTCGTCGCGGCGGATCTTCATCAGTGTCTCACTCAAGAAGCGCGGCCGTCGCAGGAGGAGGAGCGAGGTTGTATCCCTCCACCGCCTTGAGTGACGATGCTGCCCCTTTGCTCTGTTCCGAATTCCTGCTTTGGGAGATGGCGCTCCTCCGCTGCCTCGCACCGTGGCTCCTCGCTGCTCTCGCTCTTCCGACCGTCCTCGCACAGGTCCGCCGGGGTCGAGCAGCTCGCATGCGCATCGCTGTGCGGACTTGACTGATCATCGACTTGCGCGACAGTCCGCGAACGATCAGGCCAAAACCAAGGGTGTCGAGACACAGGCCGCGCCCGCCGTCGTCTTCTTCCTCCTCTACCTGATCGCAACGCTTGTGCAGTGGTTCTGTGCTTTGTCCTGCCGCGCTCTAGCCTGTAGAAACACTTCTGACGGTCTCTTGGTCCTACAGTATGGTTCCGCAACGGCCGCCAGGCGTACATGCTCAACTTGATGATCGGAATGACTTGTACGGATCCGCATCTTCAGCGCGCGTGGCGAAGGATGACCATTCGCGATAGGCATGTCCATCGGCTTCCTCCTACGGATTAAGGGGAACTATGCTTGGCAGTTTCTGGTGAGTTCGCCTCCGCTTGACAGCGAGAAGAGGCTGCGCTGACTGAGCTCCCCCCGCAGTTCACTTTTCTCTCGGCAAGCCTCCACGTTTACGGAAGCCTCAACACAATGCTGACGGTGTTGTACATAGCCCTGCGCCTTCCTCGCGAACGACTACGTCGTCCTCAAGCACCTCGCCGGCTCCCTCGACAAGGAGGTCTCTTCCGCATGCCTGTTCTTGCCGCTGCGAGGCATAGTCTGGATCTTTGTGCTGTCCGACATCGTCACCTTCTGCGCTCAGACGGTTGGGACGGTTTTTGTCGTGATTGGCGGGAATTTGTTGAGCATGGGTGAGAAGGTGTGCCTCCTCTTCCATCATTGAGGTCCGCGGACCTTGCGAGACTGACACGAATGACTTACCTATCACAGATCGCCATCGCAGGCCTTGCGCTGCAGCTTCTCTCCTTTCTCCTTTTCACGGTTCTCCTCTACGTATTCGCGAAACGACTGTGCGCTCCCTCTCGCTTACGCCTCCTGCCCATGGGACTGATCAAGTCCGCCCATCTGCCTCGGCAGGCACTCGCGCTATCCCGACGTCTACGGGCGTCAGAGCTCATCAAGCCGGAAAATTTGCTTCTGGTCGAAGGAACCCGTCGACAACATCCGCAAGCTCCTGCTCGTCCTGGGGCTCACTTGCATTGGCATCCTGGTACGCGCTGGGCGTCTGCTCCAGTGACGGGCAAGCTGGTGCTCATGTTAAGGTCCGCAGATCCGCAGCATCTTCCGGCTCGTCGAGCAAGCGGACGGGTACATCCGATCGCTCTCCTTCGCCTTGTCCCCGCTGACTGATGCGCCTCTGCCTCTCGTAGCTTCTTCGGCTACATCGCCACCCACGAAGCCTTCTTCTACGCTTGCGACGCCGTGCCACTCTGGCTCAGCATGGCGCTGTTCTGCGCGGTATGGCCGCCGAGGTACATCGCGGGTTGCAAGGCTGCGAGGGACGCGGGGCTTCTCTGCGAGGTGCAGGGTGGCGGGATGGGAGGCTCATCCGATGTGGAGATGGGAAGACGGTACCGGAGGGGGAGTGCAGTCGATGGAAGAAAGTAGTCGAGCTCTGGCTCTCGCATTCACATCTCTCGCGAGCTATGTCAAGCGTACGGGAAGGCGTTGCAAGCGAGAGGGGATAGACTGCAAGCGGTACGACGGGGGTGCAAGCGGGAAAAGCGGAGAGATGCAGACGGCGAAGGTCAAGCGCACTCAGTTGTCGTCGTCGTTCTCCGAAACCTCGGAAAGGTTGGTCTCGGCGCGCATCGAGGTCTCGCGGCGGTCATTGTCAGACGTGTCGTCCGAGCTGTTGTCCGAGCTGTTGTCCGAGCTGTCGTCCGAGTCAGGGTCGAAGACCGCGCGCGACTTGGCCTGGTCCGCCTTCGGGACGGCGAACTTGAGCTTGACCGACGCGCCGCCCTTGAGGTCCTTGATCGACGGGCCGTAGCGGACGAGGATCCTGATCTGCGAGAGCGTGTCAGCAAGGCGAACAAGGGCAAGCGGGACAATGTATCATGGAGTGCCAGTCCTGTGGAGAGTTCCGCAGGCCGTCCTTGGGGCAGTCAGGCCAGGAGAACGCGTTGCCGAGCGCGTTGACGTCCTCGGGCGTCGCCGTTTCCTCGTCGAGGCCGGCCGTGTGGCAAATGCTGCGAATGGCGCAGACGCGCTTGTAGCTCGTGCTGTCCTCGAGGAAGTCGGCGACCTTGCACTCGGCATGGCGGCGCTTGAGGATCTCGGGGAAGGGGAGGGTGACCATTCCCTGCGAGACGAACGAGTAGAACGAGAAGGACGCGGTGATGCTGCCGAAGAACTTGTCGTTGTACTTGTCGGCCGGGTATTTGGCGGGCTTGGTCGACAGACCCTTGAGCGTCTTGCCCGTCTGCGCGGCGAGGATCACGCGGATCGCGTGCACATGCGTCGACTCGGCGAAGTCCGCAAGCGCCTGCTTGACGAGTGGCTTCTGGTCGGTCCAGGTCGAGTCGTCAAGCACCGCGTCCTCGGGGTGCCAGAGCGCCTTGATCGCCTCCAACTCCTTGAACTCATCGAAGTCGGGCGCAGCGTTCCGGACCGCCGTGTCGAGTTCCACTTTCACCGCGTCGAAGTACGCCTCGAGACGGCCGCAGCGAAGTGCCCACCCAGCCTGGTTGCGCCTGATGAAGTTCTCCTTCTCGAGCGCCACGTCGATCTGCTCGTAGAGCTCGAGCCAAGCTGCGCGCACACGGTCGTGAGCGTGAAGGGCAAAAATTGAAGAGGAACTGGTCGCACCGTCCGGATCCTCCGCGGGGGAAGCGGTCGGCACCTGCCGGCAAAACATAACCCAGCGGCGCGAGCGCACGCCGCCATACTTGTACGAGATGAACGAGAGGTGATCGCCGTCCACCCGTGCGTAAACTTGAGGTCTTCGTCGCGCCTGTCACAATTGCGTAAGCAGGATACAAGTGCGGAGAAACAGAGACGCGCGCCTTCTCCCTCGCCTCCTTCGCCTCTACTTCCGCCCGGCTCGCATCCAAGGCGCGCCTGATGTCAGCATCGCGGACCACAGTTACGCTCTTCTCGATCGCCTTGATGTCCTGCAGGCGGCAAGTCAGGTCAGCGCCTCATCGCAGCCCGAGAAGCAGGGCAACATGCCTCCTTGTCCTTGTCGACGCGCGCCTTCTCGGCCATGACGTACGCCCCGACCGCATTGGCGCGCTTGCCGACGCCCTGGGCAATGCTCGTACTGCCACGGTGCGACCTGATCGTCCAGATGCGCAAGTGCTTGTTCTCGCTGCGCGCGAGCTCGTCCTCCTCCTCGAGCTTGTGCAACTTACTGCTCGCGGCCTCGAGCTCGTTCTTGATGAAGAGGTCTGCGTACGGAGGGGTCAGACTGGCAGGAGCGACGTAGGCGAAGTTGAGCGCACCGCGACCGGCGGTACTGCCTACAAGGCAACAGGAGGTTCAGTTTCTCTCCCTTCTGTGGCGGGCCCTTACGTACCCTGAACGTGACGGCAGCACTGAGGCGCCTCGGGGTGCAGGTCGTCCATCTTCTGCGGAGCGCGAGATCGTGCTGCCGAACGTCGGGTCAGGAGGTTGCGGTGAGTGGAGAGGGCAACGCACCGGCTGTAACTGCAGCTTTTGCACAGGCGGACACGGAATGACCAGTATGTCGTGGTCTTGGCCCCGCTCTCAGCGCAGCTCTGCGTCGGGCAAGGTTTAGCAACGAGAGCGAGAGAAGCGGGACCTGAGACGCACCTGACAGTCGCCCGGGACGATCGAGCAGCGCAAAGTCGACCTCCGACATGCTTTGCGGCTTGAAGTAGCCGTTGCGGAGGCGGACGGCGCCCAGAGCTGGCGGCCGCTCGGCGCGAGGAGTAGTCCGCGGAAGGCGCGCGAAGTGCGTGAAAGGTGGATCAGGTCCGTGAGGTCAAGCAGGCGGCAGATCTGCGCGCGTGTCGGCGCTTCAGCTAAGTTCAGGCGCGGAAGAGTCCGACAACACACCTCAACAAGCACGTCGAACGGGAGGTTGAGGAACAGGTCGGCTTCGAGCGTTGGCGCCTTCTTGCTCATCGCCTTGTAGAGCTCCTTGCCGAACTGCTGCATGCGCTGCTGCGTGAGCTGGCGGTTCGTCTTCTTCTTCGGCGGCTTGACTGCATGCGCGCCCGAAGGTGGGGCGACAAGGAGGAAGAGGTCAGCGGGACTTTTGGCGCGGTCTGGATAGGCGCGCTACAACGCACCAGGGCTTGTAGTACGGCCCTTGCCCTTCCTACCGCGCCCCACGCCCTCACCCGCCGACCCCGTCTCGGCGTCGCTCTTCATCAGCTCGTCGTCGCTCGAGGCGAGGTCGGCATCGCTGTCGACCTCGACGTAGCTCATGCGTTGCTTGGCTGTGCGCTTGGTCATAGTGTGCCGATGCTCGGCGGGTGAGCGTGACTAGCGAGATGGGGAGAGCGAGGTTTGGCCTCGTCGCGTGGTAGGAGGCTTGAGTTGACAGCCACGACTTGGCACGAGCCGATGAGTGGCCTGGCAGACAAAGAGGGGCGTCCTATCAAGCTACGCTAGCCGTTGCACGCCGCGCGCAGGCGCGATGGCGCTCTCCTCCTCTTCCCCCCCCCAAGATGAGCGTGATCCCGCCTCTCGCTTCACCAACCGTGTCAGATAGACCAACATGGACGGCAGAGTCTACTACGGAAGCACCTCAGAGATATATTTAAATCATCCACCCACACTCACTCCTTCGTCTCCTCCTCTCCGGCCCCGCGCTCGTCTATGCACGCCTCCTTCCCCTGCACGCCCATTGTCCCCTCCCACCCTTGGCTTCTGAGGTACGCCGCGAAGCGTGCGTCTTCGTCCGCAAGGTCGCCGTCGAGGCTGCGGGTGAGCACGAGGGGTGAGCGAGGTGGGAAATGAAGGAGCGAGAGAGACGCACTCGTTTCGGACGAAGAAGAAGGCAACAAGGATGCCGACAATGCCGCAGATTGCGGCAACGATCTACGCGGAGGAGAGAGTTAGGGAGCAGGCCGGAGCGCGGAGAGACAGAGAGGGATGGGCGTACGAAAGTCCAGCGCGGGCCGAGATTGGTGCGCAGCGGGGTGAAGCTCTGCGTGCCGAGGACGGCACCAACCTTGCCAATGGCGGCGGAGATGCCGTAGCACGTGCCTGTGTGTGTAAAAGTGGGTCAGGAGGCGGGTCGGGAGGGAACGCGAGGGAGACGCACCGCGTACGGCAGTCGCGTAGGACTCGGCGGAAACGAGACCCAGCGTGTCGCCCGGGCCCATATTGCTCAAGCTCTGCATCAATCCGTAGAGTACAACAAAGGCGGGCACAACATTGATGACTGCGCGGGAGCAGAGTGAGTTGCGAAGAAAGAGGGGCAAGAGGAAGAACGATGTACGCTTGTCGTAGGCGCAACCAACGATAAGACCGATAACGAGGTAGCCCGAGAAGCCGAGCATCACTGGGTGTAAGGGAAGTCAGTAAGAGTTCGCGTCGTAGAGAAGAGCCTGGTGCGCACTGAGGTTCCTCCTTCCAAGCCGGTTGACGAGGAGCGCGCCGACGATGCAGCCCGGCAGAGCGATCGCTCCGAGCAGGAGCTGGTACTCAGCGGTCTTGCGGACGAGCTCGTGCCCCTTGACCTTGACGATCTGCGAGATGATGGTGCCGGAGACTGCCGCGGGGTTCGGAAGAAGGTCAGCGGGACCCAGGACGTCTTCCCGTAAGATTCCGGACGTACAAACGCCATTCGGAAATGTCACGAAGTCGTACAAGCTGAAAACACGCCGAAATGATGGATAACTAAAGCCCGAACATCGGAGTCAAGAGCACGACTCACAACCACGCGCCGCAAGTGCCGATGAGCGACTTCCAATAAAACTTGAGCGTGAGAAGGAGCGGTGGGCCGCGCTGGATAGCGCCCTGGCGATACAGCTTCGAGTTGACCATGCGCAGGCGGAAGAGAAGGACAACGAGGGCTGCGGACGATGTCGGGGTTGAGCTCGCGCTCAAACCGAGTGACGGGGAGGACGCACGGGGGACGATCGAGATTCCATACACGGTGCGCCAGACGGTCGAGTAGTTGGCGGTGAGGCCGCCGGCGGCCTCGAAGACGATAAGGTACAGCGAGCAAGCGAAGATGCTGCCGAACGACAACACGAGATTGGTGACCTGTGAGGCCCGAGCGCGCGTCAGCGAAAGCACGCAGAGGTTGAAATGCCAGAGATAGTAGAAGGAGACCGCGCTGAAAGGAAGAAGGGAAGAAACGGCCGCACCATGATGAACATGGGACCGCGCGACTTCTGCATTTTCTCGTTCGCAGCTTCGGCCGCACTGGTGCTGCCAGAGGGGTATTCGCCGCCCACGCCAATACCCTGTGTAGCGGAAGGGAGGGGGGGGGGCGGGGAGTGGAGCGGGAGAGAGGGAATCAGCTGCGGACTTCTCAATTCCCACGTGTAAGCCCCGATTGTTCCCGCGACACAGACACGGCCGTGAGAGACGCGAGGGCGCAAGTACGCACCGTCAATCCGCGCCCTACGGTGAAGCACCAGATGAACCCGACAAACGACCCCCCGGCGCCGTGCGCCGCCGTGACGATGATGATGCCCGCAACGATGCAGAAGGTTGAGAGCATGATGCCTGCCTTGCGACCATAGATGTCACAAATGAAGCCGATGGCGATCTGTAGGTAAGGGAGTGTGAGCCGGGGCATAGGAGGAGGAAGAGCGGAAAGCATACCTGTCCGAGGATAGTGCCGACAGTGAGCGCGTTCGAGAGCTGCGTCGAATAGGCGGAGGTGTATGCCTTGCCATAAAGCTGGGCGAAGATAACTGCGCGGGTTAAAGAGTCAGCCAGCCGTTCGAATGGCACAGTGTCCCTCTTCTCTCTTCAAAGGAGCAGGGAGGCGCACCGTTGGTGAGAGTCATGATGTTATTCTGCAGCCCATCGGAGAGGAGGCCCGCGCCGGCGGCTGTGATGGTGAAGATGGACGAGCGCTGGTTGATCTTGCGGAGGCGATCAACCTCGCCGTCGCCGATAGCGGCAAGAGCGGCGGGCAGAGGAGCCGCCTTTGCCTCGTCGATGGATGGCTGCGACCGCTTGGTCGAGTCGAGCGAGCTAGAGGGCTGGAGCAAGTCGCTCATGTCGGGTGGCACGGCGGTTGTGGTCGGAGCGAAGGAGAAAAAGGCGGGCACTTCTAGCGGACTTCCAGGTGGCTCTCGTTTCTGTTACCGGCGAGGAGTGCCCCGAACACAGCGGCAGAAAGAGCCCGCTGCGAGCTCTGCACGTTCAGGAGGCAGGAGGAGAGAAGAGAAGCGAGATACGCGGGGACTCCTGCATCGTGCGGTTGCGGCGACCGGCACCGGCAATGGTCATTGGACCTCTCCGCGGTGGGAACGATGTGGGAACCGTCGGTACTAGCGGATGCTAAACTTAGCTGGGCGCGTTCGTGAGCGAGGGAAGGGAGAGAGAGCGGCACGTGCGAACTCGAAAAAGCAGCGAGCACGCAGCGGGGTGCGTTCTTTCGCAGCGCGTTTGCGTGGAAATGGAACGTTCCCTGGGGTTGGGCGAGCATCACGTCTGCACGTGCGAGCCAGAGGTAGAGTCGCGGTCGAACCTGAGCGGGAGAGCCCCCGCCAGCAACGCCTCGCCGGGATGGACCAGAACGACCTCGAGGCGCTGCTCGCGACTCTGAGGCAAGCACAGGACGGCTCTGCGCCTGCTGCGCCTGCTCCCGCGCCGCCCGCCGCGCCCGCGCCCTCGTCTGCTCCTCATCACTCGACCAGAGCGGTTGGAGGCGGACCGTCGCAGGCTCAGCTCGATGCGCTCCTCTCGAGCCTCACCGCCCTCCCAGACGCCTCGCCCGCCCCTGCGCCGCCCGCGCCGACTCGCACGCGCGACGTCTCCGCCCTCAGCTTTGTCGAGGCCGTTCCCCTCCTCAACGCGCTCGCGCTCGATCCGAGCTTCCTGGAGCGCGTGCAGCGCGTCTGGGACGAGCAGGAGACATGGGAGCTTAGGATGAAGGACGAGCGGAACAGGCTTGAGCAGGAGCTCGTCAGGGCAAAGACGCCGTGCGTTCCCCTCGCTCTCCCTCCGTCGACGTAGACTGGACTGATCTATCTCACCTGCTCCTACAGCGCGCCGATTAAAGCGCAGAGGCTGCGTGAGTGGGACCGGGCAGCGCTGCAGAGGTGGTCGGCACTGCAGGGGCAGCAGCAGGAGCAGTTGCAGGCGGTGCGTTCAGGCTTCCCGCTCTCCTCGTCCTCATGCTCTGCTGAGGACGACAAGCTGACAGAGCTTGGCGACCGCACCCACAGCTCGGCATCCCTACTGTCCAGAAGACAGCGGACCCGACGGTGCTGAAGCGGCAGGAACGCGTGATGAGCATGCTTGTCGGGTTCCTCGAGGACCGGCAAGACGCCGACTGAAGCGGCAGCCCCCGTAGGACGAGCGTTCTCCGCTTGTTCGACCAGGTTCGCTCCTTGTCTCGTGCTTTGCTCCCGTACAGGACTGACATCGCCTCATTACGCAGTCTACTCCTGCGGCCCCAACCGCACGAGTCGCTCTCGCTCGCCGCACGAACACCACCAACACCCACCGCGTCTACGCTGCCGCGCACTACAGCAGATTGCCGAGGTTGCGGCGGAACACCAGCACGCGAAGTCCGATCATGCCCCGCGGAAAGCGTATGATCCCGCACACGATGTAACTCGTTTTCCGCCTCCTCCGCATGCATCGAGAGCTTGAAGCGACGTGTTGTGTTAGTAAGGCAAAGTGTCTGCAGTGTCGAATGCGCTATAACCCTCATACCCTCGCCCGACCAGAAAACTACAACACCCCACTTTCGCCCCTCCGCCCCACCTGCTCCTGCCTCGCAGCGTCCGCCGCATGTTCAGTACCCTTGATGCCGCGGGCTCGCCGCCCTGTACACCCCCGCCTGCTGCTGCTGCGCCTGCGCCGCGGCGAGGTCCTCCGCGCTCAAGCTGCCGTGCGCAGGTGCATACAGCGCCTGTCCCGCCACTGGCGGGGGCGGGGCAGTGCCCCCGTAGGCATCGGTGTAGGCGTACGTGGGCGGGTAGACGGGCGGCGCGTATGCGCCCTGGACGGGGTGCGAGGGGTGCGGGACGGCGAGCGGGAGGGGGAGGGACGGGTCGGACGTCGGCGCCTGGTGACCGAGGTAGGGATCGTCTGAAAGCAACGATGTGCGTCAGTCATGCGCAGGAGAGACGAGAAGACAGACACGAGGAACGGAGGGGAGTAGGGTGGAGAGAACTGAGAGGAGAAGGGGGGTGGGGAGAGAGGCCGCGCCGTACAGTAGCTCCCTCTCCCTCCCGGCGAGCCCATCACGCGCTGTTGCTGCGGTGCGCCATACGCAACCTCGTATGGGCTGACGCCTCCCTGCCCCTCGAAGAAGCCCGCCTCGCTCTGGTTGTTGCCCAGCGCGTACCCGCCGCCCGCGCCAAGGCGCGGGCTCCCCTCAACAGGCCATTCGCCCGCACCACCGGCGCCCTTCCGGTCGAGCTCGTCGTCGTCGTCGTCCTCGCCGTCCTTCTCCATCGCAAAGCCCGCGCCGCCCGTCCGGCGCGTCCCCTGCGGGTTGAGCGTCGACAGACCGGTCGAGACGGTCTGCCCGTCGGGCTGCAGCTCCGGCCAGCGGATCTCGTTTGCCTCAGCGTCGAGGGTCGAGAAGCGCCGCTGCGTGAGGCGCCAGCCGATGAGGACTGCGCCGGCGAGGACGACAACGCCCTGCGCGCGCGCATAACAGCGTGGTCAGTCAGTCTCGCCCTCGCAGCACACCGGAAACAGAGGAGGACGTACGCCGACCACTCCGCCGATGATACCCCACGTCTTCCCGCTCGGCCCGCCGCCGCCGCCGCCGCCGCTGCTGGCCGCGACGGCGCTCGCCGACTGCTGGATCATGGTCGACTCGCTGCCGTCCGAGTTGGTCAGGACCGAGGTGACGGTAACGATGATTTGCGAGGCTGTAGGCGGAAAAGTAAGCAGGGAGAGTAAGTTGGACAGGCGAGAAAGACGAACCGGACGAGGTGGTCGAGGAGGACGTTGGCATCGACGAGGTCCGTGACGCTGTCGCGCGCGGTAGAGCGTGTCAGCATCTCTCTATGGCACGCTCTTCGACTGGCGAGGCCCTTCCGTCCCGCAAAGACGCGTCCTGGGCCATCGGCGAGCGAGACGACCTCGCGCTTCTCCCGCGCGAGGGAGATGTTCCGCCCAATCTGCGACTCCAGGTGTACGCGCATACTCCGTACCACATCGCTTCGCGCTTGAGTAAGAAGCGAGCGGGTCAACGCACCCTTTGTTGCAGAACTGCTCGTCTCCGCGCTGCTGCTCGCCGTCGCCGTATCGCTCGCGCTCGCCGCGGGCAGCGCCATGTTCGCGCTGCTCGCGCCCACGACCGGCACGCTTACCGCGCTCGTGACGCTCGCGCTCGGCAACGCGTCCGTCGTGCTGGACGCTGCGCCCGCCCCCGCTGCAGGGTTGGAGGATGCGGCGGACGAGGCTGCGACAGCGGAGGACGAGGACGAGTCGTCGCACGTCCCGAAGAGGCCGCAGAGGAATTGGCGCTCGTGCAGGCGCGCTGGGCCGGTCGGCGCGGGCGGCAAGGCGGCGGCAGCAGCGGCGTGGGCGGCGAGGACGAGCGCGAGCGCGAGCGCGAGCGGGAGGGCGCGGGTGCTGGGAAGGCGGTGGGCAGGGCGTGGCCGAGCCATGCTGTGCGGTGGATGTATTGGTGCGCAATCGGGTTACAGACTTGCAATGAGCGAGGTTGAGGGAGAGGAGCGGATGTTTAGCGCGCCGCAACCGCGGAGGCAGCGAGATCCGCTCAGGCCCTCGACAACCTCGGGCTGGTCCTGGCACAGATGCGCAACGCGTCGATGGGCACCAGTAAGCGAGCAGAGTCACCCTCGAGGCTGCAAACCGCGCCCTCGCGGAACACGACGCGTCTCAAGGTTCCGGTCAACATGGCAGCGTCGCGTCCGACCAGCGTATGGCCTGCGGCCGACCTCGCGACCACCGGTGCTCTAGCATTCTGAAAGGCTCCCTCTGACTGGCGACGACGCGACAGAGGCTGCAGGAGCGCTTCCCGGAGGAGATGCTCGAGCGCGACTTGGGAAGGTCGACCCGCTCCTCTGGGTTTCCCGTTGCCTGACAATGAGCTCGAGATTGCGTTTCTTCGTTTAAATCTTCAAATCTCGTACACCTTCTAGTACGCGTGTCGTCGGCTGCACTCCACCTAGTCCTTCCACAGATCCGGCACGCCCCAGTCCTTCGAGGGGTCGACCGTGCGCTTCGGACCCAACTCGCTGGCGCGCTGCTCCAGGCGCGTGACTTCGTCGGTCGTCAACTCGACGTCTGCGCGCGCGGAAAAACCACGTGAGCTGCTGCACTCATTGAAGCGGATGAGGGATGATGGGGAGGAGAATGAGGACGGGAGCGCGACGCACTCTCGAAGTTCTCCCGGATCCGCTCAGGCGTGACCGACTTGGGGAGGACGACAATCCCCCTCGCGGCTTGCCACGAGATGAGCACCTGTGCGGGCATCGCGCCGTGCGCGGCGGCAATCTCCTTGACGACCGGGTCGGAGAGCTGCGGCGCGCCGGTGCTGCCAAGCGGGGAGTAGGCCTCAAGGAGGATGTTGTGCTTCTGGGACCACTGCGAGCGTGTAGAGAAAAGCGAGGATCAGTCGAAGGGAGAATGGGAGGGGAGGCTGAGAGAGCGAAGGAGCGGGAGGACGCACCTCGACAAGCTCGGGCTGGGCAAGGTGCAGGTTCAGCTCGACCTGGTTGACGGCGGGCTTGATCTTGGCCTGTGTGTTCGCCCAAAAACCCGTCAACCAACGCTCTCATAGCGGGGGAGGAGCAGCCGGGCCCGCGATCGTACCGTCTTGAGCAGCCTCTCGCACCTCCCGATAGTGAAGTTCGAAACTCCGATGTGTTTCGTGCTCCCGTCCTCGACGAGCTTCTCCATTGCCGCCCATGTCGGCGAGACGTCCTTCGTGAGCGGCCAGTCAATCTCCGGCGGGCCGGACGGCGGCTGCGCGGCGAAGGCGACGGGCCAGCTGCGCGATGGACGAAGGGTCAGCTACGCGACGACCGGAGGGCGAGGAGAGGCACGCACTGCATCAGGTAGAGGTCGAGGTAGTCGAGCTTGAGGTTCGAGAGCGTCTCCTCGATGCCCGCCTTGACCTTGTCCGGCGAGTGGAAGGTGTTCCAGAGCTGCGCAAGGCGCGAAGAGCTCAGCGCGCGACACTAATAGACTTGTCTGGAAGGGAACGGCCGAAAGTAGCGACAACAAGACTCGAGGAGGACGCACCTTGCTCGTGACCCAAAGCTCCTTGCGGTCAATGCCAGAGTCCAAGATGCCCTGCCCGACCTCCGCCTCGTTCTTGTACGCCCAGGCGCAGTCTGTGTGCGCCCCTCAGAGTCAGCGACGCTTGGCATTGTGATACGCAGGGTGCAAACTCGCCGATGTGGCTGCCCGCAAGGAAGATGGTCAGCTTCGTTCTCGCCTGACAGAGAGAAGCGCACGCACCGGTAGCCCGCCTCGATGGCGACCCTGACTGCCTCCCTGACTTGCCCCGGCTGGCTCTTCCATGTCCTGCGGGTCGGCGATATCGACCGGAGCCGGGGAGTGGAGGTGGGGGTGAGGTCAGCGAGGAGCAGTTGAGAAGGTGCGGGAGGTGCAGGGCGCACCCGAGGCCGACGGCTGGGATCTTGAGCTTGCTGGAGAGCTGAAAGGCCTTCGAGAACGGCGGCATGGCGTGAGTGGGGAGAGCGAGAGAGGCGAAGGGGGGGTTCGCCTCGTCCACGCCCGCTGTCACTGCTCGCTCACCCTTGAACGCTCGATCTGGTCGCTCGCTAGGGCAAGTGCGCACGCTTGTATCCGCTTCCGCTTCTCCCAGTCCCGTTGCCCCCGTCTTCAACGCTCCACAGCTTCATCACCTCACCGTCGTCACCCCTCTCCGAATACCCGCTTGAGACGCTAGATACGCTCTTGGACAGCTTGTCAGCTTCAAGTGAGAGATGGATCTCCTGTAGGGGGAGCCTGCTACTCAAGCTGATCGCTGCGATGTAGCCCTCTTCTTCCCCCTCGACGCAAGCTCTCATTTCCTCCCGAGCCCGCACGAGTCAAGCATCAGTGGTATAGCAAGCATTCTATGTACGAGCGGCAAAGCCATTGTCGCCGCGACGATGGCAAGGACCGGCGCATCAAGCGCCTCCGCCGCCTGCCGCCATGCAAAGTGTCCGTCTCCGTGCTCCCCCGTGCAAGCCAGCCTGCTCCGCCGTCGCGCACGCCCCGCAGCGCACCGGGTCACTCCCGCGCGCTCAGAGCGCCCTGCGCGAGCGGAGCGCGCCGTTGCCCTTGCCCGACTCCTCGTCCATGATGTCGCGCTCGTCGATGAGGCTCTCGGCGAACGCGCTCGCGCGCTTGAACGCCGGGTCGTGCTCCTTGGCCTTCTCGTGCGTCTCGGTCGCGGCAGCGGCCGCCGCGTCCGCCTTGGCCTTGACCTCGTCCCACGGGACCTTGGTGTACTGGACGGGGTCGGGCGGCGCGGGCGCCGGGTCGCCTGCGCCGGCGGGCCCGTAGATCTCGAGCTCGGCCATAGCGACCTTGAGCGCGCAGACCCACTTGTTGCGGCGCTGCGTCTTGAGCGCGCCGTTCTGGAAGTTGCTCTTGTGGTTGATCGGCGCCGAGAGCGACAGCTTGCCCTGCGCGGCAAAGTCGAGCACGCTGATGTCGATGACCGGGATAAAGTCGCGGCGCTCGGTCTCGAGGAACTCGAGCATGCGTGCACGCAGCGCCTCGATCTTCTCGAACGACGTGCCAAAGTCGACGTCCCAGGTGAAGGTCTCCCAGATCGGGCCCGAGCGGCGATAGCTGCACGCGGAGACTTTCCGTCAGCTCACACTCTGACGGGACGGCGAAAGCCGGACGCACTTGAGCACGAATTTGGTATTGAGGAGCGAATGCGGCGCCTGAGTGACGGTCCCGTCGACCTTCTTGAAAATGGTCGACAGGAGGTGCATCTCGAGGACGATGTAGTCGACCGCATCGATGGAGACGCGGTCGCCGACGTCGTAGGGGTGCTTGATGAAGAGGAAAATGATAGACGCGAGGATCTCCTGCATCGTCGTACCGATGAGCCACGAGAGACCGAGGATGAACGTGCCGGCGCTGCGAGAGCATGGGTGTGAGCCGAATCCCTTCCGACAAACGGCCGGATCGCCTCAAGCGCAGTCCGCCAAGCGGAGGAGCAGACAAACTCACCTCGCAATCATGGTGTTGAAGCTCGCGTTGAGCAAGCCGGCCTCGATGAGGAGGGCGACGATGTACCACACGGTCATGAGGATGTTGTCAAGCCTGCGATGGGGGAAGGGAAAGTCAGCTACCAGCTTCAGCCGAGCGACCAAGCGTCCGGGTTGATGCGAGGCACTGAGTGGCGGGAGTCAAAGAGCGGACGCACCGGCCGACAGCCGAGTCGATGTCGCGCATGCTGCGCGCGAGGGCCTGGCGCTCGCGGTGGATGTCGAGGCAGGCCATCTCAACCTCGTCGAGCGTCGCGTCGCCGTTCGAGTCGCGGTCGAAGATGGCGAAAGCCTGCGATACCACGAATACCAGATCACTCAGGCTCAGCGCTCGAAGGCGAGACGAGAGAGAGAAGGACACAGACGCACCCGCTCGGCCTCCTCGCGGCTGCGGAAGCACCTGGACATGTCCGCCAGGACCATCCCCTCGCGGTACTGCGGCGTGAACGAGTAGTAGATCCTCCTCGCGAGCTGCTTCGTCTTGTTGGCGCTCTGCAGCGCGCTCGTGACCATTGAGCTGGGTGAGTTGGGCTGCAGGACGCGCTCGCCCGCAATCTCGCTCGCGACGGTACCGATGACGGTCGTAGCGGTCTGCGCTGCGCGCTGCGCGCCTTTGAGCGCCTTCTTGATGAGGAGCGTCGGGTCCGACAGCTGCCGCTTGTTCCGCGGGCGGTTCATCGCACCATCGAGCGTGTCAGACCGACCGATGTCGCGAGAGCTGCAAAGCTTGAACGTAAACGACGGCTCAGGCGGGCGACGAAGCGGAAAGAGCGCACTTCAGGTAGAGCGCAACGAGGGCGCCGATCTGGAACTTCTGCTCGAGAATCCGGTCCTCGTAGGAGCGCTTATGGAAGTTGTGGGCGCTGCACGACGTCAAGCCGGTCAGCATCGCTCGTACAAAGGCATGCACTCGCGCCCCAAGGCTTAGAGAGCAGCGTAAGGGAGAGAGGGGGAGTACGCACATGATCTGAATGACGAGCTTCTCGACAAGGAGGATGACCAGATTGAGGAAGATGCCGAACAGGCCTTGGGTGATGAGGCTGAGCGTCGACTGCGAGGGGACGGTGCCGTCCGAGCCGCGGACCGCACGCGAGTTGATGAGCGGGAGGAACGAAACCCAAATGGCTGCGCGCAGACAACACGGGTTAGCCGCGCGCTTCCGGTGGGACTGCAATAAGCAGCAACGCACTGAGGCCCCAGCCAGCAGCGCCGACGAAGAAGCGGACGGCCTTAAGGTAGGCAATGTAGTGTCGGAGCTCGGGCGCGACGACACCAAGGGTGCGGTTCAAGACAGCGGGTGCCATGCGCGAGACTGCGCCGTGCGTCAGCGTGAATCAGGGTGAAGAGAGAGAACGGAGGACGCACACAGCGCTGCGCCCCACCAGCCGACCCAGACGACCGAGAGCCAAACGGACCACCACATGAGCGGGACGGACCAGATCTTGCCGTTCGGCTTGGCGGTGTACTGGACAATGGCCGGGACCCAGAGGATGGCGAGGATCGGGACAATGTAGATGCTGCGAAAAGGGGTCGAGGGAGATGTCAATTCTGTGCATCGGGTAACATCGAAGGATCGCGCTGACGCACATCCAGCGGACGATGTAGTGCGAGTTGAGCACGGCAAAGAAGGCGCGCGAGAACCAGTTGCCGTTCGAGGGGATAAAGTCGCCCTCGGCGAACTGCAAGTTGGGGTTGGAGCTCGCGGCCGAGCTGAACCCGCTCGGCTGGCCCGAATCGGCGAGCTTGCCGTACGGCGAATTGCCCTGACCGGGGCCGGTCCAGTTACCGAGCCCGCCGCCGCGCGAGCGCTCCTGGCTGCGCGAGCGGGGCGTGTTGTAGCCGCTGCCAGGGGCGCTGCTCCCGCCGCTGCCGCCCTTCTCGCCGGAACCATACATGCGCTCGGCGCGGCGCGACTGGCGCTCGTCGCCGGTGCTGGGAAGCGGGGCGATGGCAACGGAGGGCCCGGCGTGGACGGGGCGCGAGTCGAGATGCTTCTCGGGATCGCCGTCTACGCCGGTCGGGAGGTAAGCGCCGCCGGCTGCGGCCGCCCTGAGCTGGGTGCGCGAGTTGTGCGTCGAAAGGCTGGTGCGCGGGATGCTGGCCGAGAGGTCACCGCCGGACTCGCTCATCTCGAGGGAGCCGGCCTGGCCGTGCAGCGACTCGTACGGGGTCGGCTCTCCGAGCGAGATGGCGGTATAGGCCTCGTCGGGATAGCCACCCTGCACTCCCCCGTACGCGGCCTGGTGCTGGTGCTGGTACTGGCCGTGGGAGCGCGGAGCAAAGTCCTGAGCGACGAAGGCGTCGCCGCCCTGCGCAGGCGACGTGTCGAGCGCGAGCGGGTCCGTCTCGGCGGGGACAGCGTGTGCGGCCGTGTACGCAGGCTGCGGGACCCTCGGCGGGCTGGGGTTGGGCGGGTATGCCGCCGTCGCCGACGAGGGAACGGGGGGAGCCCTCGGGCGCGACGACGAGCGTTCGTTGTGGCCCGTCGCCATTGTGCGTGATGCTGGCGGAGAGATACGCGGGGCAGGCTACCTTTGGCCTGCAAAGATGCGCTGCGTGAAGAGCGAGGACGGCCAAGGGACGGCGGCCGTTGTTGCAAGGGGCGGTGCTTGCGTTGTCGCGTGCAAACAACGTCGTCGAGAGGATCGTCGAGGGTCAGGCGCAAACAGTCGTGAGGTACAGTGCAAGCACAAGTGCAAGCAAGCAAGAACGGAGCTGCACAGCGCGCGCTTCCCTTTGACCCGCAGCGACCCTCACCGAGCGACGCGCGCTCCCTCCGGACCCTCCCCGCGTCGTCATCTCCGCCCGGGCAGCTTTTTCTCACGCGCGCAGACATCGCAGCACCGCCCGCATTGCACGCGTCTACTCTGGTCCACGCGCCAACGCGTACGCCTCGCTCCTCGACACCGCAAATCCGCTTCCGAGCCCGCTCTTGCCCTGCGCGCGCGCGTCGACGCACAACAAGCGTTAGCGCGTCCAGAACACGAGGCCGGCAACGCGGAGTGTCGGTCGGGTGCCGCGCTCGACCCCAGCAACCTTGCTCGGAAAGTCCGACCGAGAGAAATGAAGCGCGCCGCCGGTCGCGTGCACGCGCAAGTGGGAGAGGGAGCACAGGGAGGGCGCACCGTCTTGACCCGTGCGACCACCGGCTCGTGCAGGCCCTGCCCCGAGAGACCAATCTGCCCACCCTCCGTCCAGCTGCGTGCCAAGCGAGAAGAGCGTGAGCAAGGAAGAAGGGAGGGAAGAGCGAGCAGGACGCACCCCATCTTCTTCAGCAGCGCAAATCCGACATTGTCCTCGCCAATGCGGTCCGCCTGTGGGTGTACGGTGTAAAACCCGTAAGCACGCGCACTCGAACAGAAATGGGGACAGCGCAGACGCACCCCTTGCCCAACGACCGCGCCCTCCGAGTTCCTCCCAAGGTGCCCCCTCCCGCCACCACCGCCACCACTTCTCTTCCCGCTCGCGCCCTCGAGGGCCTTCCACAGCCCGCCCATCTTGCCGCGGTACTTGCCCTTGCCCCTCGGGCCGCCCCAATCGCTGTCAAGCTCGTGCTCGCCGTCCGCGGTGCCGACGATCGCGCGCACGCGGCGCTCGCTCACGCCGACGACGGTCGTGCGACTCGTGCGCTCGAGAACGGGGAAGCGCGCCTTGCCGCTCCCGAGCGAGCGCGACTTGAGCCCGTACACCTCGGCCAGGAGGTGCACCGCGATGCGCGCCTTCTTCGCCATCGGCGGGAGCGCCAGGCTCGGCGCGCTCAGGTCCGTGACAATGAAATGGCGGATGCGCGCGTTGATCGCGCCAGCGTCATTCTCGTCGCCGCTGCTGCCGCGCGAGAGGACCTTGACGCCGGCCTTGCCGCGCGAGCGGTACGAGTCGCGGTACTCAGCCTCGCGGGTGGCGGCACGCTCGGCCGCGCGCTGCGCCTTGCGCGAGGCCTTCTTCGAACGGTCGAGGTCCCATTGCGCGGCGAGCTGCGCTGAGAAGGCGCCGTTGAAAGTCTTGTCCTTCTTGCGCTGCTTCTTCGAGGCTGCGGGTGTGTGCAACGGAAGGTGAGCGGGAAAGCCATCCCTAATAAGCCAAGCAATGTAACGAGAAAGCGGAGGGAACCGGACGCACGCCCGCCAAACGCCAACTCCTCCTCCTGCTCCGCAAACATCGCCTCGATGAGATCCTCGTCAAGGTCGGCCGCCTCGTCGTACAGGTCGACATCGTCGAAGTTGCCCTCGCTAATCGCCTTGAAGAGCTTGTTGCGGTCGCGGCGGTTCGAGCGGCGTGCGGCGCGCCCACCTTGCGCGGTCGAGAGGAGGTCGGCGTTGAGGCGGACGGCGGCCTGTGCAGCGCGTGAAACCTTGATCGTCAGTCTCGCGCAGGATATGCAAGAGAACCGGAGCAGGAGATGCCGACGTACCTGCACCTTGGAGATGTAGTCCTCGTCACGGTCTGCCCAGGTGTCCTTTCCGGTGAACATGAGCGCGTCGTCGTCGTCATCCTCGCTTTCTTCCTCGTCGTCAACCTCCACCGCGCGCGCCTTGCCCTTCCTTTCCCTCCTGTACGCCTTCTTCCGCTCGCGCTCATCCCTCCGCCCACCGGCCCCGCCCTTCCCCATGCGCGAGAGAGACACTTTTTGTCCTGCGAGGAGCGCGCTCTCAAACGCGAAAAGCTCGGCATCCGAGTCGGTCGAGGAGGAGAGGGACGAGTCGAACGAATCATCCGAGTCGGACGAGGCGAGCGAGAGGGAGTGTTCGACGCTGTGGGCTCTCTAGCGTGAGTGCCATGGACGCACAGGGCTGAAGAGGGACGCACCGTCCGTCAGCGTCGCCGAGCGAATACTCCATCTCAAGCTCGTCGTCCGAATCGACGTCCTCGCTGTCGTCCTCCTCCTCCTGCGCGAGACGGCGATCGATCGCGCCCTCCGTATCGTCCTCGTCCTCCTCACTCTCCTCATCCTCGCTCCCCTCTTCGCTCGATGTCCCCCACTCGTCACTGTCCTCCTCGTCCTCCGCCATCCGGCGGTCCGCATCGTCCCCGCGGCCGTGCTCCCCTCCGAGCGAGCCGACCGCACCGCGCGCAAACGCCGCCAGCACCGCCATACTGTCATCGCCCTCTTCCTCGTCCCCAACGTTCGCCGCATAGTCTTCCTCCGCGGCGCGCCTCTCGCGCTCCTTCCGCGCCTGCCGCTCCTCCCGCACGCTGAGCTCGAGCGCGATCGCCACTTCGACCTCCTCCCTCGTCCCTCCCGCCGTCGCAAGCCGCTCAAGCTTCTCCTCCTCGCGGGTGCGCGCGCGCGCGGCCCGCTGCGCAGCCTTCTTTGCGCGCCCACGCGGCGGAGGCGGGGCATCGCCCCACTCAAGGTCGGAGTCGCCCTCGCGCGGCTGGCCGGGGATGTGTCCGTGCGCGTCGACCTTCGCCTCCTCGCCGTCGTCGTCATCATCGTCGTCCAAGGCGGCGGAGAGCATGTCATCGACGCCTGCGCCGCCCTGCATAGCCGCGAAGAGCGCCGCGCCCGCGCGCCTGTCCTCCTCCTCCTCCTCCGCGTCATCCTCCTCCCCGCCACCGCCGAGCCGCCGCCCCGCGCCGTGCCCCGCAAGATGCGCGTTCCCGCTGCGCGCATGCGCCCGGCCCATCTTCCTGGCCGCGCGCGACGCACGCTTGAGCGTTTTCTTGCTCTGCTTCGCGGGCTTGGCGCCGTGCACGGGGTGCGCCGGAACCGACGCCGAAGCCCGAGGCGGAGCTGCAGCGGCGACGAGGAAGTCTTCTGCAGGGGCGGGGGCGTGCCCCGCAGACCGGAGGGAGGAAATGGGGTCCGCCTGCACGCGCGCGCGCTGCGGGAACAGAATCTGCTCGGCGTCCGAGTCGGAGTCTGACGCGAGAGGCGTGGACGAATGTTGCGCGAGCGCGGCGGGCGGTGGGAGGGCAGAGAGATCAGCGGTAACGATTGTGCGGGTGACGGAGATCTCGAATAGGGGAGGGGCGTCGTCCTCGGTGACATCGTCATCTGCAAGGGAAGAATCTGCGACCCCAGCTGAAAAAGAAGGCGTTCTCTCGCGCTCGACGGGCTGCCTCGCGCGCGAGCCCAGCCCGGGGTGCATGGTGGGCTCCGCCGGGTCCGGCGCGTCCTCGAGCTCGTCAAGCGCCATGGTCGCTGTCGTAGCGGGCTCGGGCTCATACGCCGTCTCAGGCGGTGGCGGAAGCTCCTCGTGCGCCTGCTCGTCCGCGTCGAGCGCGAGGTTCTTGACCTCGTCTGCGAGCGCGCCCTCAACGCTGTACCGCGGCAGGCGCTTCTCCGCAGGTGGTTGCGCGGGTGGCGACGCAGCACCAGCAAGCTCGAGGCCGTGCTCGTCCTCGCCGCCGACCGACCCGAGCCCGACGCCCGTCGCGCGGACGAACTTGACAGGCACGAGGAGGGGATTGAACCCGCCGCCGCCCATGCCGACGATGCTCCTGGGCGTCGACGATCCGCTGTAAGCCGCGGAACCGCCGCGTCCGCTGCCCCTCATGCCGCCTCGGGCGCCGAATCCTCCGCGTGGCGCGCCGTCGAAGTGCGAGCCGAGCCCGCCGCCGCGTCCGCGAGCGCCGCCAAATCCACCACGAGTGGGGTAGGGCGCGGGTACGATGGGGCTTGCGCGCCCGCTGCTGGGCGTGCTGCCGCCCCGCGCAGGTCCGCCTCCGTGCGGGAAGGTACCGCGCGCACCTCCTCCTCGCGCGCCGCGTGCGCCGCGGTTCGGAGTGCCGTAGCCTGAGCTGTAGGGCTGCTGCGCGGGTGGCTGAAACACGGGCGAAGGGGTGAAGCCTGCGATGGCGGAGTTGCGATGAGGTCAACGTGCGGGACCGTCGACGGCGAGAGGAGCAGAAGTGCGAGCGCACGGAGGAGGCCGTCGTCGACAAGGTCTGCATAGTCAAAGTCCTGCATGGTATGGTCCACGCGCACGAGCGCTGCGCCACCTCGCCCGCGCCCTCCCCTCCCGCCGCGTCCTCCGCGTCCGCCGCGCGGAGTGCCGCGTCCCGGTGAGTTGCTGTTGAAGCCTGCGCGACCTCGTGAGTTGCCGCGAGCCATAGAGAGGCGTCCAAGCACTTCAGCGAGAAGAGCGAGTGGCGATCGAGATGTCAAGCGGCGGACACCACGCCCATGTCAGGGTTGGCGCTCTCGCTCAGCCGCACAGAGCGTGAGGCCGGGAAAGCGCGCCTGCATCCAACTCTGGTAGACGAGGCAGCCCTGCTCGACTTGTCCCCGCTCGCTGCGATGCTCTCCCGCTCTTCCCTCGCGTCGTCCTCCTCCGAGGGTGCCCCCACCCCGGCACCCTCTCCGCCCACACCAGAGTACCTTCTACGCGGCCATGCTGCGCCAGTTTCAGTCCTCCGCTTCTCTCGCTGCGGCCGCTTCCTCTTCAGCGGGTGCGTCTCTCCTTCTCTCCCTCCCGCCTCACGCAGGCTGACCCTTCTGCGACCCGCACTCAGCGACACCGACGGCTTCGTTGCCGTGTGGGACCTGTGCACGTTCCGCCCGCGTTTCTTCTGGCGCGCGCACGAGGGTGGCATCCTCGGCGTAGAGGAGGTTGACGGCGGGTTGCTCACGTTCGTCCCCTCCGGTTCCGCTTCGAACGCTTCCGAGAGTTGACAGCGAGTACAGACAAGGCCGAGACAACCTTCTACACTTGTATCGCTTTCCCACGCCAACCAGTGCGATCACAACAGTCGACTATGGTGCCGCGACGACCGTCCCTTCGCCCGCTGCGCCGTCAACGGGCCTAGAGCGCGGGTGGTCGCTGGACATCAACGCGATGAACTTTTGCCGCATGAGCGTATGCACGCTTGGTGTACATGGTACGGCGAAAGGCAAGAGGCGTGAAGAGGACCTGGAGGAGGTCGGAGGGGAGGAGGCGCTCGTTGCGGTGCCGAGCTTGACGAAAGACGATTTCGTGCGTGCCTCCTTCCACTCAAGTGGCCCCTCAGATTCGTCCAGGGCCTTCCTCGCCGCTAACGAGCTGCGTCTGCGCCCGCAGGTCGACATCTTCCACTACCCCTCGAAGACGCGGGTGCACCGCTCCATCGGTGCAGGCGCATTCGTCGGGCAAAAGACGGGTACTCTGGACAGTACTTGCGTCCCACAAGTGCATCTGACTGACGTGTCGAGCCCGCAGGCACCGTCATGGCGGTGCACCTTTGCTACATCGCCCCACGCCAGCCGCCTCATACCTCCGCCCCGCCGGCTGAGCCCGCAGCAGCGTCACCTGCCTCCGACCCAATGTCGTCAATTGCAGTGCTTCACCTCCTCATCGCCTACGAGTCCGGCCAGCTCGCGCTCTTCCGCTTCACGCCCACACGGAGCTTCTCCCTCTCGCCCTCCCACCTACCCCCGTCCTCCCGTCCACTGCACCTACCGCCAGTAGAAAACACGCACATATCGGAATCCGAAGGCTGGGACCTTGTCTGGGCGGAGAAGGGACACCGGGATGCAAGTACGTCCTCCCTCGATCCTCCTCATCTCGCCCTGGTCCGCTGACGGGTCCTCGCTTCCCAACAGTCATGTCTCTCGGTGTCACGCCCGACCAGCGCTACGCGTACACCGCCGGCGCAGATCACCACCTCGTCGCCTATCGCATTTCCGACCTGGTCCGTCTCCTCCCTCTCCCTCTCCCTCCTTTCCGCTGACGGGTCCAAGGAGTAGAACGACGCTGAAGCGGCCCGCCCGCGCTCGCATACGGAGTTGACCGGCGCGGCGGGGCATGCGGGCGTCGCGGTGAGGGAGGACGGGCGGGTGCTCGCGACGGCCGGGTGGGACGGGCAGTGCGTCCCTGTCTCCGTTCTCTCTGCCGGTCTTTCCCGTTTCTCGCACGCGCTGTCGCCCTCGACGAATGAGTCCTCATACCCCTCGACTGCGCCCGCAGAGCACGCGTCTACAACGCCCGCACCCTTGCGCCTCTCGCCGTCCTCTCGCACCACCGCACATCCCTCCAAGCGCTCGCCTTCGCGCCGCTCGTGCCCGCCGCTTCGGCCCTTCCCTTCGCCCGCGCGGAGGAGGAAGAGGAGGACAGCGACGACGAGCAGGAAGAGGGGAGAGCCTACCTCGCGACGGGCGGGCAGGAGGCAGTGATCGCGCTCTGGGAGGTGTACCCTCCGCGCGCGGGCGCGCGAGCGGCGCGGGGGAGAGGCACGGAGGGAACGGCGTAGCATACTGGAGGCTTGCACTGCGCAATTGACCAGCGCCTCCTGCCCATGTCCTGCGCGCTGAGAGACGGCAAGAGTTTGGGAGGGATAAGGCCAAAAAGATAAGCTTCAGACTGTGCTGAGCCCAGATGCCGTGCATCATTGTTATCGTGCGCTCGAGAGTTGGTACAGGGTCGAGTAGTCCAGCTGTACCGTGGGAACGACGAAGGTGTGCGGCCGAGGAGAACGCGTCGCAACCGAGTCGAGCAGGATCCAGGACGCGCTCTGGGCTGCTCAGCTGCAGCTCCCGACAAGGACGACGCGTCCAGTCGACGGCGGTTCCCAGGCTCGTGTTCTCGCGATCGACACTCGCGCTTCCTCTCTCCGTCTCTCCGCCGCACGAGCTCAGGCGAGCACTTGCACCGCGCTTTGGCACGCAGGATGACACGTCCAGCCTCGCCCTCCGACTACGGCTCACCCGCCCTCACCACTCCCAACGATCCGCTCCTCCCACCCCATCTCCGCTCCGCTTCGACCCCCGACCTCGCACGAACGACCCGAGGGCACCCGCTCTACGATTTTACACCCGATCCGAACGACTATGCAGACGACAAGGAGATCGACCTCGCCCTCGCGCACCTGCGAGGTTCCCCCTCCTCCTCGTCCCCCTCGTCCTCCTCCCCCTCAGGATCCTCTCCTGCCTCACCCGCGGCGCTTACGGCCCAGCTCCACGGCCTTACCCGCCGCCTCACTCGCCGCGGCCTCCTGGCCGCCCTCGTTGGTCTCGCCGTCCTCCTGTCTGTCTTTAGCGCCGCTTCGTCCGACGGCAGCGCCAACGGCGAGACGCTCGACCGCCTCAGGAGCGCCAAGGACCGTATGAGGGATAGTGTCGCGGGGCGATGGGCTGCGCTCAAGTGGAGCAGACTGCAAGCGGGCGACGAGGCGGACCTGGTCGAGGAGCTGGATGTCCTATCGGTGGGTTCCTCTCGTTCAGCCTTTTTGGCTTGAGTGCTGATCCATGTGCACAGGTACTCAACTACAACACGTCGAGGCCAACGGTGAAGGAGCAGCTCAAGCCGGGCGTGCGGTACGTGACGGCGATGGCATACGGCGGCCATGGTGCGTTCCCCTTCCCCGTCTCTTGTCGGCTGCACGTTGATGCATACTCTCACCGTAGCCAACCAGCTTATCAGCATTCAGAAGATGCTCTACTTTGCAAAGATGACAAACCGTGTCGGCATCATGTGCGTTCCCCTCCGTTTCCCCTCTCACGACTGCGGGCTCACGCGCACGCCTCCGCAGCCCGTCGCTCATGCCGATTCACATCGATGGCCCGCCCGAGAACATGTCGTCCTTCTACGACCTTGCGCGCTTCTGGCAGGAGTCGCACATCCCCGCCGTCGAATTCTCGCAGGTCAAGCCGCTCGACATCGCAGGCGAGCGGCCGCAAAACGAGCACCTCCCGTGCTGGTCCGTACAGGAGCTCCTTCTCGGCTTTGCGAACCTCGAGGCGTGGTCTTTCGACGTGCACGACATCTGGATCGACCACTGGCCGCTGCCGCCGCTCGCTCGCGGGCTCGGCGGGTTCGACGTCGCATTCGATGCGCTCCGGCTGTTCGATTTCGACGTCGGCGCCAAGCAGCGGTGGATCGAGCGCGTGCAGCGCGAGCTCCTGCCGCAGAAGGCGCCGAAGAACGCCAGCGAACCGTACACGGGCGACAAGGCCAAGAACGTCAAGAACGGGTTCGACCCGAAGGGCGCGGCGTCGCCCGACGACCAGATCATGTGCTTCGACAACACGCTCTTCCTCGGCCCAGTCATGTTCCCCGAACTGGCCATTACGGCTCGCCCGCTTGAGCACACCGTCCCCGGCGAGGGGCTCAGCTGGATCAACGTCGGACAGTACCTCCGATTCAATGAGCACGTCGAGCGCATCGCCGACGAGTACCTCATGCGCCTTTTCGACGTCAACAAGCCTGAAAAGATCCCGCCGTTCATCACGATTCACCTCCGTCGCGGCGACTTCAAGGAATTCGCGGGCCTCACCGCCCTCGACAAGTACGTCGCGGCGCTTGCGCGCGTGCGGCACGCGCTCCAGGCGCGCCTTGATGACCCCGACGGCTGGACAGGGCCAGGGCGGAGCGCGTTCCGGCGCTTTGGGCGGCTGCGCGCAGAGGACTACGCGGTGGTGACGACGACGGACGAGCGGGGCGACACGCCCTTCGTCAAGGAGGTGCGCGCGCTCGGGTGGAAGGTCCTCGACCACGACGCGTTCGAGACTAAGGACAAGCTCGGCGGGTGGTGGCCTACTATGCTCGACGGTGCGATCCTCGCGCGCGGGAGGAGCTTTGTCGGCACGCATGCGTCGACTTTCTCGCACCTTGCGGGCCTGCGAGTCAAGTAGTATGTTGTTCCGCACCTACTCGTCGCTTCACTTCCCTCGCTAACCTTTTCGCTTACTTCCGCAGCTGGCGCGGCGGACCTGTCGAGGTGGCGTCCTAGACTATCACGGGGCAATAGATGGACGTGCGTATTTCCTGTTGCAACATTCGCGTCACTTTGCTCGCCCGCTACACCTCGGAGGTTCCGCGGACCTCCCCGGACGACCGATCGCCCTTGTCCTCTCGCTCTTCTCCCTGTCGCTTGCCGGTGCTCCTCGCTTGCCTGTGACTCTCGTCGTTCTCCTGCCCCTGCCCTGAGGGATTGTGTCGTGCTCTCGCTCTCAGCCCGCGCGTGCTCCGCCTCACCTCGCTCATCCCGCATCACCCCGCACATCATGCCTTTCTCGTGGGAGATGGGCGCAAAGACATGGTACGCGCTTCTTCCAACAGGAGGCTCCCGCTTCGCTCATCGTCCACGCCACTCGCAGGCAGCACCCCGAGGTCCACCGGAAGTGGGTCGAGGAGGAGAAGGCGGTGCGTCGCCACCCTCCTTCCCTTTATGGCTGGCGAAGACAGGAGGAGACGCTGACTCTCACTCTGCGATCGTGCAGAAAGCGGAGGCGGCGAAGAAGCTGAAGGAGAAGGAGAAGCTCGCGAAGGAGGTCGAGGTGCACCGCCCTTCCCTCCCGTCCCTTTTGCTCAAGGGGGGCACTCGCTGACGGTTCTGGCGAGCTTTCGCGCGTACAGAAGGAGGAGCGCAAGCTGGCGAAGAGACAGCTGGTGGACACGACACGCGCGCAGCGCGAGCAGAAGAACGACGAGTAGTGCGTGTTTACCCTTTCCTCAGCACCAAGACAGCGCTTATCCGACATCCGCACAGCCTCGCACAGCTCAAGGCAGACGTCGCGCGCCTGGAGGCCAAGCGCACCGGCGACGTGCGTCTCACCCCTTCCCTGATTCACTCCTTACCCTCCCTGACCTTCTGACCCCCGACGTCCGAGAAGCGCATCGTGCAGTACGACGCCGAGCGCGCGAAGAAGCAGACCGAGGAGCGGGAAAAGGAGCAGGGGAAGGAGGTCAAGCTTTCGGCGCTGGAGATGCTCGCGTTGCAGGAGAAGGAGCTGGAAGAGAAGAAGAAGGCACAGGCGCGTCCCACTCCAATGATGAACACCTCTAGTGAACAAGGTACTCACTGGTTGGCGCACTCGCAGGAGAAGGAGCTCGCCGACCTCGCTGAACGTCGCCGGTACGACCCATCCTCCTCTTCCGCTCCCGCTCTCCTCCTTATCCGATCCCGTAAACTACGCAGACGTGAGCTCCTCGAGTACAAGCACGCTTTAGGTCTCTCCGCTTCGGGCCCGCACCCGCCGCAGCGCGCGAAGAAGCTCCCGAACCGTCCACTCTCGCTCCTCGACGACCCGGAGTTCTGGCACCTCCCGGACGCAGACCGGCACATGCTTGAGCTGATGAACCCTGAAGATAGGGCACAGTACGGGTTCGGGCCGTATGAGGAAGACGAGGTGGAGTACGAGCGTGCGCTGGGTTCCCTTGTCGGCGAAAACTCGAAGATCAATCCTCCCGCTGCCACAGCCGAGCTGCGGCATCGCTTCAACGCGTTGGGTGTCGCGCCCACGATGTCGGAGGAACAGCTGCTGCAGAAGATCAAGCGTTTCATCTTCAGTGCGTCCAGCCCTCACTCCGCTCCGTCGGTTGTGCGTTGACCTCCCTCCAGCTCGCGATGCCAATCGTGCGTTCTGCGCTTCATGCTCCTGTGTTACGCCTGACCGAAATGCACGCAGCGCCCGGCGTCACCGCCGTCTACGAACCAATCACGCTGTCCCTCCCGCTCGAGGGAATCCCGGACCTCTCCACCCTCTCCGCAGAAGACCGACGTACGGCGCAGCTCATCGCGCAGGACGAGTCAAAGCGCCTGCGGGATGACCTTGCGCGCTACGCCATCGAGCAGTTCGGCGCGAACGCGCTGATCGGGTACCGCGAGACCGGGTGCGTCCCCGTCGAGGACGAAGAGACGCTGCAGGCGGGTTTTGTGCGTCCCTTGACCCCTCGCTGTACTTCGTTCAACTTACCGAACTTATTTCGCTTCCACGCCTGCAGGTCTACGAACTTCGCGCGCAAGGCGTCCCCGCGCGCCTCACCCGCCCGGCCGCACCTCCGCGCGCACCGGCCGCGGCCGCGGTGCGTGACCCCTGGGTCGCTTTTGGCGCTGGCGGGGTAGGTGGGTACCAGTATGGGCGTGGAAACGGCGGCGCGGGGTGGGATGATGGGCCGCTGTTCGGGGCGGGGGAGGCCGGGTGGAACGGCGCAGGAGGGGACGCGAGCGGGAAGCTGCCAGGCGGGTGGAGCAGAGGAGCAGGAGGCGGCGGCGGTCTGTGGGACGACTGGAACGGCGGGGGCGGAGGCGGTTGGAGAAGAGGCGGGCTAAAGGGTGTGTACCTTGTCTTTTTTCCCGACCGCGACGGGCTGGTTGAGGAGCAGCGCTTCCCTCCTTCATGCGGTAATGTCGGACTCGCCCCTCTCGCAGACGGCGGCGCAATCTGGCACGGCCTTCCCAAGCGCCCCGGACGAGGGTGGGGCGCTCCCGCGGGGCGCGACCAGGCCCCTCCCGGGCTGCGCAACCTCCCCTGGGGCGCGCAGGAGTACGTTAAGAGGATGCGCGACAGGCAGGAGCGGGAGGAGCGGGAGGTGGCAGCCGCTGCTGCCGCGGCTGCTGCAGGTACGTTGCGCTTTTCCTTCCTTAGATCTGCTCCGTTAGGTTAGTCGTCCTTGCGGCTTCATACTGACCAATAAAACTTGTTGCAGCTCCGGCCGCCGACTACGCGCAACCCACCGCCGCCGCTCCGCCGCCTCACCCAACAGAAGATCCCGCCCTCCTCGGGAACGCCTTCCCCCGCCCGTCGTACCCGCTCTCGCCCACTTTTTCCGCCAGGTTCGCTTACGCTGCCGCCGTTCCTGCGCCGTCTGGGCGCGCAGAGACGATGCGCGCGACGATGGACCCTGACGACGGCGGCGCGGCGGCCGCGGGCTGGGCTACTTTGGCGCCGCCTGCGGCAGCTACGGCGGCTGCGGGTCCTGCAGCCGTGGCAGGAGGAATCTGGGGTGCGCCATCGGGCGGTGCGGCGGCGAGCGGGAGCGCCGGACTCCCGGGCGCAGCGGGGGGTGCGGGAGGGTGGGAGCCAGCGGGGGTAGCGGGGCAGGACTTGCGCGCTGGACAAGCGTGGTGAGCCCGACGAGACGTAGATGGATCTTTGTTGCGGTGGTCTCGTACAACAGCGAACGGCGGAACTGCGGGAGGAACGGAAGAGAGGGGACGGAAGGGAGACTAGTTAGGCGGTCCAGCCACCGTCCACCGGAATGATAGCTCCCTACAGGTGAAAACACCGTCAGCCTATTGCTCAAGAGTCAGAGGAACGCAACGCTTACCGTGATGTAGCTCGCCTCGCTTCCAAGGAGGAACGCGACAACCCGCGCGACCTCCTCCGGCTGACCGACGCGGCCCATCGGGACCTGCGAGAGCGCGTCCTCGAGCGAGTTCTCCGACGAGTCGAACAGGTGGTGGAGGAGCGGGGTATCGATAGGTCCTGCAGAAGAGGCGGTCAGTGCCATCTCGGGCGGGTCAGGCGGACGGGGGCGTACCAGGCGCGACCACGTTGACGCGTATATTCTGCTGCGCATACTCCTTGGCCATAGCACGTGAGAGACCGAGGACGGCGTGCTTCGAAGCGCACTGTATGATACGAAAGTCAGCGAGAGCTTGTCGGTGCAAGAAGGATGGAGGATGCACGTAGGCGCTGCTGTTGGGCAAGCCCATGACACTCGCGTTGCTGCCGATGTTGCTGGCAGAAGACGCTGATCAGCTTTGGTACAATGTACCGCATCAAGGAGACGGGAACGCACACGATTGAGTGCCCTCCCGCGGGCGGTTCAACCTCTTCCGGGTCCGCCAGCACCGCCTGCGCAAAGTGCTTGCAAAACGCAAAGGTACCCCGAGCGTTGACGTTCATCGTCGCGTCCCACAGGTCCGTCTGCACCTGGTGTGCCTCGGGTGAAGGAAGGTTGATGCCTGCGGTGTTCTGCCTGCTGAGCGTCGACCAAGCGCAGAAACGGAAAGAGGCGTACCCGCGCAATTCACGAGGCCGTCCAGGCGCTTGAAGGTCTTCTTGAACGACCGCATAAGCTTGCCGACGGAGACCTCGTCTGCAACCCCCACATCCGGCCGGTCAACGCCAATCCGTCGCGAGGTAAGGGGAAGCGCAACGCACCGGTTGCGTCTAAAGCTGCGAAGGCGATGTCGACCTCTCCGTAGTTGAGCTTGATCTCGTTGCAGAGCTCCCTGCCACCCTCTCCGTCCTTGTCCGTCAGGGCGAGGCGCGCTCCACGAGCGGCGAGAAGGAGCGCCACGGCACGGCCGATGCCGGAGGCGCAGCCTCTATGTTCACAAGCTGTCAGCGTGGCCTACGACGCGCTGTAGGGCTGACGGACGTTACGACAACTGTGCGGTCCCGTAGCGGGTTGATGGCCGCAGCGGGAGCTTGTGCGGCTGGTTCGGGCGCGCTCTTCGTTCCCCAGAGGGCGTCGAGTGCGTTCATCGTGGCAGAATCCGGAACGAGCGCGGACGAGTAGAGCGAGATCCTCATCTCCCGCGGGTTGTCCTCCAACATCTCGCTCCGCAGCACTCGCTCCTCGCGCGAAGATGCCGCGCCAGGCTCGAACAAACGGGCAGAAGCGTGCAGTCAGCTACAAGGAGGTCCCGTCCGATTGGGATCTCTCCATGGACGAAGACGCCGACTCGCGGGACCCGACCCGCACCGCGACCTTCCGGCCCTGCCCACCTCGGCGGACGAGTTTGTCTACGCGCAAGAATGGGCTGTCGAGGAGAAACTCAGGCACCTTGTCTCCCCCTCCCTTCCCTCACATTCACTCCCGCTGACCATGCATCACTCCCGCTGACCATGCACACATCTTGAGCGATATGCGCGCTTCGCACAAGTCCGCGATGAGCGCCCGCATGCGCCGCGAGGAGTAGGAGCGCCACGCAGAGAAGGCGCGCGAGGACCAGTGCGCCTTTCGCTTTGCTTTGCGGTGCGCCGCTACTGACCTGAAGATCGCAGCATTCGTCAAGAACTGATCGAGCAGCTCGCGTGGAGCGGAGACGACGTCGAACGCGTGTTCGAGTCGTGGCATCGGCCTTGTCGGGAAGCCTTGCTTTCCGCTGATCCTGCAGGTACATTCTGCATTTTGCGCCCTTCCATCCGGTTCTCAGCTGACTCACGTATCACACCCCAGTATGGATTGCTTTCCTCGCCCATGCGAGTGCACGCGTGGCTAAAAACGACCAGTACCGGGCCGACCATGCTGCCGCCGGCAGCTGGCAAGACGATCGCAAGCCCTACTACAACGAGCTGCAGGGCTCGCTCGACCTCGGCAGTGTCGGGTATTTCCCCAGATTCTCCGACTTCTGCGAGCTCCCCGCTGTTAAGACGCTTTGGCAGCCGAAGCGGGCGCGCCTCGCCGACGAGGTCTGGGACGAGAAGCGACCGATCGTCGAGCAGGCGGTGCGCGACTACTCCGACGACCTCCGGCGCTGCGCCGTGCGCAACATCGTCGCTGCCCAGATCAACGCTATACCGTCGACACTCTTGAAAGATCCGGAGGACTACCCGGTCGAGACGTACGGCACCACCTTCTCGCATCACCTCGCAGTTCTTCTTTGACGGCTGGCGTGGTGGGCACGTCTGCGCCTACCCACAGCAGGTCGCGGATATCGACTACTGCGCCGGCGTTCGTCACGCACTCCAGTTCGGCACAAGCTTCAAGCACGTGTTCGCCGTCAAGGTCATCGTCGAGATTGCCGAACTCGACATCGATACCGTCGCTGTCAACGAGCTGAACGCATTCGGCAAGGCATTCTGCTGGCTGCGCTGCCCGAAGGGATCGAAGCGCGAGTGGACCACCTGGCACGACATGGTACGTTTTCATGTTTGCTCCCTCTCGTCCTTCCCGCAGCCGAGCTTACCTGCTTGTCACACACGCAGATTCACCTCATCGTCGCGTACGGCCCTACAAAGGGCGCGATCCAGTACGACAACGCGACCGTCGAGCTCGAGTTCCGCGAGCTCAACGCGGCGGAGATCGGCCCTGCGGAGACTGCGCCACCTGCACGCGTGCGGAACGCTGTGGGAAACCGCGAGGATGGTAGAAAACGGGACCCTGGGGGTGTGCGCTCGAGATGCAGGTCGAGGTCCAAGGAGACGAGTCGCGGAGGGTCTGTGTAGTGGATTCTGTGGTGTTTTTTTCATGCTCCTGCTCTCGACAGTCAGTGCCTTTCTCTTGTCCAACTCGAGTATGCCATCGCGAGCGCTTCCTGGAATCGGCCGCGCAAGTCGCGCCTTCACGTGCTCGTCCACCTTCGCCTCTCCCGCCTCGCTCCTTTCGGACCGTGCACGATCGGAGCCGGCGTCTCCGATGTCGAAACGTGCAACCAAGCGGCCCGTGAGCTACGTCGAGGACGGAAGCGATGCGGACGGCGACTCGTCCAACGTTGGCGAGGCGCACAGCTGCGAGGGGTCGGAAGACGAGTAGGAGCGGGAGGGAGCAGGAGAAGAGGGGCGCTTGATCCGCTTGACCCGCTTGAACCCACTTTGTAGCGCTTTCGCGGTGTGATGGAGTGCGTCGAACCGGCTTTCTGCTTGCTCTGTGCGAGGGAAGCGACTTGCTCTGTTCACGACGACCTTCGCAATCTGGCGCTCCTCGTGCCCTTGCGTCTTTTCCGGCCTTGCAGAAGCGCCATACGCGCTACCTGGTAATCTACAAACAAAAGTACGGGTTCAGCTACTCTCGCTGCCTCTGGCGCGGGGCATCGCGGTGGTCCGAGCCCACAACGCCTCTCGCGTTCGTCCCCACGCTTGCTTTCGCTCCCACCTCGCCAGGATGGCTCGCCAGGCGGTCCAAGCGCAAAACTAAGTACATCGAAGACGCAGGCGAAGACGGCACGCCCGCCGGAAGACTCGCCGGCGAGAGCGACGCAGGAACTGATGAGGGCGGCAACACGAGCTCCTCGTCGGCCACGGGCAAGGGCGGGCGCGGCGCTAGGCACAGGGGTAAGCAGAAGGTAGATGAGACGTAGGAAAGGAGTGCGTGCTCCCTCTCATTGCTGCCGACGTCCGAGTTGACCTCCTCGTGCATCGCCCCCTCAAGTCAACCCGGCGAAGACTATCAAGTGCGACGCGCTTCTGCTCAACGACGGCCATGAGAAAGACAAGGAGAAAGGCATCTTCAGCCTTGAGCTGCTCCTCAAGCTTCACATCGTCGGCGACCGCAAGGCCTGGCTGCGCGAGCACATTGACGAACGCCAGGTCCGCCTTGTGCGCCTCATCACTGGCGCCGTGAGCGACGACATCGAGAGCGTCACGTGGTCCAAGCTGAGCATGCTCGGTTCGCGTTTCCGCTGGGTGAACTCCCCGTACAAGCTGAAGAAGGAGCCTGAGCGCCGCTACGACTGGGTCGAGCTCGTGCGTCCCCTTAACTCCCATTCGCAATATCTCGCTCCAACCTGTCAAGAGTTCCGTTGTTTCACACATTGCCTCCCTTCCTTGCTGACCCGCTTGTCGCGGCGCGCAGTTCTACGCCCTCAAGCGCCGCAGGCCGAAGAACCACGAGCTCTCGCAGGGCAAGGACCTTCCCAATATCGATCTTTGGCCGGCGCAGGAGGGCGAGTACGACTTCGACGACGAGTACGGCTTCGGCGAGGAGGAATGCGGCCAGGACGGAGGAAGGGATGGAGTGGAGGACGCTCGATGACCCGCGTGAGCCGCCTGAGCCGCTTTGCCCGCTTGTAGCGACGCAGGGGACGCTTGCACGCTTGATCTCAGCACCGTACGGGACTGGGAGGAGAGCGAGCAAGCCGCGCGTCGTTTGAGAAGGTCAACCTGGAGCGCGCTCTTCGTTTCGTCGCCTGCGGTCCCACCGCAGCGTCTGGGCCCTTCGAGCAGACCACGCTGCTCTTCTCGCCTGATTGCTCGCCCCTCCTCAGCCCTTCCGCCTGCCTGCTCGGCACGTGGTTGAGCTTGGACCAGCTCGTCGCCGACGCGGCCCCACCTCGACCCTTCTCGCGTCCTCCTTCCCGCTCACACGCCGCGATGACCAGTCCGCCTCCCGCTGAGCCTGCTGCCAAGCGTCAGAAGACGGGCGATGCGCCGCTGCCGTTCCACAAGACGCTCCTCGAGCCGAGCAACGTCGCCCGCCTGCGATCGGCGCACGAAGCGAGCACGCCCTACAAGCACGCTGTGATTAACCAGCTGTTCGACGAGGACTTTGTCAGGAGGGCCAGGAAGGAGATCACGGAGCAGCTCAGCTTCCGCGAGAAGGAGACTGACATCTGTGCGTCCGTGTCCCTTTCCCCCGTCGAGCTGAAGAGATGCGAATGGCTAACTTTCCTGTTCACAGACAAGGTATATCGACATTCCCAGCAAGCACACAAGGGCGTGGCTGACCCTCTCATGCTCCCAGATCAACCAGACGGGCGACCTCAGCAACCTCTCCGGCCTGCCGGCGGCGGAGCTCGCCGTCCTCCCGACGCTCCTCGAGCTGCGCGATGCTATCTACAGCAAGCAGTTCCGCACCTTCCTGCAGGAGGTGACGGGGTGCGGCCCGCTGAGCGGCATCAAGACGGACATGTCCTGCGCCGAGTACAGCGAGGGATGCTACTTGCTCAACCACGACGATGTAATCGGCACGAGGCGCATCAGCTTCATCCTCTACCTTGTCCTTGACGAGCCCGCTTGGCAGCCCGAGGTACACTGCCCTTGTCCTCAGGCTCGAAACGGAACTGACCTTCCCCTTCTCCTGCAGTGGGGCGGAGCGCTCGAGCTGTACCCGGTCCTCGAGGCGGACGAGAAGAACCCCGACCGTCCGAACGTCCCCGTCGCAAAGCCCTCTGTCGTCATCCCCGTGCGTTCACTTCCCTCTCTCGCACCGCTCCCCACTGATCCCTCCTCGACGCGCAGCCCGCGTTCAACCAGATGGTCTTCTTCGAGGTCCAGCCGGGCCATTCGTTCCACTCGGTTGAGGAAGTCGTGGTCGAGGGCGACAAGCTGAAGGGCGGCGTCGGCGCGCGCGTCAGCCTCAGCGGGTGGTTCCACAAGCCAATCGAGGGCGAGGAGGGGTACGAGGACAGCGAGGGGTTCAAGCCAAAGAGCAGCTTGCAGCAGCTGGTGCGTACTCTAGCTCCGGAGCTCAACGAACATCCCGCTTACGCGCTCCTCCGCAGTACGCAACCACGCTCTCCGCCGCAACGCCCTACGCGACTTCATTCCCGCTCCCGCTCCCCACCATCCCTTCGACCGCCGAGCTCGCGTACCTCGCGCCACTCATCAACCCCGCTTACCTCACGCCCAAGGTCGTCACTCACCTCCGCACGTCCTTCTGCGAGTCGTCGCACCTCGTCCTCGCCGACTTCCTTGCGCCCACCCTCGCAGACGAGATCGAGGCGCTCATCCGCGCGCAGAACGCTGCCCTCGAGGAGGGGCGCCGCGGCGCGCTCGTCGGCGGGAGCAGGGTGAACAAGGTGCCCCCGCACAGCACAGGCGAGGACGCCGCCTCCGGGTGGGAGGTGGTCGGCCCGCCACACCTGCAGCGGTACCTCTCCCTCTCGTTCTCGGCGCCGTCCTCCTCGTCCGACCGCCTCGCCACCCTGCTGAGGCAGGTCCACGCCCTCTTCACCTCTCCCGCGTTCGCCGCCCTCCTCGCGAGCCTGACGAGCCTCCTCCCTACGGCGCACACCACCGCCGTGCGGCGCTTCCGCCCCGGGCTCGACTACACGCTCGCGCGCGGCGAGGCCGCGAGTGATGCCGGCGCGAGCGCGAAGCTCGATGTCGGGCTCGGGCTGACGCCCAAGTGCGAGAAGGAGGAAGACGCCCAGCTTTGGGAGGCGGGCGACGTCGGCGGGTGGGACATCTGGCTTGCGAACGAGGAGGGCGGCGACGAGGCCACGTACGGCGGCGGCGCGGGCGAGAAGAAGGAGAAGAGCGCGAGCGCGGAGCCTGCTGCGGAAGAGAGCGGGGAGGCCCAGCAGGAGGAGGAGGAGGAAGAGGAGGACGACGGCCCGCTCCTCGCGCTCGAGCCGGAGTGGAACCGCCTGCACCTCGTCCTGCGCGACCCGGGTGTGCTCGCCTTCGTCAAGTACCTCTCGGCGCGCGCGCCCGCGAGCAGGTGGGACGTCGTGGGCGAGTGGGAGGTGCAGGGAGTGGAGGAGGAGGACGGGGAGGAGCAGTAGCAGAGCATGGACATCGTAGACGGACTTCCTTCTCCAGTCTTGTGCTTGGGAAGCGCGAACGATGCGGGTTGCAGCGGGACGAACCAGCGCCCCTTCGCCTTTCAGCCCCGTAGCGAGCTAGCACTTGCGCGAGATCCCCCTCCGCCGCTCTTCCTCACTGGTCGTCTCAAGCAAGGTCAGCAGCATGGACGGGAGAAGGAGAGACAGACGGGCAAGACGCACCGGTACTCGAACATGACTTGCACGGCGACAAACAGACACGCGCTTGCAAACAGGAGGAACAAGCGACCTGCGCAAACCCGACGGCGCTCTCAGTGCGTGGTCGGCGCGAAGAGACGCAGGGAAGGGACACCAGCGGCAAACGCACCCTCCCAGTCACCAAGCATGACCCTCCATAGCGCGCTCGCGTCGTCGACGCCGACGACGAACCCGATGAGGTTGGCCGTCATCATGAGGAGGACGTTGGCGACGCCGCCCACGGCAGCGAGGTGGCGGTACCATGGCCTGGCGCCAAACTGCTCGCTCGGGGGGATCAGCGCTCTCGCCAGCGGGAAAGTTTGGAGAGGGTGCGCACGCGGGAGTAGGGGACAAGCCGCCGCGCGAGCATCTCGGGCACGACAAAGAGCGTGATGCCCCACCCCCAGACGAGGAGGCGGAGGCGGAGGTCGTGCCACAGCGCGACAAAGGTGAAGACGCCGAGGGTGGCAAGGAGCGGGCGCCCGGAGCCGCCGAGGGGGATGTAGAGGTACCTGAAAGGAAGGGGGGGGGGACATCAGACTCGCGATTGCGATTGGAGAGAAGGGCGGGACCGAGGGGGACGTACCGGATCACCCAGAGGTTGTAGCTGCGATGCCAGCTGCGCCAGAACCCGAGCGTCGAGTAATTGTTCGCCATGCAGCGGACCATGTTCTCGGGGGGTACGATCCCGTCGCAGAGCGCCCAGAGGCGGAACAGCCGCCAAGGGAGGAGGAGCTGCGCACGCCTGGTCAACCACGCTTTGAGGTAGCGTAGAGGAACGGGGGGAGACGCACCTTGAGCCATACGACGATCAGGTTCCAGAAACCCACCATGCTAACCTCTGCGGCAGTCATGCCTTCCCACCAGCCCTCGCCCGAGTCCTTGAGCGCGACGACATACATGAAGTGCAGCACGACCTCCATCGTAAGGAGGCAGGCGGCGAACCGCCCAGCGTAGGCGAGCAACGCGCGCGGGCGCAGCTCGTCTGCCTCGCGGTACGCGGGCGGGAGCGGCGGCGCGGCCAGCGGAGAGGGGAGCTCGGCTGCCGGGGAGGGCGGGCGCGAGGAGGCCGAGGGGGAGGCGGCGGGCGCAAGCTGCGCGAGGAAGGACGGGTACGCGATGATCGGCCCGGCGAGGTACAGAGGCGGGTAGAGCACGTAGGCGAGGTAGAGCGTGAAGGTGTAGTTGCCGGCGGAAGGCGAAGGGTCGGGCGCTGGCGAGCGGGCCGGACGGGTGCGGGCGGAGGCCTGAGTGGCGGGGGACGGCACCTCGTTTGTCACGGGTTCAGGCAAAGACGGCATCGCGCGGAGAAGCGCCCATACCGACGCACCTTCTCCATTGGACTTGTCGGCGTCTCGAGCAGCACCTCTCCCTCACCGAGCGCTGCGCGCTGAGCGCCCCACGCCCAATAGTGCTCCATGTTGAAGCTGACGAGGCGGAGCATCGAGATGTTCCAGCTGATGTGCCATCGGGGGAGGAGGCCACCGTACTCGTCCTGCATACGCACACTGTTCAGCGGAGATGTCCCCGAGGTCGAGAGCGAGGAAGAGAGGACAGACCAGCCAGGACAGGGACGAGTGCAACGCGCTGTAGCGGTACCCATGGCAGAGCTCGTTGGCGAACAGCACGGCGACGTTGAACCCCCACGTTGCGAACGGCGTCCACTCCCTCCGCCACCCTTTCCGCTCCACCGGCGACCCGGGCGCGTCGAGCAGCGCAATGCGATAGTTGAGCCACAGGATGACGAGGAGCTTGGGCAGGCTCGTGCCGTGCAGCGCAGCGAGCAGGACGAGCGCGAACGCAGCGATGAAGCGCGCGCGGGTGGTGCGGGCGGCGAGAGGGGAGTAGGTCGGCGAGGAGGGCGACTGAGACGGAAGGCGGGAGGAGGCGATGCGAAAGAGGTGCGAGAGGCAAAGGTGTACGAGCGCGAGGAGGACGAGGAGAGGGAGGTGCAAGCGGAAGAGGTGGTATTGCGCGTCCGTTACGTCCTGTGAGCGGATGATGGTCAGGCGTTATTCGGAGGGTTCATAAGCCGCCAAGGACAGGCGAAGGACGCGGAGGGCAATCACGCGGAACGCACCACTCGCCTGCCGAAGATCCACCCGTCACTCAATCGCGGCCCGTACTTCCAGTACTGCTTCATCGTGGCTATTGGAGAGAGAAAAGCACCGTCAGGACGGATATTCAGCGAGAGAGGGAGTGTGCACACCTTGGGTCGCACGGTGAGCGATGAGAGCCATGTGCGGGACGACGACGAGGAAGACAGCGTAGTAGGCGAGGAACTCCTTGGAGCGCCATCGCGGCCTTGGTGCGCTTTGAACGTACGCTGGGGGCGCCGGGGCCGGAACGGGGACGGTGAGGAGGTGGGGGAGGCGACGGGAGCGGGCGGACGAGAGGGCAGAGTGCGGGCTGGGGGATGCAGATCTACTCGGAGGGTACTCTCTGCCGTGCACTGCTGCTCCGAGCATATCCCCCCTCGCTACGGGCACTTCACGCGCGAGCGCAACCCTCGTCCGCTCTCTCGCCTCCACCGCGACCCCGCTCTTCCCTCTGCTCGACCCGGACGAACGCCCTGCCACGATGACTGCAAAGGGCAAGGAGCCCGCCATCAAGGCCGAAGACGACGCCGCCCTCTTTGACGACGCAGAGCTGGACCGCATCTTCAACCAGGAGGCGTCGCTCGTCTCGCGCGAGGCAGAGGTGCGCACTCGTGCTGCATTCCGCTCTTACCATGCACTGAATCTGACAACCACAACGCAGGTCCACCGCGTCCTCGCCGCCTTCAAGCTCAACCCCTACGAGATCCTCGACCTCGACTGCATGCCCTCAGCCAACATTACCGACCAGGACATCCGTATGCCTGTCCCTGCACTCCTCGCACTTTACGCAACACATTCTAACCTGCCCGTGGACCCGGCAGAGCGCCAGTACCGCAAGAAATCGCTCCTCATCCACCCCGACAAGCTCAAGCACCCGCGCGGCATCGAGGCGTTCGACCTGCTCAAAAAGGTACTCCCGCTCCCTCTTGATCCCTGCGTCGCTGACATCCTCGCCCCGCAGGCCCAAGTCGAGCTCTCGGACAGCACGAAGCGTAAAGCCCTCGACGAAACGCTTGCAGACGCACGCATGCTCGTCCTCCGCGAGGTGGGACTCCCGCGCGACGCGCCCGACGACCACGAGCTGCTGCGGCCGCCAAAGATGAAAGACCCGAGCCTGCAAGAGCGCGTGAGAAAGAAGGCCAAGGAGATCATCATCGACGACGAGCTGCGGCGGCGAAGGTACGTTCGACCGCGCGTGCACGCGAGCTCTTTGCTCTCTCTAGGGCTTGCCCACTTGTATACGATACCGTGTTGACAGTCTCGTCTCACGCCTGCAGGGTGCAGAAGATGACGATGATCGCGGAAGGCGCCGAGGCCAAGCGGCAAGAGGACGCGCTGGCGGAGCGGAAACGTAAGGCCGAGGAGAAGGAGCGGTGGGAAGGTCCGTGTCTTCTTCCGTCCTCGGTCGCCGCTCTGTTCGCCCTGCCCTGGGGGTGTCAAGTGGGAGAGGCTTCGACGACTAGAAGTTGACGTGCTGACGCTCTCGCACACTCCCCGCACACAGAGACGCGTGAAGACCGTGTACACGACTGGCGCAACTTCAACAAGAAGAAAAAGAAGGCAAAGAAGGGCCCGCAGGTGTTGGGCTGAGTGCACGCAAGGAGGCCGTAGGTGGGCGGAGCGCGCTGTCGGATGCCGCCGTGTCGTGTAAATGGATGTATCTGTGTTGCACCTTGCATCTTACGCTGTCCTACCGTACTAGGCGCTGTTTCCGCCGAAAACGCTCATCAGCTTTCGCGACTTCGCGTCGAGGCGCGTGTGAAAGCCAACCCCGTCTGCCTCCCTCAACCCGCTCGCATGCTCGCCCCTGTCCAGCTGTTTCCTTGCTAGCTCCCGCTCAGATGCCCTCATCGGACGACGAGTTTGGCGACACCCTCGACTGGGACGACGCCGCGCTCGAAGAGCTCGACTCGCTCGCCGCCCCGACCCTCTCCGTCTCTCGGGGGGCAAGCGTGCAGCCGCCGAGGGCCAGCCAGATCCCTCCGAAGCGCCCACCTCCGCAAGCGCGCCCCCGCCCGCCAGCTCCGACTCAGCAGCAGCGCCGCCCCCCTCCCCCTCCCGGGCCGTCGCAGCTCTTCCACCCTTTCCCTGGCGCAGGAACCCAAGTAGCGCATGCACCCACACACGCGCAGCAGCATCTCGGGCCCGCGCGGCACAACATCCTCCGACCCGCGCGGCCGCCTCCGCGCTCCACCCAAGCAAGCGCACCTCCCGCTCCTCTTCCTCCTCCTCTTCCCGCAGCCGCAGCGCCTGTCCCGAAACCCCGCTTCCCGCGGCAATCCCTCAATGAGCGGGGCGAGCCGGGCGTCGTGGACCCGAACCCGTTTGCGGTGAAGGCGCAGGCAGGGGCAAGGGGCGTCCAGCAGCTGCAGCTGAAGAGGGAGCCGGACCTTCCCGAGCAGGAAGAGGAGGACTTGCCGGCTATCTCGGTCGATGAGCATGGGGGCGGGTACAGGGCCGAGCCGCACAGGGGGGTGACGGTCGCTCGACCTGCTCCTGCGCTTGCGGCGGCAGCGGCGCGGAAGGACGTGCGCGGGGCGAGTGCGGCGTCGCTGCCGCAGGAGCAGGAGGATTCCCTCTCCTTGGCGGGCACGCGCGAGCAGGTCGCGCAGAGTGCTCTGCACGACGCGGAGAGAGCGGAACTGGAAGCGCTCAGGGCGGAGAAGGAGAAGGTGCGTCTGCTTTCCTTTCTTCGATGTTCTCGTGCACAAGATACTAATGGCTCCGAGGACAGCTCGCACAGCAGCTCGCGCTTGCGAAGAAGGCGCAGGCGCAGCTCGAGCGCGAGGTCATGACCAAGACGGGGGAGAACTCGGTCGTGCGGCAGCGGCTCTCAAAGGTGCTTCTCTCCCTTCCCCCTTCCCCCGCTTCACGCGCGCTCAATCAGCCTCGCGTTTGCAGGCAGAAGCCGCACACTCGCTCGCTCTGAAGAACGAACAGCGCGACCGTGCGCTACTGCAAGAGCAGCTCGAGGCGAAAGAGCGCGACTACCGTAGCGCGCTCGAGCGCATGAAGATGGAGGACGCCTTCCGACGACAGGAACTCGCGACCGCTGCTGGCCCAGGGTCGGCCAGCTCGCAGCGGTACGCGCATCACCCCGCGCACCCGGGCCTCAGCTCGGCTAAAAGCCACCGCTTCTACGCCGGCGGCCGCGCGGGCAGCGCTGCGCCTGCGAGCCCGAGTGTCGACCGCGCGGGTTCGGGTGCGCGCAGGCGCGTGCCTCGCGCAACGAGCGAAGTCCCCGCCGACCAGGCAGCTGCGCCCCCGCCAACGTTTGGCGGGTTTCAAAGCGCGTTTGGCCCGCCGACGTCAACGGCGAGGGATACGCAGCCGGAACGCGAAGGGTCGATGGGCCCGCCGAAGAAGCGGGCAGCGGGGCGGGATGCGCCGCGCACGCCGGGCGCCGCGCCGCAGGCGAAGCGCAGGCGGGAGGAGGGCGGCGCGGAGCAGGAGCAGGGGAAAGCAAGATTGATGCTCGTTGAGGAGGAGGACGGCGACGAGACGGATCTCGGCGGGTTTGCGCATGGCGACCTTGCCGGCGGCGCGGAGGCGGAGGGCGCCACGGACGACGAGACGGATGCGTGGGCGTGGTTGCCCGACGAGCGCGACGTCCGGAGTGAGCTCCTTGCCGCTGTCTTCACGCATACGACGCTCGCGCTGCTCGACGTCGAGCCCGTCACTGTCCCGCCGTCCGCGCACCCGCATGCGCACCACCACCGCTCGACCGCCGCGGGATCGACCTTCGCAACCGCCAGCACCGCGCGCTTCAGCACAGTGCGGCACGGCACCGCCGCGTCGACGCTTGGCGGCCGCGCCTCCGCTGCGGTCGCGCCCGCACCGACGCTTGCGCCGCCCCCTGGACCCGTGCCGACATTCCACGCGTTGATGAACCTGCGCTTCCCGCCGACAACGCCGACTGCCCTCGTCGCCGAGTATGAGTCCCTTGCGCGAGAGCTCTTCACCCTCCTCGGGCGGCGTCTCGATCCGCACGCAGCATCGCAGCAGCCGCCAGCCGCGGCACTCTCCCTCCTCCCAACTTCGCTCGCGCTTTCAACCCGACCCGACGAGTTCGAGACCGCGCTCCTCGCATCCGGTCTCGCGCGCGCGCTCACGTCCCTGCTGGCCGTCCTCGAAGCCGCGACCCTCGCAGGCCCGATGACCGCGCTGCTCAAGCTCATGGGGCACCTCGCGTTCCTCTTCCCGCCATTTTCACACGCCTGCTGCGCCTCCTCGAGCGCAGCGGCAGGTGAAAAGGGCAACGTCCCGCTCCTCGTCCTCCTTGCGCGCATCCTCGCACGCTTTGCGCGCCCCGACCCCCCCGCGAAGGACCCCTCTGCTGCGGCGCTGCTTGCGCGCGGCGGTGGAGGGCCGGCGGCGCAGCTCCGCTCGCGGAAAGCGCGCGTTGCTCGGCCCAGCGCGGGGAAAGGCGGGCGAAGGCCGGGGAAGGAGGAGAAGGAGGGTGAGAAGCGGGTGACGCTTGAGACTGGGAAGAGGGGGAGGCTGGTCGAGGCCGCGCTCGGCGTGCTCGAGGGGGTCGCGTGGCGGTGCTTGGCGGTGAGCAGGCCGGAGGAGGGCGGGAAGGGCGACGGCGGGAGGGCGGCGGAGGAGGCGTGCGTTCTCCGAATCTCTCGGATGAGGTATGCTTTTTGAGCACGCGCTGAATCGGTATCGCGGTGCATGCACAGCTTCGTCACTTTCCTCAAGACGCCAAACGCGGTCGCGACGCTTCTCGACCCGAACCACCCGCTCGGCATTCTCCTCGGCAGCGTGCGCTTCCTTGCCCTGCTCGCATGTCGTGCGTTTTCCCTTCGCCCTCTCAGGCGCTCTGTTGATGAACACCCGCAGGTCCCGCCCTCTTCCGCACCCTCCTCGCTACCAAGTTCTACGATGCGCCCGACGTGCGAGCGAGCAAGCTCCCGCTCGTGGACCGGATCGCCACGCTGCTGGTGATGCCACGGGCCGAGTCTTCTGCCGTTCGTCCCGTCCTCGTTCTCCTCTCTCTGTCCCCGGCTGACCCCATCCCCTCTCTCGCCCAGGCGCACGCCCTCGACCTCGCGCTCCTCACCCTGTCCTCGCTCCTCCTCACCGCGCACGAAGACGCACTCATGCTCCTCGTCCAGGCCGCGAGCTTCGTCCCCGAGCTGCTGGGCAAGATGTGGCGCGACGTACGGACGCTGTGGGAGTGGGATGGGAGGGACGCACCCCGCGGGACACGGGCGAGGGAGATGCTCGATCGGTGCGTTCAGACTCTCCTTGTTTCTCTTTTAGGGCTCGCACCGCTGTTCCCGCGGGCTCGTACATACGATAGTGGACTGGTTTGACGCTGACTCGCTTCTCAAACACGCGCGCAGCACGACCACGCGCCTCTCTGCGCTGATCCACCTGCTGTACTACCTGACGCTCGCGCCGCACTCGTCGCTCACGATCGCGGACCTCCTCGCCGGCCCCTCCTCGTCCTCCTCGGTCGGCGCCCCGTCAACAACAACCGCCTCGTCCTCCTCCTCGACGCCCAAGGACGGGGGGCCCCCTGCCGCACCCGCGCCTGCTCTGGCGCCGGCGGCGTACGCCCGCCAGGCCGTCAGCGACCTGCTCATGACCGCGCTCGGGACGGTCGCGTTCGCTACGCTCGGCGCGGAGGAGGGCGAGGGCGAAGGCGAGGGGGGCGACGGGGACGGGGGAGGGATGCCCAGCTGGGCGGAGGAGGGGAGCAGGGAGCGGAGAGTCCTGTGCGAGCTCGGGTGTGCGTCCTCGCGTTCTCTCTCTCTCGTTCGCTTCGGGCAGGATGCCCCCCCCCCCCCCCCCAACCGCGCGGAGGGCAGCAGCTGACGAGAAGGCCCCCGCCGTTGTCACAGACTTCGCGCAGGAGATCCTCGAGGACGTGTCGCCCCTGGAGCTCGAGGAGGTCGAGGTGTGCTTTGCGCCGCCCGGCGACGGCGGCGGCCGCGGCGGAGAGGGCGACGGCGAGGGCGAGGGCGGGGGCGGGGGCGAGGGCGCGGGACACGGGGAGGGGCTGAAGGGGGAGGACAAGGAGATGCGCGAGAGGGAGGATGAGGGGGAGGACGAGAGGGTGCTGATGGGCGTGGAGGGGCTGTAAAGGTGCCCGCTCCCCTTCCGCGGGTGGAAAGGCTGCGAGCTCGCACACCTCACTGAGTATGAAGAGATGAGTGCGAGTTGATATGGCAACAACGGGCAGGCACTGTACAACCGCAACGAGCGAGAAGCAGAGGAGGGGTACGGATGTCGCGGAAGGGGGAGGCTCAGGATGCGATACGATACCGAAGCGCTCAGAAGACGATCGTCTGGAAATTGCTGTGTGCGAGAACAAAGTCAGCATTGACGGTATGCTTGAACGATCGCTCCGGGAGCAGGATCCTGCGAGAGCGCGAGCGCCGACTCACGGGAACACGAGCTCGTTCTCGAGCGTCTTGCGCGCGACCTCGAGGACGAATTTCTCGACCTTGCCGACGTTCCTGAGGACGTGCTTGTCGGCCTGACCGACCTCGCTCTCGACGTGCGCGGCGCGGAGGACCCTCGCGCCGGGGGTCGTCTTTGCGCCTCCTCCTCCTCCTGCGTGCGCGCGGGGCTTGCCTGGGCTCTCGCCCGCGTCCACGCCGGCGGGCAAATCGCTGTCGGGCGGCTCGAGGAGCGAGAGGTGAACGCGGCGGCGGCCGCCCTCGAACGCGACGACGAGGGTCCCCTCGAGGGCGAGGCCGGTCAGGGTGAGCGACAGCGGGAGGCTCATGAACCCCGGGGAGGGGTAGTTGATCCTGAGCGCGGTCGAGAGGCCGAGCGAGAGGTTGCCCGTATACGAGAGGCGGAGGTGCACCTGGAACGAGGGCGAGGGCGCGGACGACACGGGCCGCAGCGGCGGGAGGGAGGTCGCCGAGGGGGTGGGCGACGGCGGGGTGTACGAGTGCGGGTGGGTGTGCGAGTGCGAGTGCGAGTGCCCGTCGGTCGCGTGCACGTGCGCGAGCGGATGCGGGTGGGCATACGAAGAGTGTGCAAGGTGCGGAAGGCGCGGGGCTGGCGAGTGAGACCTGCTGCGGCTCCTGCTTCGCGCATGGGGGCCGACGGCGCCTGTAAATCCGGCGGCGAGTCCTGCCGGGGACGGGAAGGTCTGGTGGTGGAGGAGACCGGGGGAGAAGAGGGCGGCGCCGGACGAGGGGAGGAGCGGGTGGAGCGGGGGCGGCGGGTATGCGCCGGTGCTGCTCGCTGTGGGTGACGCCGGGAAGGCCCTCGCATGGATGCTCGGCGGGAAGGGGTCGTCCTTAGGCGAGGGGAGCGGATGCGCGTGATCTGGGCGAGCGGGCGGAGGAGGCGGCGCGAGGTGGTCGTCGTCGTCGCCGTCGTCGTCGCCGTGCGGTTCGAGGAACTCGTGCTGGATGTCGCGGATGTCTTGGAGGGTGAGCTGTGGCTGTGCGTCTCCGAACGAGAAGGCGGTGACGGCCAACGGCCCGAGAAAGTCGGGGCGAGGGGCGGCGTCGAACGCGTCGCCGAGGAAGCGGGTGCACGCGAGCGTCAGCTGGGCGTCGAGTGCGCTCCAGTCCAAGTCGATGCTCATTACGACTGGCGGCTAATGAGCCCGAATAATGGTAAGGATTGCTCGAGGTTGAACGAGGTTCGCTTGCTCGGCTTGGCTCTGCTCGCTCTCCGCTCACTCGCTAGACTGCTCGTGCGAGGGCCTCGTTGGGCCTGAGACAAAGTGCACAAGGACCCGTGAGCATGGCCAGCACTGCCCCCGCAGCTCCCGCGGTTCCCGCGCCCACCGACATGGCCCTCCCCCCGCTCCCCGTCCTCCGCTTTGGCTCGACCGCCTCGTCGCAGCCTGCGCCGAGCCAGTCGCCTTTCTCACCGACGCAACACACCGCCTCAATTCAGCCGAGCACCTCGCGCACCCGCCGCAGCCCGCCCGCACCTCCATCCGCAGCTCCTTCCGCGCCGTCGCCCGATCTCCAACATGTCGCCCGCACCGTCCTCAAGGCAAAGCGCGTCGCAGTCGTGTGCGGTCAGTTGCAGACCATCACCCCATCCAGGTCTGCTCCCGCTGACCCTCGAACAACCGCACACAGGTGCAGGCATCTCGACGGCGACCGGCATCCCCGACTTCCGCTCAAGCGCAGGCCTGTTCGAGTCGCTCAAAAAGCAGTACCCGGACGCTCGCCTCACCAGCGGCAAGGACCTCTTCGACGTCGGCCTCTTCCAGGTGCGCGCCCCGTCCTCCTCGAGTGACGTCGCCCGCACAACCATGTTGACTGACCGTCTCCGCCTGCCGCTCGCAGTCTGAGCAGAACGCCTCCATCTTTTACAACATGATTGCAGAGCTCAAGAAGCAGGCCGACGCGGTCGAGCCCACCGCCTTTCATTCGTGGCTCAAGCAGCTCGACGACGATGGCAAGCTGTTTCGAGTTTACACTCAGTCCGTATCCCCTCTTTCTCCCTCCTTCCCTCCGGCTCACTTCGAGAGCCTGCAGGAACATTGATGCGCTCGAGGAAAAGGCGGGTCTCACGTACGGCCTCGGGGACAAGTCGCTCCCCCTCCCGCCCCGCCGCGCACCCCGCTCCCCTTCCAAGGCAAGCGGGAGCAATACCCCCGCTTCCGCTGCCCTCGTCCCGTCTTCCTCCCAGATCTCTGTTTCCTCAACCGCCTCTACGTCGTACCCGACCCCGCGTTCGTCGCTCTCGCCCCCTCCGACGCATTCGACCATCCCACGTGTCATCCCGCTGCACGGACACCTCTCGACGCTCTCCTGCTCCGCCTGCAAGCTTGTCACGCCAACCGTTCCGTACCTCGACCTGCTCTCTACCGGCTCGGCGCCGCTCTGCCCCGGCTGCCTCGAGAAGGAGGCGCTCCGCTCTGCTGCAGGCGAGCGCGCGCGCGGCGTCGGCGTCCTCCGGCCTGACGTCGTCCTTTACGGCGAGGAGCACAAAGACGGCGACCGCGTCGGCGAGATCACGCAGCGCGACCTGATGGGCGCGCGGCCCGACCTGCTGCTCGTCGTCGGCACGACGCTCAAGGTCAAGGGCACGAAGCGCCTCGTCCGCGAGCTTGCGAAAGTGATCAAGCCGCCTCTGCGCCCGGACGCGGGCAACGAGCCGGCTGTGCCACAGACACAGAGGAGGAGGCAGAAACCCGTCCATGCGATCTACCTCAACGCCGAGTTCCCCTCGCCCGCAAAAGAGTGGGCCGAGGTGTTTGACGTCTGGATGCGCGGCGACATCCAGGAGTTTGTCGCCGCCCTCGCGAGCGAGCGCGACGTGCTCGAGCGCGAAAAGGGAGAGCGCGAGGAGCGCAAGAGGCGCAGGGAGGAGGCCGCGCGCGTGAAGGCGGCGGGCGCGCCGCCTGCGAGCCCGGACAAGGGCAAGGCGCGTGCGCCGGATGTGGGGGCGAAGGATCCTGCGCCCGCGGTTGCGGATGCGCCTAAGGTGGCGGACAAGGGCAAGGCGCGTGCTCCGCCGCCCGAGCCCGCCGCGAATCCCCCGCCTGCGAAACGCACGCGGACGACCCCGCCCGCCTCGGCGCCGCCGTCGCACCCGCCCTCTGCGCATTTCACACTCGAGGTGCCTATCCGCCCAACGTCAGCATTGGCGTCAGTGTCGGTGTCGGCGGAGGCGTCGTCGCGCCTTGCTGCGGCGACGGCAGCGGGGCGGTCACTTGTCCTCCCGCCTTTGCCGGCGCCAGTGCCGCTGTCGCCCGTCGCGCTCGCTCAGCCTGCGCCCGTGCGCATCACCCGCGCGAGCTCGAACTCGTCGCTTTCGTCCCTGTCCTCCGCCTGCGAGGACTCGACGAGCGATGCCCCGCGGCCGCGCACGGCGCTGCGCCGCTCGGCGCGCTCGTCGTCCGCCGCCTCCTCCTCCACCTCCGGTGGCAAGGGCAAGGGCGCAGGCACCGGGCCCGGGGCAAGGGCTGGCACGCGCCGCTCGTCGCGCGTCCCGACGGCGAGCGCGACGAGCGCGTCGCTCGACGCCGCAGTCGCGAGGAAGAAGGCTGCCGCTACGGGCGCGGGAGCGGGGGCGCGGGCGGGAGGGAAGGCGCAGACGGGGACGGGGTCGAGGCTCGGGTTCAAGGTCACGAAGAAGGGCGTGGGGGCGGTGACGGGGACCAAGAGGCGGTAGCTTTGGCCCGAGGGTCGAGGGAGCGGGTTGAGGTGGAAGTGCTTTTCGCCGTACCAGCTTTGAGGCGAATGAAGGGCAAGCGGCTTCTCAGGCGGCGGATAGAGGCTTTCGAGCTGGATCGCTGGGCCTCTAGTTATGCTCCACCGCAACTTTCACACTCGAGGACGGCGCATCGCTTTTCTCGCTCCTTATGCCTCGCACCTCGTACTCGCCTTGCGCACGGCAAGTCCCTTTGAGAACGCTGTCTCTGCCTACACCAGGCTGTGCGCCTTCGCCGCCTCAGCGAACCTTTGACTTCGCGTCGCGTCGCGCTTCCGCTCCTCCCCCCACGCTCGCTCCGGCTCCTCAAGCTGCTCCAGTACTGTAGGATGCCTGACCTGCCGCCGGCGTTCTTAGCCTGGTACCGCTCGGCGTACCCGACGCTCCAATTCAATCCAGAGTGGCTCGACGCGTGCGTCGAGTACCTCCAGGTCCGTCGCACCGTCTCTCCTCTTGCATGCCCCGGAGGCTCAAGAGAGCTCATCACCATTACCGCAACCGCGCAGGAGACCGACCCTAACGCGTCTACCGTCCCCGGCCTGATCAAAGCCGTCGAGGTCCAGCTCCTCTCCTCGGACCTCTCGACCTCCGTCTCCCTCCCCACGCCGCCTGAGCGCTGCGCCACGCTGACCACCCTCACGCCCGCGAGCGCGCGCACCGTCCTCTTCCCCGGCGGGAAAAAGCACGCGGTGCTGTTCCAGGTGCAGCGCGCGGGCGACGCCGCGCACTCGGCGGTGCAGGGACGAGAGGTCCTCGCTGAGAAGCGCGAGTTCCGCAAGATGGCCGGCCGGAGCGGCGGCGGGCGGATTATGGACCTCGGCGAGGAGGAGGACGGGGGCGCGGGCGCGGACGCGAAGGACGCATGGCTGGATAAGGGGAGGGCGCCGACGTTCCCGAGGGGGAGCGGGAGCTTTGTCCTCAGCGATGGGGAGACGGAGGTCCGCGCGTTTGAGCGCGAGCGCGTAGACGGGCTCGGGCTAGAAGAGGTCAAGCTTGGGACAAAGGTATGCTTTCATGGGTTCCTTCCGCGCAATCCGCTCACTGACTTCGAACGTATGCAGCTGCTCATTCACGACGCACCGTTCGTCAACGGGATCATGATGCTCACGAGGCAGAACACGGTCGTCAAGGGCTATCAGGTCGAGGAGCTCGAGGCGGTCAAGGAGTGGCTGCTGGAAAACGGGTTCCGCCAGCGTCTCGGGTACGTTGCCCCTCGACACGCCGTGCCTGTCCTCGCAGGGGAAAGAACAGGCTGACAAGCACCCGCGCAGGATGAACCCGCTCCCACCGCCTGAAGACGCCGCCCCTCCTGCCGATGCCGCCCCACCTCCGGCAGAAAACGTGCGCATGTCCCCGCCGCCGCGCTCTGCCCACGCCCGTCAGCGCTCACCCCGTCCTCAGCCGCCCGCCGCGCAGCCGAAGCAGACTGCGCCCTCGTCGGACTACTTTGGCGATGACCTCGATTTCGACTTTGAGGCGCTTGATGGCGCAGGCGTTGATGAAGACGAGGAGGAGGCGCTGCGCGACATGGAGGCGGAGATGGCCGCCGCGCCGCGCCCGTCGCCGCAGCCGCGCAGGACACAGGTCAAGGCTGAGCCGCGATCCAGCGGGAGCGGGAGCGGGAGCAGGGGCATCGCGGGGAAGGCGACGACGGGGCTGAGCGGGCAGGTTGAGGTGCTCGAGCTGGACTCGAACGATGAGGACGAGGTGATGAGCCGGAAGGAGGAGGTAAAGGCCAGGAAGGCGCCAGCTAGAAGGCATGCGGGTGGGTCGAGGGGTACCACGATGGTGCTGGAACTCGACAGTGATGATTGACACGCTCGTTGAGGCGTTCTGCGCCGAATCCGCTCGCTTGCGCTTCTCCCGCTCGCGCTTCTCCGATCTGCTGGCCCCGCCCAAGCTGCGCTCGGCAGGAAGCGTTCCTTGCGGCGCCCGTAGCAATGAACATCTGGAGACCTGCCCGCTTCAACACACCTCTTCCCGGCGCACGGCTGGTGACGCTGCGAGTCCCCCTCGCCTCTCTCGCTCTTCCCCTTCACACGGTTTCATACCGTCACCATGGAGTGCCTCGCTCGTCTCCTAGGCCAGCATGCAATGTTCGCTCGAGTGCCCTCGAGCAGCGCTCAGCCCCGCCATAGCCGGTCCTGCAAGTCCCGCTCTGCTCCCGCCCCTCCCGCACGAGACGCCTGCCCAGTCTCCCTCGCGCAGTTCGAAGGCGTGTGGGACATCGCAAGATGCTGGATAACACTTTACTGCGCTTACGAAGACACGGTGACTGCGTTCCTCCCTTGACCGCACAGACCTTCCCGCCACGTCGACCCGGCCTATCCCACTTCACGGGACGTCCGCCTGCTCGTAGCGTTTGAGCAGGTGAGCCGACTCCGGCGTGTCACTGCGCTGCGAGCTGCAGCAACCGCTCGTAATCTCCCGTCCGCAGCGTCTCCTAGTTACGCTCGAAAGTGCGCTGACAATCTGATCCTCCCTCTTCATGCAGAGTTGCTCATTCTGCGTCAACATCTCGCAGCTTTGCAGATCAGCGAGGCCGGCGCGCTCAACTCGCAGGTCGCTCGCTCGCACTGGTGCGTCGTCTCGCTCGGGCTTCACTCGGGCCCGTCCTGGCCTTGCTCTCCTGCCTTGGGAGCCGTCCATGCGGCTCGTCGGGGGCGGCGGGAGTTGGCGTTTGGCGGAGGCGGGGCGGCCATGTTCTTTGGCCAGGGGGCGTGGTCGTCTCGCCCTCGTTGGGCGTCAGCTCTCGTCGCTGCTGGCGGGTCGTGCGGCCGGTTGTCGAGTTCGCGGAGCGTCGTCCTGTGTCGACAAGCGCGAACGACGCACTCAGCGCCCCTGCGCGTGTCGGTGCAGGCGCTAACCTTGATCTGCGTGCACGCTCGCTCGCAGTTGCCGCCGCAGTCGGCATCGCAATCACGTGCCCCAGGACCTGCAAGCTCATCCTGCTCCGCCCGCCGCTTTCGAATCAGTGCGCCCGCATCCTCTCAGACAACCAGGGTCCCGCTCATGACCGCACGCCCGCAGCTTGCCCGCTCGTCTGCTCAAACCCACATGGTGCGTTGCTGTTTCGTTCGGGCTCTCTTCCGGCCATCTAGCATGAGCACCTTCGTGAACATGGAGGAGGAGCGCCTGGAGCGCAACCTCGATGCGGCGGAGCGCAACATTGATTCGGCGAGTGCGCCATCGGCGGCGCGCGCGGGCAGGCGGGCGCGATGCCCTTCGTCGAGATGTTCGAGATGTTCGAGATGTTCGGAGGATATGTTCGAGATGATGACTCGTCGTCGTCGTCGTCATGGGTCGGCAAACGGCGTCGCAGGGCTGGACAGTAATCGGCTTCGTCGGGTCAGGCGTCGCGGCGAGAAGGGAGGTCTTCGAGTTGTCCGAACGTCCGCGCCATCGAACCCGTGTGTGCACCGGCGTCATCGGGCCAGGGATAACATCTTTCGAGTGGCGGTTGCGGGAGACTGACACCAGCGAGCAGCGACGCACTTGGCGCCTTCTCTCTGGCGCGGGCGCTGACCCTTTGCTTCTTCTCTTCCTTCTGCCCCTTCCTCGATCTTGCTTTTTCCTGCACTAATGCGTTCCGAGTCGCGGTGCGCCGTACTCCCATCCATTTCCCCCCGCTCGCGCGCGACTGACCCTCCCGAAGTCCGTGCAGCTTGTCCCGTCGCTCCCTCTCCGCGCGTGTGCGTTGGTCTCCCTCCCGGGTGGCTCTGCTCGACTGACGGAGAGCGCTGACAGGGGTGGACGGCTGCGCACCAGATCATTTACTTCCTTGTGTGGCTCGTTCGTGCGGTGCAGATTGAAGATCGGGTGGAGGCAGAGCTGCACTTCTTCTTTCCGCGTCACGAGGCGTCCCGAGAGTTTGACTCTCCAGTTCGCAGCGCGCGGCGAGCAGGAAAAGTAAGAGCGCGCTTGTGAGGTGACACGCGCAATCTGCTGCGGCGTGCGCAGCCTTCCCACGTCGCTCTCCTCGCGACTCGCCCCTCTCTGCTGTCCTGTCGCGCGCCCAGGTCCAACACCGCTATGCTATGCTATGCGATGCAATGCTCTCCCTCGCCCCTCCAGAGGGGGCCCCTCAGAAGGAAGGCGCACTGCACTAATCCACGCTACTGGTCGTCTCGTACCCATCCGTCCCGCTCCCGCTCCCGCTCCCGCTTCCGCTGTACGAGTCGTACGCGACCGCGCGGACGTTGTAGCCCGCACCACCGTTGCGCGCGGCGCTCGCTCCCGCGCGGTGGTACGCCGCTGCGTCGGAGCGGCCTTTGGTGCCCGGGGGATGCATCCCTGTTGTTTGCGCGTGCGCGTGCGCGGGAGAGAGAGCTCGTCAGGGGGCCGTCCGGAGCGGGGGTGGAAAGAGCCGGGGAGGGAGGGAGGGAGGGAGGGAGGGAGGGGGAAAACGCACCGGGCGCGTTGAACTTGCATTTCGCGCCAAACTGGCACGCGCCGCCCCTCGGGCACTCGTGGCCGGCGAAGCAGTCGTCGTCGGCGCAGGTCCTGCCCTTGAGGGCGGCGAAACAGGGGCTCTTGCGCGCGTCGGTGCGGAGCGTCGCGAGCTGCGCGGGCGTGAGCGCGTATGCGTGCGAGTACTTGCAGGAGGAGGAGGAGGCGCAGTACGAGGGCGACGAGGGCGAGAGGAGGTAGTGCCTGTTGCAGGGCGGGCCGAGGGGCTGCTTGTAGAGCGGCTGCGTTTCGCGAAGAGGGAGGCGGGTGAGCGGGCGTGAAGAGGCTGGAGGGAAAGAAGGGAGAGCACGCGCACCTTGGTCGGGTCGATCGGGCGCTGCTTCTCGGCGCGATGGGAGGGCGTCTCGGCCGTGCCGACGAGGTTCTCCTTGACGGCCGCGAGCGTCGTCTTTGTCACCGTGCGCGGGGTCTTGACCTTGCCCGCGGTCGGGGTGGCCTGCACGACGGCCGGAGATGACTTGCGGGGCGTCGCAGCCAGCGACGGCGGCATTGGCGGGACGGCCGGCCCCGACCCGGCGTACGAAACGAGCTTCTTGCTCTCAAAAAGGCCGTCGAACGTCGTCGTGCGGAGGTTGAGCCGCTTGAGCTCGAACGCGAGGTCGTCGTAGCTCTTGAGGAGCGTGCACTTGTCAAACACGAGGGGCGCCTCGGTCTCCAAGCTGGAGAAGAGGTGCGCGTAGCCGCCGTCGTGCGCTGCGCCCGCGAGGACGAGCTTGGTCGAGGGGAGCTTGGCGTACAGCTTGAGGGTCTGGCTCAGCTTTGCGTCCGACGCTTCCTTGCTGGGCCCGACGTCCGAGACGAGGATGAGCGAGTGCGCGGCGTTGAACCCGACCAGGAAAGCCGAAAACGTCGCCTCGTCGGCAATGCCGCAGTTCTGCGAGCGTGCCAGGAGCGGGCGCGGGTCAGCCTGGCCGCGAACGGGATGAAGAGCGAGCAGACGCACCTGGAGGACCCTCGCCAAGCCAGCCTTGTTGAGGAAGAGGTGGACGACGATGGTGAGCTGGCCGGTGATGCCGCGGCTGGCGGCATAGTCGTCGATGTGCTTGGTGAGGAGGATGGCGGCCTCGCGTCCGCCGTCGCGGCCCTTTGCGACGAGAGAGCGGTGGAAGATGCAGCCGTCGCCGTCGAGGACGCAGTAGACTATCTGGTCGTTTCCTACGATCTGCGGGAGTGTGAGGGTCACGAGGGGCGGGAGGCGGCGGGAGGGGGGGTGTAGTGGAGCGCACATCGAGCTGCTTTTGAGCATTGCGGGCCTTTTTCTGCTCCTCTTGGTGACCGAGTTTAGACTGTGCATGGTTTGCAGGGAGGTCAGCGAGTCGAGATTGGGAGGAACGGGGGGGGAGAGGGGGGAGCACCGCCACTGACCAGGGCCAGCTGCTCCTCGAGGGCCTGCACGCGGGCTGCGAGTTGCTCGCGCTCTGAGCAGGCTGTGCGTGCGAGTTTGGCCGCCTCTGCCGCGTAGTAGATGTCTGCACGGGTGGCGACGTGCGTGAGCGCAAGCGAGCGAGGATCGAGCGGGGGCGAGTGCGCACACGAGTCGAAGAGCTGGTTCGAGTTGGAGGTGGGCTGCATGCTATGCCGTCGGTGGTGCTACTATATTGAGTCTATGCGAGCCTATACTCGCTTCCGCTTGCTCGGGAGAAGAGAGAGAGGGGGAGCGGCGCCACCTCCAAGTTGCCTCAACCTCGACCCCGCTCCTCGCCGTGTCCTGCCCTGCCCTGTCCCAAGGGTGACGGCGTATCAGAGGAAGCGAGGGGATGGCTACTGGGCTGCGGCTGGACCCGACGACGCGCTCGCGGACGTCGCTGTTCCTGTCGTACCGCAACTCGTCGCTGCGCCCCACCCCGACCCCGTCGACGCCGTTCAGCCGGTACACGTACGACGACGACGACCTCGACTCGGAGGAGGCAGGGCTCATCCAGCCCACACCCGCAACCCCGCGCCTCCGAGAAGCACACACCGCAACCACCCTCCCGCCCAGATGGGTCGACTTGGCAGACCAGGTCGACGCAACCGTCCGTGCAGTCACACCAAAGAGTGCGCACTCGCTCAAACAGACACACCGCACTGCACTGACTGACACCCAACCTCGTCCCGCAGTCGCCCACCTTGACAAGCTGCACGCCAAGCACCTCCTCCCGGGCTTCAAGGACCGCACCGCCGAAGAGCGCGAGATCGAGTCCCTCGCCACCTCCATCACCACCGTGCTGCTCCCTTCTCTCCTAGGCCGCCCGCGGTCACCCGCCGCTGACTCCCGTTCCTTCCGCGCAAATGCAGGACTTCCGCACCTGCCAGTCCCTCATCCGCCGCATCGCCGAGCAGTCCCAGGCCCTCCTCGCGAGCCGCCCGACAGACGCTGCAGACGCAGAGACAAAGCGCATCGACCTCCTCATGGCCGCCAACGTGCAGACCGCGCTCGCGACAAAGGTGCAGGACTTGAGCACCGCGTTCCGCAAGAAGCAGGCCGAGTACCTCCGCCGTGCGCCGCTCTCCCTGCCCTCCCTCTCATGACTGGACTGGCGCGACTGACAGCGCGAGTGCGCTCGCGCAGAGCTCAAAGGCAACGAGTCGAAAGCCGCCGAGCGGCACAACCGGTCGTATGACCCGCTCGTCGCGCTCGCCGACGACGAGCAGGCCGTGCGTCCCTCCTCGTCACTCTTGTCCTCCACGCTGGCCCGCTGACCCTCTCGCCCGGGCACGCGCAGTCCCGCTCCGCCCTGACCCCCTCGACGCCCTCGGCCGCGCAACAAGCCTTCTTCTCGTCGGCCTCGACGTCCCTCTCGACATCGGCCGTCGACGCCCGCACGGCCGAGATCGCGTCCATCGCGCACTCGATCGCCGACCTCGCCGACATGTTCAAGGACCTGAGCTCCCTCGTGATCGACCAGGGGACGCTTCTCGACCGCGTCGACTACAACGTCGAGCTCATGCGCGACGAGGTCAGGGGCGCGGTTCGAGAGCTGCACGCTGCCACGCGGTGCGTCCCCTCCCTCTTCCGGTAGAGCCTTCTCCCTCTTGCAGGGGCATACGGACTCACCCCCCACGGCGCGTGCGGAGCAGACATCAGCGGCGCTCGGGCAAATGCCAGCTCATCTTCCTCCTCGTCCTCCTCGTCCTCGGGTCCCTGATCGTCCTCCTCCTCCGCCCACCGCGCTTCCTCTCCTCCCCCTCCCCCTCCCCCTCCCCCGCAGCAGGAGGCGCGCCCGCGCCGCAGGGGGACGCCAACGGGACGGCGACGGCGATGGCCTCCAACGCCGAGATTGCCCAGAAACTGTACGACGAGCTCGCGGGCGGCGCCCGCGCACGCGCGCGCGCGCGTCGGCGCGGCGCAACTACTGTCGCGCCGCCGCGTCCTGCACGACGCGCGCCCGAGCCTGAGCCTGAGGGCGCCGGGCGCCGGCGGCGGAGACGGGTCGTGCGCTTGGATGACGAAGCGGAGGAGGTGGCGGTGGTTGCGCTCGCGCTGAGCGGGGACGCGGGCGAGGAGCAGGAGGAGCGGAGGCGGAACCGGTGGCGGGGGAGGGGGCGGCGAAGAGGGGAAGGAAGAGGAGATCGTGGTGGTGGTAACGCAGGAATCGGAGGGGAGGGCAGCGTAGGCTGACGTGAGGTAAGGATTGCAATAATGTGAGATTGCGTTTCTCCCAACGGAACGTGCGGTGCTACTCGCGCTAGCGCTGAAAGAGCCGGACTTTTCCACGTTCCGACAGGAAGACGCTCTTTTTCGCTCAGCCCAACTCCAGCTCGCATGCGAGGCGAAGGATACATGGGACGGGTCCTTTGGCATTCCCGTCCATCCGTCCTTGAGAGCTAGGAAGCGGAAGAGCCCAAACAGCACTGGGGGTGAACGAGAGGAGGGGAATGACCCGAGTCAGGAGGAAGCGGAGAACAAGTAACGACAAGAAAGGCACGACGAAGCGTGGGCTCGAGAGCTATACACACACACACACACATATACAGGGGGGACGAGGGGCGACTGCTGATCAGGAGACTAAGCGCGAGGGAGAGCAACGACTGTACTGCTCTGAACCTGGACTTCGCAGAAGAGCGGGAACGACGGGGAGGGTTCGTGACGAGGTCGTGACGAAGAAGCTTTTTTGGGCAGAGGTTGAGGGGTTGTACAATAACAGGGAAAGGACAGGGAGAGAGAGGGTGACGATGGGGAGCCGGAGAGGGACGGTAGGTGGGCGGAAAGAAGAGACTTAGGTGTGAGGAGCATTGCGGACGAAATGTCGCTTACTCGCACCGCACGGGCCGAGGAGGAGGTACGGCGGCGTCGCGCCGGCGGAGAGCACGTGCGCCTAGTACCCGCCACGGAGGATCTTCTCGCCCATCGGGCTGATTCTCCTCTTGACCTTTGCGCCCCCACCACCTGCAGTAGGCGGGGAGAGCGTCCTCCCCCTGCGCGTTGGCTCGGCGATCGCCGAGGCCGAGGTCGGCATTGGCGGCGGGAGAGACGCATGCGTCGGCTCGAGGAGGGTCGGCGCGGGCTGCGGGGAGAAGGAGGCGGGCGGGGAGGGGGGCTGCACGGGGCGGGACTGTACAGGAAAATCAGTTCCTGCCCATGGGAGGCGGCAGAGGGGAGACGGCGAGAAAGCGCGACGTACCTTGCGCGCGCCGATCCCGCTGATGGAGAACCGGCGGAAGATGCCCAATCCCTCGCTGACGCCGCTCTTAGTCTCTTGAGGCGTCTGCAGCGCCGCGCCCGCCGAGACGACGCGCCCGAGGGGCTGCATCATGCGCATCGGGTCTGCGCTCGCGCCGTTCGAGGGCGGCGAGGTCGCGAGGACGGTCAACGCGGACGATGCAGCAGAGGACGCAGACGACGCCGCTGAGCCAGCCGAGGGCGAGCCGACAAACGAGATGCTGCCGCGGCGCTGCAGGCTGAAGGGCTCGCTCGCAGGCGGGCTCATCGGCCCGCTCACCGCCGCTCCGGGCCAGCCCCAGCGCGCACCGCCGGCAAAGATGCCGCTTCCAGCGCCACCAGAGGGCGGGGTCACGGCGGGTGGAGCGTGCGGCGCGGGCGCAGACATGGCGAGCTCGCGGGCGTCGTCGTGCCGGAGGTGCTCGCCGCGCTCGAGAGCGAGTTCGGGGCGCTCGCAGACGCCGCCGAGGGTGGACGAGGGCGCGCGGCCGACCTTGGCGGCTGTGCCGTTGCCGTTGGTGCGCGACTTGGTCGGCGGGGACGAGGATGGGGTCGGGAGAGAACCGGCCGAGGTGCCGGCCTCGCTCGACGAAGACGGCGACGACGAGAGGCCGGGCACGGCGGGCGGGGCGGGGTCGGATGCGATGGTGCCAGCGGTGTGCGGGATGGCGATCGAGGCGGGGCGCAGGTCAGCGGCGGTGCCCTGGTGACTAGCGCCGAAGCTGGCCCTGCGGGCGTGGTGGAACGCCTCGCGAAACTCTTGCGAGTCGAGCGGGTTGCCGGTGGAGGTTGAGCGGGCCTTGTCTGCGAGAGCGAGGTCTGCAAAGGCCTTGAGGGACTGGCTGAGTGCACTCGAGGGCGACGCGGCGTGGGTGCGAGGTGATGAGGTCGAGTCGAGCGCAGGTGGGGGGCCGGGGATGGCGACGGGCTGCGTCGGCGGGCGCCCGAGGCCGACTGAGCCCGAGCGAGAGCGGGTGTGCGGAGGCGTATCACCCATGTGCGCAGACTCTGGCGAGGGTGCGGGGTGCGAGGTGCGAGGTGCGAGGTGGGGGCGAGGGCGAGGGCGAGATTCAGCTGATGAAGAGCGAGAGAAGACGGGGGCCCCGGGCCACGCGCGCCTCTAGAGGCGATGCAGGCGGTGCGGCTCAAGGGCGTGTGCTGCGTGGGCTGCTGCACGGGGCGTGTCCTGCCCGCACCCGCTCTTCTCTTCTCGTCAGCACGAGCGAGGCGAGGGAGGTCGCCATCGATGCCGCCGACCCGGTGCACTTGTGCCCGCCTCCACCCTCGCGCCTTCCTCCGCAGCACCAAGTCAGAAGGACTCTGCCAGCTTTGCACTCGCTCAGACTCTACGGTGCGAAAGCGCATGCCCGTCACCGCTCCCGCTGAGCGTCCTCCGCTCCCTCCGCGGACAATGCTGGCCTCCTGTCTCTCCACCCTCGCTCTTCTCCCTCTGCTCCTACTCGGGCTGTCCTACGGATATCTACATAGACTTCTACATGGCGCCCGCTTTCTTCCGCAAGCGCAGGCAGCCCACCGCCGACCCCGCCCCGGCTCCCGCCTCTGCACCGCCTTTCTCGTCCGCCGCTCTCGCGCCCACTGACACCCCTCCCCCACCCGCGCCGCCGGCAGAACCGCCGCGGTCGTATGCACAGCTAGCAGACCTCGCAGACGAGATCGTCGCGAGCAGCTGGGACGCGAGCCTCCCCCTCCAGACCTGGCTTAACGGCGTCCGACAGATTGCCATCGAGTGCGTCCCGCCTTCCTTCGCGCAACAGCTACCCTGACAAACGATGTCCACAGAGGAGATGTTTACCGCAATGAGGGCAACCACGACGTGCGTCTGATTCTCCTCCCCGTCTCGACATTTCCTTGCTGACCTTGTACGCTCCGCAGATGGCCTTCGTGCGCGTGGCCACCGTACTCAAGCTTCTGAGAGATGTGCTGCCGCACCATCACCCCGAATGGCGTTCCCTCTCGCAGGCCCAGCTTGGGACGGTGCAAAAGGTGCGCACCGCGTCTTTCCTTGATATCTGCCCTACGATGCCGCAGCGTACCAAGCCTGGTCCGGGTCAACTCCCACCCCGTAGCAATTTGCCTCCGCCTCCACAACCTACGCCTCGCTCAAATCCCTCCTCGTCGCGCGCACAACCGCCTTCTACGCCTCCTCCTCCTCCTCACGCCCCGCCTCCACCGCCGCGAGCGGATCCTCCCCCGCCCTCCTCCTCCGCAACACCGTCACCGTTGCCGAGACGGTCTACCGCGACGGGCCGTCGTGCTCGTACACCACGGACGCGTTACCCCCGCCACCAGGAATCGCACACCCCCGCCGCCACGGGCCAGCCACACCTGCGCCTGCGCCACCAAGGGCAAATCGCCTCCGCGCTGCGTTCGGAATGGGCAGGCAGGGTTCACCTGACTCCGCCAGTGTGCACGCAGGCGCCCTGCCCGAGCCTGGCGCGCGTCTTGACGAAGAGGACAAGGGCCCGCTCGTGCGCCCGGCTAGTGCGGGAGTGGCAGCGGAGGAGCTTGTACCGCGTGAGCATGGCAGGAGGATCCCGAAGCTCGGTGAGGCGGTCGCTCCTGCAGGTGCGGCCTCCGCTGCGCCCGGGCGCGGCGTCGGAGGGTATGCCTCTCCCGCGTTCGAAGGCATGCAGGGTGTGCCGAGCGCATCGATGGACGGGCCAATGCCCCTCCCCGGCGAGGGCGACTCGGACGCAGATGACGACGGAGGGGATGGGATCGCATACGCGCAGGGCGGCGGGTTTCCGCGTACGCCATCGTGGAGCAACTCTGGCGCACAGGCGACGGGGTGGCCGCCTGTGAGCCAGGCGCAGGCGCAGGCACATCGGCCGCCGGCGCCGTATTCTGCGGCGATCTACTCCGGTTACCCGCATGTCCCGCCATCGTCCGCGCCGCTTCCTCTACAGGCATTCGGCGCTGTCGCGCAGACTCTTCCACCGCACATCGCGACTACACCTCCTACTCCACAGCATACACAGCAGCAGCTCCATCCGCACGCGCCCTACTCCGCGCAGGCCTACCCCTCTCCGCCCACTCAGTCGGCCTACCCTCCCGCCCCTGCGGCATCGTACTTTCCTCCTAACGTGTCGCTACGTTCCCCTGTCCCTCCTTTCCCTCCCGCTCCGCCGATCCCGCCCCTCCCGCCAGTCCCGCCCGCTCCTCCCGCACACCTCGCCGCACCCGCCGCTCCCGCGCAGCCCGCTCCGCCGCTCCCCTCCGCCCCGCCCGCTACGCCGACCCCGCCGCCATTCCCTATTCCTGCTTCGTCGTCGACGATCGCCATGCACCCCGTCCGGGTCCCGGTTCCGGTCCCGTCTGCGCCGTCACCCACGCCATCGGCCCCTTCGCCTGCGCCTACGCCTGCGTGGGGGATGCAGACGGGAGCAGGTGGACTCGGGCGCGCGAAGAGTCTGAGCTTAAGCTTGGCGGGGCTGGGATTGGGAGGGAGACCTGCGAAGGAGGTAGTGGAGAGGGAGGAGGAGGTGGAAGGTGGTGTTGCGGCGGACGGTGCGTTCCCATCTTTCGATCGCTGGCTTTTCTCTTTCTTGTCCGCGCTTTCGCCGCTCTTAGACCTGTACTACGGTCCCGGCTCAGTTCTCCCGTGCCTCATACCCCTAACCCTGCCTGTCTTAACGCACCCCGTAGCACAACGCACGTCCGCCGTCGCCCTGCGCACCGTCGTCCTCCCCTCCCGCCTGATCGCACACTTCATGCACATCGTGGCAGCGCCGAATACCGCGCTGAACATTGAGACGTGCGGGCTGTTGCTCGGGGTCTTGGTGCGCCCGCGCCCCCTTCCGCTCTCTCTCCTATCACCTCCTGCCTCTCTTTCATCCTTCGAAGCAATTCGCTGAAACCCCCACCGGGAGGGCGGCGGCACCTTCACCATCACGCACCTCCTCGTCCCCCCGCAGGAAGGCACCGCCGACACGTGCGTCGCGAGCGGCGAGGAGGCGGTGTTTGCGCTCCAGGAGGAGCGCGGGCTGCTCACTCTCGGCTGGGTGCGTCTATTTATTTCTTCCTTTGCCGCCCAGGTATGGCCACCGGCGCGGCGCGAGAAGAGCACTCACCTCTCCGCGACCGACGCGCGCAGATCCACACTCACCCGACGCAAGGCATCTTCCTCAGCTCGCTGGATCTGCACACTCATGCGGGGTACCAGCTCATGCTCGCCGAGGCGATCGCGGTCGTCTGCGCGCCCTCTGCGGGCGAGGACGAGCCGCAGTACGGCGTTTTCAGGATGACGGACCCGCCCGGGGTGCAGGTCGTGGCGCAGTGTCGCGAGGAAGGGGCGTTCCACCCGCAGTGCGTTCTCTGCTTTTTTTCTCTCGGGTGACGGGCACAGGACGGGCTGAGCTGACGACGCACGCAGCCCGCCGCTCCCGCTCTACACCGACGTCGACGAGGAGGGCGGGCACTGCCGCGTCGAGGACGTACCGTTCGAGTGTGTAGATCTGCGATAAAACATGCTCATACGCACCAAGCCCCCTGTGATTGTTGCTGAGGCGGAAGATGCCACGCAAGCGATCTCGCTCCGCGATGACCTTCCTAACTCGCGCCTGCGCCGTTCTCGCATGACCTCTCTCTTTTGACCTGCGTCGACGGCAAAACCGGATGCAGTGCAATGGCATGAGGGAGTAATAAGACACTGATGCGAGCGAGCTCGGAGCGAGCGATATCCGTCCGTGCGCGACCTCCTTCTCCTCCCCTCCCCCCTTCCTCTCAGGTTCATCACCTCCCCGCCGCCCCCCCGCGCGGAACACCCCTCCCCCTACCCCTACCCCTCCATCCTCGGCCGCGTGCCCACTCCCCTTCGCGCATCGGGATCGCGCGCGTGTCCTGCGCTCTCTGCACGCCCCCGCTCCTGCCGCTCGCCGCGCCCTGCCCTATCCCGCCCTGCTGCTGCGCCTGTACCTGTGCCTGCGCCTGAGCAGTTGCACTCGACGCGGCCGCACAGGCCATGAAGCGGTAGCCGACCTGGAGGGCCGTGAGCGAGAGCGGGTCGAGGAGGAGCTGCAGCGGGAGCTGCGGCTGTGGCTGTACCTCTGGCGCCGGGGGGAAGTGCTGCTGCGTCGCGCCTGGGGCGTAGTGGCCTTGCGAGTGAAGGGGCGGGGTGAGGAGGTGTTGCTGCGGGTCCGGCGCGGAAGAAGGGCGGAAGCCCGGCGGGGCGCGCGGCTGCTGCGGCGGGTGATAAGGCGCTTGCCCCGCCGCGCTGCCGGTAGGGAATGAGCGGTGCTGCAACGTGAACGACGGGCGCAAGTATTGTTCATCCTGGGAAGGGAGGGACGAAGCGCGCAGCGGCGGAAAGTACGACATGGCGGACGCGAACGCGCTGTAGTGCCTTTGCGGCTGCGGCTGGGCGAGCGGGACGTGCGGGTTCATCGGCGGTAAGAGGTGTGGCGCATTACGTGCGGTGGGTCGATCTGTGCGCATCGGGTGCTGCGGCGGCATGGCGGAAGGCGCGTACAGAGGGAACGATGGCGAGCCTGCCGTGCGGGCATGCAGGTGCGTGTACGGCCCATTTCTGTGCGTCGTGTTAGACGGCGCCCGGCCCTGCGAGTCGAAGGCCGAGTTGTGCACCGGTGTAGAGGTGCGGCGGTGGTGGAAAGCGGGGCCGGGTGAGGGAGGAAAGGCGGCATCGGCGGACGACGTGGACTGCCACGAGACGCGGCGCTGGTTCCAGGACGGGTTGTAGGGCGTCCAGCTACCCTCGCGACTCCTGTACCCCGCGCTGCCGTCGACTCAGTGCTTGCGCGGTAAATGGGCGTAACGAGCGAGAAGGCGCACCTGGCCTGGCTGGGGCGGCCGTACGGGCCTGGGCGATGCTTGCGCTGTTCGACGTGCGAGTATTCTCGACTATGATACACTTGGGTTAACGGCAGCCTCCTAAAGAGGAGGCGAGAGACACGTACGGGGACTTGCGCAACGACGACCGGCCTGAACTGCTCGACGAAGCGCTCACCATTTTGCCCTCGCGCTCGCATTTCCCCAGACTCAACCGCTGCTGCACGTCCTCCTGAATGACCCCGTTGGCTATCGCCTCGTCGCCCGAGAGCGGAAGCTCACCCTCCTCCAGCTCATCGTCCTGGTCGCCGAGACCGCAGCGGACCTCCTCTGGCGGATCGTCGACGTCCATTTGGTCGGCAGGTTGGTCCTCCTTTTCTACCTCCTGCAGTGGACTCGGCTCGGTGGGCGATTCGGGCGGCACGCTCGAGTGCGGGTGGTCGTCCGCGGCGGTCGAGACGGGGTCGACGGTTGGGACGAAGGATGGGAAGAGCTCATCCTCGCCATAGTCGAGGTCGTCCTCGCCGTAGCCACACCCTGAGAGTATGACGGGCGGCGTCTAGGGGACTCTCGTGGCGGGAAAGAAAAAGGAAGAAGGAGAGGAGAAGGGGGAGAAGGGGCCCGTTCGCTGAGAGCGCTCGAGAGGTGGTCAGGCTGGTTCTGCGGGACGGTGAACGCGCTGTTCCTCCGCGGCTGTACTCCCTGGCACGCGCACAAGGCTCACGGCGGCGCCAGTCATGTGGAGCGAAAAACGAGGCATCCGAAGTGGGGAGGACGACGGGAGCAGGACGAGGGACGGGGAGAAGCCTACGGGATGCGCGAAGGTGTCGAGCGCTTTCCTGAGACCTGTAGCTCGAGCGTACGCGGCAGCACAGCGGGCGGACTGGGTGGCGGGTCGGCGAAAGATGCGCGAGGTTCTCCTCGAGACTGGACGCGCGAGGCTCTCGACACGCTGCCTCACCGAGCGCCATCTGACTGCGACTAGCTAGTAATACAACACACGCACGGGCTCTATTCCCCCTTCGCCTTGTCGGCCTGGCCTTCCCTCGACGCGACATCCACCACCCACCACCGCCGCACCAACCCGTTCATCACGCTCCCGAAAAAGAGCGCGACGACCGTGCTCGTCAAGATGATGACGTTGTAGGGCATGCTGAAGTCGGGCGTCGGCAGGCTCAGCAGCGCCGTCGGTGTGATGAGCCGTAGGCGCGGCGCGCGCGCAGCGAGGAACCCCTCCTCGCGCGGCGACGACGCGTTCCCCCGCGCCGAGAGGAGCACGAACGACGCGCCGGGGACGGAGAACCCGCGGTTCGCATCCGAGGGGTACTCGGTGTACCACAGGCCCGCCGTCTCGTACGCGAGCATGAGCTGCGCGGTTGAGCGCGGTGGGACGCGTAGGAGCGCCTGTATCGTGGTAGGCCGCTTGCGTGCGATCGACGGCGTGTAGTCAAGGTCGACGATTAGGTCTGTAGAATGTACGTGAGCGCAGGACTATGAAAGGGACAAGTGCACCTACCTGATACCGTCGCCCCGTCCACCTTAGCCTGAAGCGTGCTGAGGTAGCCTCGCAACCACCACGGCCACGTCTCGCCCCACACGACCTCGGCTTCCTCGTCAAGGTTGTTGACGAGCTCGACGCCAATCCGGCCACGCTCGACGCCGATGCCGTGGAGGACCCGCCGGGCGGTCAGAGGTGCGAGGGGAAGCTTCGATGGTGAAGCTGCGAGATAGGACATCAGTGAGCGGCCGGCGGACGACCCAAAATGATGCGCACGGTAGTGGAAGACGTTCTCTCCTGGCCAGGTCACACTCACATCCAGCGCGGCCGTCTCGAGCGCTGCGAGTGGAAGGATCAGTCTCGCTCCTTCCGCACGGAGCAGAGTACGCACCCTGCTGGACGTCCCACGTCGCCACGTCCCTTCCGTCCACGCTCTGCAGAACCCGCGCGAGATCGGGCTCGATCGAGAACGGGTTGAGCGAGTGTGTCGGAACGACGAGCTCGATGTCTGAGGCGGTTGCAACGGGGCAGGCGGTCGAGAGCGTGCGATCATACAGGCTGCTGAGTGAAAACTCTGTGCGCAGACGAGAGTTAGACGGGCGAGAGAAGGAGGCCAGAGGGACGCACCTCGCCGTCCAAGCTGCCCCGTCAGCCTGTCCCTCCGTACCGGGTCCTGCACGCTCCCCACCTCGAATTCGATGCGTGCCGACTCGCTCAGGACTCCTTTGACGAACTTGACACCGATAAGCGTGTACTCGCCGTCGAAGAGGCGGTGCGGGTTGAGAAGGGAGGAGAGGCCAGCGTGCGACGCGCACGGGAGGAGCGAGAGGAAGGGCGTGAGGGATTCGGTGCATGCGGCCGCGAGGCGGGGCATAGTAAGGCGATACAGGCGGTGCTCTGCGTGCGGCAAGGTCAGCTTGCAGAGGCAGAGACGGCAAAGAGAACCGGAAACGCACCCGCCTCGTCCCCTTCGCCATCGAACAACACAGCCCACGTCGGGCTGCTCGTGCTCGTCTCGACGCCATCTGCCGTCACGCCCGCGCAAAAGAGCCCGCTCACCGCGCTGGTGAACGCATTCCAGCGCTTGCGCTCATCCGCCTCCGTCTCCCCCTCGAGCAGCTCGAGCCAGGCAGTGAGCTCGATGCCGGATGCCGGAAGAGCTGTGGGGAGGTGTAGCGGCCAAGTCGGAAGCCAGCGGCCGGAAGAGAGGGTCACGTGAAACGAGGCGACGTGGTGCTGGCGGACGAGGGAGGTGAGGAGCCGGGGGAGGAGCGTGTGGTGGTGCGCTGTGGGGGTGGGAGTGAGCTCGTCCCGCGGCGGAAGGAGCGAGGGCCGTACCGACCGCGTTACTCGCCACATCCACGCCGTCCTCCTGCCACGGCCCATCGAGGTGGAAGCGGAACTCGGAGAGGACCTTGCCGTCGGGGAACGGCGTCAACCGCAGTGACTCGCGGTACGTTTCCTGCGGAGCGCCTGTCGAGGCAGCCAGCGCCCCGCTAGCACCGCTCCACAGCAAGGCAAGCACGGCAAGGGGCCGGAGGCGCATCGTCGCGGCGAGAGGAGCGCGGCCCCATCTCTCGTCCGGCCAGCACCGCTCCCTCCGCTCGATCAGTCCTTGCCGCCGATGTGGCTCGCTAGAGCGGATTACGAGGTATGCCTCGATGATCTCCGACTCGTCTTACCACCACTGACTCGCGCCCGCCGCTCGCAGATTCTCATCAGCTCCTCCTCCTCGAACCAGCACACCAGACACCCGCGCTCTTCTGGCTTCTTGGACGACGGGCAGGTTGTTGCTTCGCTCGATAACGGCGCTGCCTCGGATCGTCGCTCGTCCGCTGTTCTCGCCCATTCACTTCCTGCTTCCCGCCTCGCTTGTTCTGCAGTGCTCAACGCCTCGCTTTCGCAAGCCCTCGTCTCTGCTGCCACTCTGCATCCTCGTTCTTGTCTCCTACACCAGCTTCACCACCCCGAACCGATGTCCACCGGCTGTCTTTGCTCGATGTGCTGAGTTAGCCCGTGCGTCCCTCATTCACCTTTCCTTCGCCCGCATACTGCGCACCCGCAGGTCCGCTTCCATTCATTCCGCCCTTCAACGCTCATCCAGGGTCCTGACGCGTGGCACCATACGGGAAACACCTGAACTATGGTGCAGCGCAACGGACGACTCGTGAGCACGTTGCATGCCTTCAGTCCGTCACGACTCCCTTCTTCCGCTTGTGCGAGGTTCCGGTACGACGCTGGGCAGATTCGCACAGAGGCTGTGGACGCAAGGGCTTTATGAATAGCATGCGAGGGCTCCTGAGGTTGTCACGACCGCCTGCTATGAAGCTGTACCACCTTCCAACCGTCTCCGATTCCCCCTCACACTCGCGAGAACGGCTCTTGTAGACAGCAACATACGATCTGCCTCTTACGACGTGTCCGGACCTTCCTGACGGTTCCAACCGCACTGTGAGGACAGGTATGGACATTTCGCAAAGTCTCACGTACCTCTCGTTCGACGCGATAAACTCCGCACCATGGGCTCCGCGCGAGAGGAGCATCCGCACGGGAGTGAGAACGCGCGCCTCCAGACCTTGAGGAAATGCGCTCTCGGCGATTTTGTCTCGGCCCGGAAGGGAAGATGCTGTTCCTCCCTCTCGACCCGATGCAGCGAGGCTCGCTCGTCTCTCCTCCGCTCTGCTCGCTACGCTGAACATTTTGCACACTCTAGACACCAACAAGCCTCCCCAAGACCCACGACCCTTGAGAACGCACAGAAGCGATGCCCTCCATCGACCGCACTTCCCCACCTTCTCCCGCCGCGTCCGACCCGTCGTACGTCGACGTGGCGATCATCGGTGCAGGCCCTGCAGGATGCATGGTGCGCTCTACTGCCCTTCTAGAAATCGGCGGGCCCCCGAGCTAAAAGTTGGCGAGAACTTCGGACTCCGCGATTTCAGGCCGCCGATGTCCTCTCGCGCTTCACGGATCGCGGCTTGTCCGTCCGGGTGTTCGACAAGCGCAGCGCACAGCTCGACAATGGTGCGTGACGCGCTCTGTCGCCTCGACCGCCTGGAAGGCGACCTCCAGCTGACCTCGACCTCGTTGCTCCCCCACGCTCCCCTTCCTTCCCTCGCTCCCTCGCAATCTCACAACTGCACAAACAGGCCAGGCGGACGGGCTCAATTCGCGGACGCTCGAGATCTTTGAGAGCCTCGGGTTTATCGAGAGTGTCGAGAAGGAGGGCTCGCGCATGGTGCGTCTTCCCCTGAGGAGTGCTGCTCTTGGCATCACGCTCACCTTCCCTCTCCTCTTTCCGCTTACGCAGAGCGAAATCAACTTCTGGAACCCCTGCCCCAAGACCGGTCGCCTCGTTCGTACCGCTAAGATGTGCGTATGCCCTCCTCCGACTCAAGAGTGTCGAACTGAGTCCTCGCCTGCAGCCCCGACACCATTCCCGGCCTCTCCCGCTTCCAGCAGACTATCCTCCACCAGGGTACGTACACCGAGCCTCACCGCTGCTGCGGGCTTCCGCTGATCCTCGTCGCTCTCGCAGGTCGCGTTGAGGCTCACCTTCTTGAGGATGCTGCCGTGAGCCTTCCTTCCTCCGCAGAAGTATTGGTGCTCCTGGTTGACTTGTATCGCGGCTGCAGAAACACTCGAAGGGCGCCGTCGTTCCGGAGCGTTCCATGCTGCCCGAGTCGCTCAACATCGACGAGTCGCTCGTCTCGGACTTCGACGCCTATCCGATCACGCTCACTGTTCGGCACCTCTCGGACGACGAGTCAAACCCCGAAGGGTACAAGGGCGACGTGAACGGGACGCGTAGCGGCCTCTTCCGCAGCTCGCTCCTCTCGGCGGAGGAGGAGGAGGCACTCTACAAGAAGAACGGACAGGCGCAGCGCGTCGAGACGGTCAAGGCCAAGTACCTCATCGGCTGCGACGGTGCGCACTCGTGGACTCGCCGCCAGCTTGGCATCAACATGGTGGGCGACCACACGGACTACGTCTGGGGCGTCCTCGACATGATCCCACTCACCAACTTCGTGCGTTCTCCTTCCCTTGCGTCTTTCAGCGGCCCTTAACCTAGTCACGCGCAGCCCGACATCCGCATGCGTTGCGCCGTCCACTCGGCGAACGCCGGCTCCGTCATGGTCATCCCGCAGGCGCGTGCCGCTCACCTCCTTTCTCGCTCCGCCCTGACACTCATGCTTCGCCTCTTCATCCCGCTCAACAGGAGCGCGACCTCGTCCGCCTCTACATCCAGCTCCCGATCAAGGTCCGCCCGGGCGAGCGCGCTGACAAGACCAAGTTCACGCCCGAGTACATCCTCGAGACGGCGCGCAAGGTCTTGCACCCGTACACGCTTGAGACGGAGCACATCGACTGGTTCACGGGGTACCACATCTCGCAGAAGCTCACTGACTCGTTCGGTGTGCACAACCGCGTCTTCCTTGCTGGCGACGCCTGCCACACCCATTCGCGTCCGTCATTTCCTCTCTCCTCCGTCTGCCGGCAGTTCGCTCATCTTGTCTCGCCGGCCGCAGCCAAGGCCGGTCAGGGCATGAACACGTCGATGCAGGACACCTGGAACCTCTGCTGGAAGCGTGCGCGCTCTATCCCTACTCCCGTCGCCACCGTGCTTACCCATAAACCCCATAGTCGGTGCCGTCGCAACGGGTGTCGCCAAGCCGGAGCTCCTCTCGACGTACTCGGACGAGCGCCAGGTCGTCGCGCACACCCTTATCGAGTTCGACAAGAAGTTTTCCAAGCTGTTCTCGGGCAAGCCCGCTGCAGCGGACGACATTGCGGATGGCGTTGACCTGAAGGAGTTCAAGGACGTGTTCGCGACGGGCAACCTCTTCGCTGCGGGCATGAGCATCAACTACGCCGACTCGCTCGTCGTCGGCAAGGACGGCGCGCACGGCGGCGTCAAGTCGAAGCAGCACCTTGCGGCGAAGCTCCCCGTTGGCGAGCGCTTCTACAGCGCGCAGGTCGTCAACCAGGCGTCGGCGACGGCTGACCAGCTCACGACTCGCATCCCCTTCACGGGCGCGTTCCGCCTTCTCGTCTTCCCCGGCGACGTCGCCAAGCCCGCTGCGATGGAACGCCTGAACAAGCTCGCCGACTACCTCGATGGCCCGGGAAGCGTCGTCAGCAAGTACACGCCGAGCAACCTCCCGAGGGACAGCGTGATTGACGTTGTCACCATCCGTACGCCCTGTCACTCCCTTCCTGTTCCTCTCGCTGACTTCGACTTTCTCGCCCGCGTAGACTGCGCCGAGCGCACCGCCGTCGAGCTGTACGACTTTGCGCAGCCGTCGGTGTTCCCCCCTCATAACTATAAGAAGATCTACTGCGACGGGCCGTCTCGTTCGTCGCCTCCTTCCCATCCCTCGCTTTAGTTTCGCCGACTGATCCTTCCACCCGCACATTTGCAGATCATCGCGGCGATGGCAAAGCGTACGAGACGTACGGCATCTCGAAGGAGGAGGGCGCGATCGTCGTCGTCCGGCCGGACCAGTGTACGCTTGCTCTCCTCCCGCCGTCTTCTCTTTTCTAACCCGCCTGTCTGCGCAGACGTCGGCCTCGTCGTCGGCCTCGAGGACACCGACGCGCTCGATACGTATTTCGCGCAGTTCATGCTGCCCCGCAACGACGGCGGGTTCCCCGGCAGCAAGGTGAAGAAGGTGCTCCCGCCGGACTGGAGCAACGTTGCGCACCAGGAGATCGCCAAGTGCGTGTGTTTTCCCCCTCTGCGCGCACACGACGCTGACGGCTGCACGCGCAGGACGCTTGCGGTCAAGGAGGTCAACGCGATTTAGAGGACGAGGGAGGAAGATCGTTACGAGGAGGAGAAGGGACTGCACATGTATAGCATATTTGTGTGACTGCTAACGGAGTATTGTATGGCTTGACGCATACGAAAGGTGAGGGACGCTGTACCAGGAGGAGCCGAAGAGGATCTACGAGGTGGGCGCATGTCAGCGAAGGTGCGGGAGCCGCTGAAGTCGCTACCTCGCAATCCAACAGCTCATCCGGCACGCAATAGCCCTCCCAGGTCCTCTCACGAAGGCCGAAATGTTGAGGCGACCAGCTGACCGATTCCAACTGAAGGTTCGGGCGGGGAGTGGTACAAGGTAGGATTCGAGAGAGTAACGGTTGCGCGGGGCATTTCTAGTCCAGTGAAGAGCGAGCGAGAGTATTATAGGTCTTGTACGGAAGAGGGTATCTAGGGAGCAAGGGAAGAAAGGGAGAACGGCGGCCACTCAGTGTTTCTCGCCGTTCGTGAGCGCCTGCTTGTCGCCAACGGTAGTCTGCGCCTGCGCGGCGGCGGCCTTCTCCTGCTTCTTCTGCTTACGGCTCTTCCTCGGCTGTGGGCGGGCGTGAGCGAGGTCAATGTCAGGTCGCAAGCGGGAAAGTGCAGGAGAACGACGCACCATGCGCGCGAGGTAGTAAAGGCCGAGCGCGGCGAAGATATTGAAGATGATGTAGACCCACATCAGGCCGAAGCTGTGGAAGGAGGAAGAGCGGGAAGAGCGGCAAGGTGATGCAGAGGAGAGGGGAGAGATGGAGGTAAAAGTAAGCAAGGATGGAGCCGGAAGGGTGAAGGACGGAGCGTACTCGCGCCAGCGCGCGCCGTAGCTGTAGGAGAATGTCTCGAGGAAGGTGTTGGTGTCCGTCAACTGGCAGAACTGGCAATTGGCCGTTGCCGTCGGGTCCTCCAGCCGTCCGCCCATGACCGCCATGTAGTTGGTCATGTACGAGCCGCACGACTCGCCCGCCGGCGGGTCGAACGTGATGAACTCTTGCGGGGCGCAGCGGACCTCGGTGCCGCCAACCGCAGTCGCGAGAAGACCCTGCAGCGGGTGGAAGAGGGTGAGTACGGTTCCGAGCGCAGCCAAGCTGACGGCGCACCTCAGCAAGGTACCGGAACGGCGAGACGCGGTACATGAAGATCCAGAACCGAGCTGCAGGCCAAGTGTATCGAGTAGGCGAAAAAGAGGCGAGGGAAGGGGCAGAGTTGGTTTGGGGAAGCGTAGTTAGAACACGCTTGGCCGTTGCAAAGCGCGGGGACAGTAGGACTAGACGTACGGAAAGTCGTCGGCGTCGCGAGGACACCGCAGAAGATGAGGCAGAGCGAGAAGAGGAGGTTGGCGAGATTGCCGCCGTTCTCGGCTGTGTCGTTGAAGGCGATGATCATGTGCGAGAACGTGCTCGTGAAGAGCAAGAACACCCAGACGAAGAGGAAGAAGAGGAAGCCGCGGATGTGGACGTCGTCGCTGCGGGAGGGAGAGAGGATGAGTCGGGAGAAGCGGAAGCAGCGGCGACAGTAGGCGCACCCGGCGTTGTTATAGAGGCCGATCGGGTAGTAGAGGCAGAAGTACCTATTGACGATGGCGAGAGAAGCTCAGCACACCGCCTCGACTCGCATTGGGGCAGCGGGAGAGACGCACATGATGACCGCCATGAGGGTGTTCCACGGTAGCTCGACTGCACGAATGCGATGTCAGCAGGTTCTTTTATGCGAGGAATGAGAGGACGCACCGAAAATGTTCGAGAGCATGAAGATGATCCACGAGTACGTACGCGACGGGCGCTCGCGAACCTCGTAGCTCTCGCGCTGCTTGACGAATTGAGGCACTGCGAAAGCGCGAGCTTGGTCAGCGGAGCAGGAGCAGGCACCAGACCCTCAGGGACGCACTGATCTGCTGGACTAGCTGGCCGAATACTGTGAAGAGGAGGAAGACCGAGAAGAGCCTGCGAAAGGGCGAGAACGTCAGCTCGAACGGGGCAAGGTCCGAGAGTACGCAGAACGTACTGGTTCTGAAGGCCCTGGATCGACGTGTCCGCCTTGAAGAACGAGACTGCGAACAGAGGGATGGGTTAGAAGCGGGTCGAGGTGAGGGGAGGGCTAGACGGACAGCCGATGAAGAGCGGCTGCGAGGCGTGTAAAGCGTCAGCGTGGGTGAGCGATGGGAGTGGAATAGCGAACCGAAGAAAGCCAGGAAGTAGAATGGCCGGAGAGAGGAACGTACGACGAGCGTGCACAGAACGGTCTTCGAGTAGATGTAGACAGGGCTGCGCCAGTACTGCTGGAAGACACGACGCTGGACGGCCCAGAACTGGGTCGTGAGCGGGACGGCGAACTCCTTGTACGCCCACTTGTCCTGCTTTGACTTGTCGATCGGCTTCGGGTTTGCCGCGAGCTGACGAAGCTCCTCCTTGACGGCCTTGCGCTCGGGACTGTCGAGCCATGTCTGGTGCCAGTCGATCTCGGAGTGCGAGCCAGGCGCGGCGCCAATGACCTGAAAGAGGCTGATCAGCGGAAGCTCGTCGATGGGAAAAAGGCAAAGTTCGCACCTCGAGCATGAACTCGGCGGGGTTGACGCCGGGAGGGAACTTCGCCGAGCCGTTGCGCTCGAAGTAGCTGCGGAGAATGTGCGACTCGGCGCCGACCTCGCCAAAGTAGATCGTTTTGCCGCCACGAGCCAGGAAGAGCAGGCGGTCGAAGCGCGAGAAGAGCATCGCCGAAGGCTGGTGGACTGTGGGCAGAGGCGGTGAGCTGGGTAACCTGGCGAGAAAAGCCCGACGAAGACGCACTCGTGCAGAGGATGGCCTGGCCGTGGTTCTTGAGCGTCTCGAGGAGGTCGAGAATCGACCACGACGTCTGCGAGTCGAGACCGGACGACGGCTCGTCGAGGAAGAGGAGCAGCTCGGGCTTGGCAACCATTTCGACGGCTGCGGCGAAAGCGGGTTAGCGAAAGTCGGCCAAAAAGAGGGAGATGAACGTACCAATGGAGAGACGCTTGCGCTCCTCGACGTTCAGACCCTCGCCAAGACGACCAACGACCGCATCGGCGTACTTGTCCATACCGAGGAGCTTGAGCACCTCCTCAACGTAAGCGAGCTTCTCGGCGTGCGGGGTGCTGGCGGGTTGACGGAGGATAGCGGAGAACTGGAGCGCCTCGCTGCGAGCACAGAGAGGCGTCAGGACTCGTTGACTAACGGTAGACGGTGCAAGGAGGGCACGTACCGGACGGTTGCGGTTTCGAGGTGGAGGTCCTGCTGCTGGACGTAGCCGGTCTTGCGCTGCGGGAAGGCCAGCAGAGCGTCAGACGGATGGTGCAGCGGAACCGAGAGCAAAGCGAGACGCACCTGGAAACTGTCGTCACGCGGGTTGCCGTCGACGAGGATGTTGCCCGTGATGACACCAACAGTGAAGCGGGAGGCGAGCGTGTCGAGAAGGGTCGTCTTGCCGGCGCCGGAGACACCCATCAATGCCGTGAGCGTGCCGGGCTTGACCCAGCCGTCGACGCCGTCGAGCAGCCTGCGCGTGCCGCCCTTGACGGGGATGTCGAGGCTGAGGTCCTCCCAGTGGAAGATGGCCGTCTGGCGCTCGATGTGCACGTCCTTGGCCTCGACCGCGTCGTCCGAGTCGCGTGCGGTGTGGCCGGACATACCAGATTCGACGTCGTCCTCGCCCTCGCGCTTCGAGCTCTTGGGGATGCGGGTGCGCGGGTAAAGCTTGACCTCGCCCTTGGACTTGGCCTCCGAGATGAACTCGCTCGCAGCGAGGTAGATGCACATGAGGCCGATGAGGAAGACCCAGAGGAGACCGTAGTTGCTGCAGGCGACGAGGCTGGTCAGCACAGGTCGTCGAGAAACCGGGAGGAGTACACACCGCCACTTGTGACCCATGTAGTACTCGTATGTTTGCCCGATGTAGGCCGCGCCATCGACAAGATTGGTACCTGGGATGGCGCCGGCGACGGAGCAGACGACATTGGTCGAAGAGGCGTCGGGATAGCCAGGGCCGGACCTGCGAGAAGGAAGGGTGAGTGAGGGCGGGCAAGCTAATGAAGGGCAAGAGCGCGTACGGCACTGTCTGCGAACACTCGTACGTCCGGCCGTAGAACTCGTTGACCATCAGACTCTCGAATCCGTACTGGATCCTGCGTAATGAGGATGGCGAGGGTGAGCACCGCCCGGGAAAAGAGAAGCGTGGCGAACGCACGGGTTGAGCCAGCGTATCCAGCCGATCCAGCCAAGCATGTAACGCGTAGGGATGGCGAAACCGGTGTAGAGGACGAGGGCGAGGATGAGGAGCGCGGCGGGAACGAGGGCTTGCGACAGCGACCGCGAGAGGGCGGCGATGGAGCGGAAGAACATGCTCATCGTGAGAGTGAGGGTGAACGACACCAGCAGGAAGAAGAAGAAGTTGCCGGGCTGCCGGTTCAGGTCTGACGGATCGAGGTAAGCGCCAGCGGAAGAGATGGGGAGAAGAGCGCGACGCACTCGTCATGAAGTAGATGATAAGGTTGAAGAGGATCGCGTTCGTGATCTTGTACGGCAGGTCGGTAGCCATGGACGCGAACGCCTCGGCAGACGGGTGGTAGAAGGCGTAGCGGGCCTGCTTGTCGACGATGGGGCGCTGAGCGTAGAGGGTGAGGATCTCGAGGGCCGAACCGAAGGCTGCGAGTTTAACATCGCGTCAGTACGACGGGACGAGCACGTGGCAACGCGGGAGGCACACGCACCGCTCATCAAGATGGCGAAGAAGAGGAGTGCGCCGCGCGAGTAGAAGGTGCCGGTCGTGGGAGCGAGGTCGTAGAAGACGGACGAGATGACCAGCGCCATGGCCGAGTTACCGAAGAGCTGGAAGAACGTGAGGGACGGGTCGGCCGCGAGGCGCCAGAAGCCACGACGAAGGCAGAGGGCGACCTGAGCGCGGTAGCTGAGCGTGAAAGGCGAGCTCGGCGCGACGTGCTTCGACTGCTGTGCGCGGCGGCCTGCCTTGAACGTCTCAAGCTCATCGCCGTTGACAGGGTGGCGCTGGCCATACTCGGCGAGCTGCGCCTTGAGCGCGCGGTATTCGTCGCTCGCCTTCCAGCGCGCCTCAAACTCCTCGGGCGTGCGCGGGACGCGGTTCTCGAAGCCCTTGCGCGCCTGGCGCTCAGCGGGCGAGGTGAGACTGGTGAGGAAGTCGGGGACGGTCTGCTGCTCCGGGCATTCGAAGCCCATGTCGACGAAGAACTGCTTCGCCTTCTCTGCGGGCCCGAAGTAGATCGAGTGGCCCTCGTAGAGCACGATCGCCTTGGTGAAGCAGTCGTATGCGGGCTGCGGCGCCTGGTAGATGGCGACGCTCGCGACGCCACCGGTGAGCCCGACAGACGAGCGGATCGACTGGCAGAACGAGACGGCGGTGGCCGAGTCAAGACCACGAGTCGAGTTGTCCCACTGTGCCGTCGAGGAAAGTGAGCGAGACGGCGAGGGGGGAAGTGAGAAGCGCGACGCACGAAGGTGAGGGGAGCGCCGGAGAGAGCGACCTCGGCGATAGATACACGCTTGCGCCTGCGGCGACCTCATCAGTGCGAGTTCGCTGCGAGTGAGGAGGAGGGCGCAAGAAGCCACGGGCCGGAAGGAAGACAAGGGGAGGGAGGTGCGATTCAAGAGAAAAAAGCACGACTTACTGCCCACCCGAGACGCCGCGGATGTACTCGTTGCCGACCTTAACGCTGTACGTGTCGGAGATACCGAATACAGCCATCATCACCGCGGCGAACTGCTTCGACCACTCGCGCTGGCTAAGGCCGCCAGGAGGGTGACGGGGCTGTATCGTGCGACAATTTCGTCAGTAAGGCTCATCAGACGAGGGTGAGGAGGAACAGACGAACCGCGCGAGCACCGGCCGCAAACTCGAGGGTCTGGCCGACAGTGAGCATGGGGAAGTGCTGCTCCGTCTCGGCAGAGCTGTGGGAAGTGAACGCGTCAGGACTGCTTCTGCATTGGGCGGGAAAGACGGGCGCACTAGATGGCCTCGCCGGCGCTGCGAGAGAAGAAGGGATCGCAGGGTCAGTCCCGGGTACTCGAGGAGAGAGACGCGCGCAACACACAAGTTCTTCTTCATCTGCGCGGGCGTGATACCCTTGTAGTTGATCTTGCTCTCGGGGTTGACCTTGAAGCCGTGCGTCTCGCCGGCAAGCGTCTTGAGGAAGGTGGAGCAGCCACTGCCGGCGGGGTGGGGGAGGAGAGCGAAGTCAGCGCCACGCTATACAGGAGGAACTGCGGTTAGCGAAGACGCACCTTCCGGGCGGGCCAAGAACGACGAGCATGTCGCCCGGCTCAAGGATGCCGTCGACGCCGTCGAGGATCTGGACGCGCTTGCCCTTGTTGCGGGACACGAGCCCCTTGAGCATGCCCCAGGCCTTGAGGGGCATGTTGCCGACAGTCGACTGGTAGTCGCTGTCGGTGCCGTAGCCGTATGCGCCGAGGTCCTCGAACGCGACACCCGCCTGGCGGTGCGCGCCGCCGTGCGGGTCGTTCGCCGACAACCCGTAGACCGCCTTGGCCCACGCGCTCGCGTCGAAGTTGTCGCTCCAGGGGTCGAACTTGCTGTCCGCAACGGGGCGCAGCGGGTCGTCGCTGCTCACGCCGGCGTCGGACCTCCTGCTCATTGTGCGCGCGAGGCTGGCGACCTCCTGCTTGGCGCGATGCTGCGCCTGCTCAGGCGACTCTTCGGGGCCCTCCGCCTGCTGCTCGTCCGCCTGAGCATGGTTGTAGCTGACCGAGTCGCGACGCCCGACTCCTCCAATTCGCTCCTGCCGATCAGGAATCGTGGTGAAGTTGCCCACGACCGACATCGAGGCCGTTCCAGCGGGCAAAGGGTGGGTGGGGTAGCGGTGTTGTGTAGCTGGCGGATGCGAGAGACGCGGAAACAGCGGAAGCACGGAATCAGGAGCAGAAATGGAGCGAGAAGAGCAGGCCCAAGCCCTCGAACTATCGGCCTCCTCGTCGGGAGCGAGAGTTCGGCCTTGCCCCAGAGTGATCGAGCGGGCCGGCGGCGACGCGGCTCCGTGTCCTCGCTGCTTGTTGTTGTTCGTCGCCGCTGCTCCGCTGCTCCGCCGCAAGCTCCGCGTCGGACAGGCGGCGTCGCACGCTCCGACGACATCCACCGGACGGGCGGTCCAGACGGCGCACATTTGCCCCGTTCCTGGAACGCGCTCCGCGCACTCTCGCTGACGATGGGCCAGCGCTAGCTGCACGTGCGGCATCGTAAGGACGCTGTACTTTCCATTCGCGACAGGATGAGGGAGCGCGGCCGAGGGAATAGAATAAGGTGGCGTGCGGAGATGAGAAGGTTGCCTCGTGGAGAGGGGGAGGAGGGGACGGAACGCTTCTCGCGCGCGCGCTTTGTGGCAGCGCGCTACCAGCTGTGAGCCGTTCCTCTCTGCAGGCAGAAGGACAGAGACCGACGCTCCGGCGGTGGCGAAACGTTACAGCGACGAGCAGGTCGACCTTCCCCTCCGCGACAAGCGGCGGAGCCAGGTGGGACTCCTCATACAGCAGATAACAGCGAGTGAAATGTAGGTTTGGCAACGAAACGCGTCTCGCTCGTCTACGAGAACGACTGTGCCGGTGTTTGCGCCGCGCTGTGCGTCGTCGCTGCGCACAGGACGAGTCAGCGCGCCCTTAACTTGAGGAGAAAAAGGCAGAGCACTCACACTCGGGCACATTCAGCAAGCTCATGAAGTCCTCCCCACCCGCGCCCATCCCGCCCACGTGCCCAGCATTCTCGAGGTCCCAGCTCGGGTACATGAACGGCAAGCTCGCCGCGCCGAATACGGCGTCGGCGCCCGCAGCCGTCCCCGGGCGGGAGGAGAGGAAGCCCAGCCCGAGGACCGACGGCGTCGCGTACCCGCTCGCACCGCTCGGCGCGACGGGCGTCGCCTCTCCCGAAGTGACGGCGCTGCTCCCGCCTTGGTGCGGGACGTACGACGACTCTTCGAGCTTGGGAAGCACGTCGGCCGTGAGGCCCGCCGCACCGGAAAGGTCGAACTGCGGCAGGTCGAGATCGAGTGCGTCGTCTGCGCCCGGGATGCCGGGCTGAACGGTGAGGCCCGAGAGCGAGGTCGACGAGGTCGACGAGGAGGAGAGCGTCGGCGAGCCGTGCGGCGCGTAGGCGGGTATGGACGACTGCGGCGGGGCAGAGGAGGCCGCCTCCCATTGACTCATGAGCGCTGAGGGGGTCACGGTGCATCAGCCTCCTCCGCGCGTAAGGTAGACGGGAACCCGAAACGCACCCTCGAGCACTCCCGCACTCGTATGCGCCGTCGTCCACGTCGTCCCAATCTCCTTCAGGCTCGAGACGATGAAGCGAAGGTCCTTCTTGGCCTGCGCCCGGCGCTCGAGGTCCTGCTTCGCGTTGTCCGAGATGCCGTCCTCGACGGCCGAGATGGCGAGAACCGTGCCGCTCGTGAAGGCGGCGCTGCGGATGCTTAGATGTCAGGAGATGGCGGCAGCAGAGACGGAGGAAAGGGACGCACTGCTGCACACCCGGCGCGGCGAGCCGCAGCCCTGCCGACCCGCGAAGGAGCTTGACGAGCCGGACGATGTTCTGTGCCGCAACGAGGCATTTCTCGGTGCTGACGTTCGTTGTCGGATTCGACGAATGGCGGCGGAAGAAGCTATAGCGAAAGCGGGTTGAGAAGTCAGCCTGGGCAGAAGGGTGGTACGGAAGGAAAAGTCGCACGGGCGGTGCAGTGAGATGTGCGCCATATGATAGCTCATGTTGAGGACTGCGTTTCCATCGTGAGGTCTTCAGCGTGAGCCCTCGGAAGGTACGGCTCAACCTGAACGAGCTGGACGAAACGCACCGAGGATGTGCGGGTGTGGCGCCTTGGTCGGGTCCGAGCCACTCGCGCGGAGGTGAGACGGCAGCTCGTGATACCTGCGTTGACGCAGGGAATGTCAGCACGCTCAAGAGCCGCACTCAACAAGGCGGCACGACATTCGTTCTTCAAGAACGGTAGAGCGAGACGCACCAGCTCTCAAGCAGCAGGTGCAGCTCCGGAACCTTACTCTGCCTCTGCGCAAGGCTAATGCCGGGCTTGAGCGTGTAGACGCTCGTCATGACTTTGCTCGCGATAAAGATGAGCCTCGAGGCCCAGTGGAACGCGCTCGAGCGGTACAGCGGCTCGTCAAAGTCGAACTCGGGGACAATCGGCGGCGGGATCGTGTCGACTACGTCGGGTGTGAAGGTGATGCTGCGGCCGATGTCTGCGTGCAGGTGAACGGGCGGGTAAGTCGGAATGAGCGAGGGAGATAGGAGGAAAAGGAGAAGAGGAAACGTACACATCGACGAAATGATATCGCTGCAGAATGCGCTCCAGAAGCAGTCTCGCCGTGCCGCAACGAGCTCGTCCGTGATGGGGATTCCCATGCTCATTGAAAGGCGATGCGGGCCGAGGTTCAGGCCGAAGTCTGCGCGCGAGTGGATCAGTCGTGCTGGAGCAAGGCGGGGAAGAGGAGGAGGGAGCTACCCTCCGTAAGCTTGAGCGCGAGGCCAACGAAGATGAAGCATGGTCCGTCGAAGCCGCGCCCGGCGAGGTAGAGTCCCAGGACAAGCAGGCCGCGAATGGTCGACAAGGCCGGGTTATACCTGTGCGTTCGAAAAGCATGAAGAACAAGGGCTCGCAAAGGGGAGACGGTACGGGCGACGCACCACTCTTGGTCGAGCAGGTACCGACTCCACGTGATGAAGACATCTCCCCTCGTATCCGGGTCGCCAATGAGCCCGCAGATCTATACCTCCTGCCGTCAACGCCCGTTGAGTTAGCGGAAGAGAAAGACATGGGAACGCACCTCCTCCGGGTAGTCCTCGCTCGGATCAAGGTACCGGCACCCCACGGCGAGAATGACGTTCATGAGGAAGGGCGAGTAGAACTGCGTGCGTTCAAAGCTGTGCGCGCGAAAGATTGTGAACTGGCCGTCCGAGGGAGGGAGGGGAGAAGACGAGGGGCGTACGGATACATCTGCAAATCCGAGAAGAACTGCCGCTCGGGGACGATGTTGTCTACGTACGCTAGCGCTCAGTCGGATGCGCGGCACGTATGTGAATATGTGACGCACAGTGTGCAAAGCAGTACTCGAACGCGAGATTCAGCAGCTTGACCTTGAAGTCCGGCGAGAGGTCGGGGGGCCTGCGCGGGAGGGCTGGGTCGGCTGGAGAGGCGGTTGGAATGGGAGCGCGCGTGAGGGAGAATGCGCGAATGGCGTTGACGGTCATGGGCGTGTTGAGGAGGGAAGTCGAGTCGGCGAGGACGGCGCGGTAGGACGACGTTGGGCCCTGCGCGTACGGCCGTGAGCGAAGTGCCCAATGAGGAAGAGGGAACGCGGGACGCACGTAGAAACGCAGCTCGCCATGCGCGTTGATCGCCAACCCGCCCTGAAACGTGTCGAGGTTGTTCGGGTTGGGATTGACCTGCGGTGCCGAGCCCTCCGCAAAGCTCTGGCTCGTTGGGCCCGAAACAGCGGGCAAGCCTGCACCAGGTTTCGCCGCGGGCGCAGTTGTTCCCGGCGCGGGAACGGCAGATCCCGCTGCACCCCCGTTCACAGGCACGGCGGGCCCGCTCGAGCCCGCTGGCGCCGACGAGCTCGCCGACGCGCCGGAGATGCTGAGTGAGAGCAACGCGGGACTCGTGCTCGTTGACCCGGGCTCGAGCGGCGCTGCCGAGTCTACATCCATCCCGCTCGATGTGGGTGGGACAAGCGTCTCGGGGACGGGCTGGCCCGTCAGCGCGGCAAGCTGCGCCTCGAGCGTGTCGATGCGGAGCTGCATCGCTTGGACGACGGCCTTGGTATAGGGTCTGCGTGGTCGCGGAACATCAGCGCACGTTCACTGAGGATAACCGGAGAGTTGAGCGCACTTGCGCTTGTCGCCGCCAAGCTCATACTGCGGATGGGGGAAGAGCGGGTCAGTGTCCACATTCACGGATTCACTTCAATCAGATTGTTGTATCCGTACCTGCGGGGAAGCAAAAGGTCAGCAGCTCGCCTCGAGGAAAGCAGCCGGCGAGTGGGAAGAGGTCCGGCAACGCACCTCGCACGCTGCGCTGGCGACCTGGCATGGTCCACATACGGGCTTCTGGCCTGCGAACGTAGATTTCAGCGAGCGTCGCGAGCGCACGAAGAGCTGAGGCAGGTGACGGCGTCCCGGGGAGCGCCGCGGGCGGCTTTCACGAGCGAGAGGGGGAGGGCAACGCACCGTCGCAGCGACCGCGTTTCCTGCGGCAGCGGTTGCAGGCGGTGGTGGTGCGAGGCTGTGTAGGGCGACGGGCGCTGTGAGCAGACTCGGGCGGTGCGGGCGAGAGAGCCGGGCGAGCGCGACGCTCAGAGGGAGAGCGGGCGACGGGGACGGGCGGGCAGAGGCGCACCTTCTTGGCCTTGGGCTGCCCGTCGACGTCGGGCTTGTCCTCGGGCGTTGGGCTCATCGGCAGCTCAGCTTCGGACTTGCGCGAAAGAACGGCGAACTCGGGAAAGGAGGAGCTCCTCTTCCGCCCGCGACCCCCCACGGGACACGGCTGGAGAGGGGGAACTCGTGGCGACCACTTCTCTCGGCACACGACCAAGTACCGCTGAAGGACGACCAAGTACCGCTTAAGGAAGACTTCACGCAGGCCTGTCTATGTATCATGGCCATTCACCCCAGGGACGACAGCAACGAAAGGGATGTCTGGGAGGACCGGTAGATCAGCTGCATTGCTCGCACTGCTTGCAGTCCTGTCAGAACAAGTACACACAGCACTGCTGCCAGCGGTAGCCTCCCCAGCCCAGCACTTGCAGGGACCGCTGCGGTCGACGTCGCGCAGCTCCACCTCGCGCTCGTCGCGCCTCCGCTCTTCCTCACGATGCGCTTGACTTTGCTGAGCGTGCCCTTGCTAGGCGCAGTCATCGCTGCAGCCCTCGCATCGCCCGAAGCGGCCCCCTCGGGCGCTGCGTTCGCCTACTCGTCGTTGCCGTCCTCCGCCTGGGCGCCCTCGGCGCTCTCGAGCACGATCGAGCTCGCAGGGTCTTTCGCCCGCTCGACTGCCGCATACACCCTCCGCAAAGACTATGCACACCCGAATCAGGGCGACACGTGGGTCATCGGCGTGAAGGGCGCCGGCAAGAACGGCGGGTTCGTCGAGGCGACAGAGGGCAAGGGCGGGGCGAAGCGCAGGGTCGACATGGTCGCAGTCGGAGGCGACGAGTGAGTCCCGCACTCCCCACCTCGAAAGGATAAGGCGACGGTGCACCGCCTGCATCTCAGGACGTGGCCTCGAGGCGGGGGAGCCAGATCACGTTGGACGACGCGCTGCTCAGTGCGTGCTAGAGTAATGTATAGCTGCAGGGCACAATGCCGTGCCCGCCTACTTCAGAATGGACCCGCTCACCTTCCCATTTCCGTACCCGCAGCGAGACGACCTTCTACCAGCTCTCGCTGGTCCCGCCCCATTCCTCCGACATGACCTACGTGACGCTGTCAGTCGTCCTCCCGCACGCCGTGCGCCCCGAGCCTCCCGCCATGCCGCAGAACGCCGACTCGATCTACATGCTCTTCGAGGGCGACCTCCTCGCGCCTCTGACGGGCTTCTCGACCGCCCAGCGCGCCAAGCTCACCGACATGAAAGTGCGGATCAAGACACCGACGCCGCGCATCGTGAGCGCCCAGGCGCCGGAGGGCTTTGTCCTCCACCAGCAGAGTGGCAGCGCGACCCTCACGTTCACCCTTCAGGGCGACGCGGCGTCCCTTGGCCCCCAAGTCGCCCGCGTGCACTACCAGCAGCCGGAGGCGGTTGCGTCGATCCGGAAGCTTGACCGCGTCGTCGAGCTCAGCCACTGGGGCGCGAATCTCGCCATCCAGGACACGATTGACCTGTTCAACGCGGGCCCAAAGTGGGCCTTTCCCCTCCCCAGTCTCCCTGCGCACCTCTGATTGCCCCGTACGCAGGCTCCTGGGCCAGTTTGCGCGCATTGACTATCAGAAAGCCCTCATGCACCGCCGCCAACACGTCACGGCCGTCTCCTCGCTCTCGCTGCAGCTCCCGCCCTCGACGCATAACCCGTACTTCTACGACGTTGTCGGAAACGTCTCGACCTCGCGCTTCCGTCCCTCCTCCTCCGCCTCAGCCACGGGGAACAAGCCCCTCCTCCCGAGCCAGAAGCGCCGCGGCTCGGCGCGCGAGCCCGCACTCCTCGAGCTCCAGCCGCGCTACCCGCTCCTTGGCGGGTGGAACTACTCGTTCACGATCGGGTACGACCTCCCGCTCGGCGAGTACGTCAAGGCGCGGCAGGGCGCAAAGAAGGGGCAGTACGTCGCGGCCGTGCCGTTCCTCACCCCGGTGAAGGACGTTGCGGTCGACGATGTGCGCGTCGAGGTCAGGCTGCCAGAGGGGGCGAGGTGCGTCGCGGCTGTTCTCTCAACCTGTTGAGGCAGCCACATCTCACCCTCTCTCCTCTCGCCCACAGGGATATCGCCGTCCACACCCCCTTCCCGCTCAGCACCCTCTCGTACCCCTCTTCCTCCTCTGGACCCGTCCCTTCGGAGAACCTCGCCTGGACGTACCTCGACTCGACGGGCCGCCCAACGGTCGTGATGACCAAGCACGCGTGCACAGACCGGCACGGCGGGGACGTCCTCGTGCGTCCTTCCGACCCTTCTGTCCTTCTCCAAATGCCGCTGAACAGATGAGCTCGTGCCCACACAGATCGAGTACACCCTCCCTCCGCTCACCGACCTGCTGCAGAAGCCGCTCGCGTGCGCGAGCGTACTCTTCGCGCTCTTTGTCGCCATCATCGTCGCGAAGCGGGTGTCGTGCGGGATCCGCGCGCCGAAGGAGGTTGCTGTGCGGGTGGACAAGCAGGAGGAGAAGGCGTAGCGATAGACTGGAAAACAGCGTACATTCTCTCTGCGCACGCAGGGCGGCCTGCCGCCGAGAGAACGAATTCCATTTGCTAAGTACTGCACCCAAACTGCACCCGCGCCGGAAAGCGCGCGCCAAGACTCACTGCACCGCGCACCCCTCCTCGGCCTTCTTCGTCAGCCGCTCGATCTCGTCCAGCCTGCGCCACTCCTTCTCGTCCTGCTTCATGAAGTACTGGGCGCCGGGCGCGCCCGTCTCGCCCGTCAGGACGATGAACCGGTGTTCCTCGTCCTTGTTCTCGAGCCGCTTCGGGAAGCGCAGCGCGGGGGGGAGGTACCGCTCTGGCGTCCACACGGTCGGGTCGAGCGGGAAGCGCGGCGCTGGACTCGAGTGCAGGTGCGCGGCGTAGCTCTCGAGGGGGATGGGCGGGACGACGGCCGACGAGTTCGAGGCGAGGAGTGCGACGGCGCGGTTCGTGAACGCCGAGGCGGACGCGCCGGGCAGCGGGACGACAAACTTGCCGAGTTGGACTTCTGAGTCGGTCACGGAGGGGGAGGAGCCGCGGTTCAGGCGGGCGTAGCCGACGCGGCTGCGGGCGAGCGAGCAATGGAGATGTTAGCCAGGTGAGCGGGGCAAACCAGGAAGAGCGGGAGAGGGAGAAGCCGGAAGCGGGAAGGTGGAGGAGGGAAGGAGGAATCAGAAACGAGACGCACTGCAGCGAGCGGTAGAAGATGTACTGGCACCAGCGGTCGTGGTCGTTCGGCTGTGTGCATTCGTCAGTCAGTCTGCCATGCATCACAGCGAGCGGCGACAACGCACATTGATGTCGAGCATTCTCCCGTCCTCAACGAGATATTTGTACGGCGCAGGCCTCTCCGCATGCGGGCGGGTGACCAGGTACCCCAGGAACATTGCCGGGCGCGGCCAGCTCTCCCTAAGCAGCCTCGCGAGCTCGATGCTCTGCAGCTGGCGGTCGAGCGGGTCCTCCTCCTGCCCGTTGTGCGCGACGAGGACGTCGACCTCGACACCGTAGATCGACAGTGTGGCGAAGATTGCGGGCGCGAGCTCGCCGTGCGGGGAAGGGAGGAGGTGGTGCGACGAGCGCAGGATTGGGAACTTGGAGATGAGGGCGGCGCCTGCGCGAGCGGGGCGGGTCAGTGTGTTTCTCCGGCAGGTCGAGACACTGGAGTGTCGCACCCCAGGTGTTCTTTTGCGGACCGGGCCCAAGATCGACGTACGGCATGTTGAGCGCGTGCGAGATGTACTGCGTGCTGCTCGTCCGCCTTGTCAGCCTCTCCACTGACCCCAACAGACGCGAGAGAGCGGGGAGGAAGAGGACGCACATGTCGCGGTTCCCGCCGACCATGCGATGCACGTCCGTCTCGAGCAGCCCTGCACGCCTTGCTCATCAGCAACGTCCGGGTCGGGAAACCAGCGTTCGCACCGATGACATCCACCTCCGCCCCCTTCATCATCGCGGCCATCCTCCTCCCGCTCTCCCACATCCTCCCATCCAACCCGAAATGCACCGTCCATATCGCACTCGTCACGACGCGCTCCTCCGGGCGGTACGGCACACCGGGCGCGGCGTACCCGGGCGCGCGGTGCGCGAGGACGAGCGCCGCGCCGAGCGCGAGGAGCGCCGCTGCGCGCGCGAGCTGCCTCCTCGTCCCGGGCGCGCCGCCCGGCGCCGCTCTGTGGCGCGCAGCACGCATGCGCGAAGCGGGGTGCAGCCCCGCGCCGACGCCCGCGAGCGCCAATGTGAGGACGACGCCGGTGCGCTCGCGGAGGACCCAGCCGGCGGGGACGAACGCGTACGCGACGGTCCAGGTGCTGGCGAGTTCGAGGGTGGCGTAGAGGAGGAGGGCGAGCGCGAAGGGTCCGCCGGGTGAGCGCGGGGATTGAGACAGGAGGGAGAGGAGGAAGGGCGGGAAGAGGGTGAGGGTGTAGACCCCGAGGAGGCAGCCTGGGAGGAAGGACGCCCATGAGGACTGCGTGTAGAGCGCGTATGCCGCGCCGCACGCTGCGGCGTGTGCACCGAGCGCAGTTGCGGTCGACTGAGGCGCAGGAATGAACAGCGCGGCGGAGAGCGCGGCGATGGCCACCAGGCCGTGGGGAAAGGCGAACGGGCCAGAGGAGGGGTACCCCTCCCAAGACCAGGCGATAATGGTACCGCTGTCGGTGAAGAGCCAGTGGGCGAGGAAGAAAAGTGCGCCAAATCCCGTTACTGCGCCTGCCTGGCCGAGGAGCGTCGGGCGGAACGCGCCCGTCTCGTCCTTATTTGCTGGCGCCGCGACAACGGCCCGCCGACGTGCACACGCGTCGGTGTACGCCAGGATTGCGAGTGCGAATCCGAGCCCGTTCCACCCACCATTGTCAAAGCGCGGGTTGGAGGACGCGCGCATAAACGGCCAGAGCGGGTTGAGGGAGAAGTTGGCGAACTTGACGAGGAGCGAGACAACAAGGCCGAGGAGGAACGTGCTGCGCGCGCGGTTTCCCTGTCAGCTGGGCCACCGAGGGAGGAGCAGGGAGGAAGGGGACATACCGCGTGCGTGCGTCGAGCACCGCGGCGTCCTCCCGGACCTCCCACCACCTCGCCACCACGCCGCACGTCGCCATCCCGAGGCCCGCCGCCGTCCCCCTCAGCCTCCACGTCCCGTCGTCATCGACCCAGCGCATAGCGAGCCCGAGGAGCAAGCCCAGGTGCGCTAGCGCGGGGCGGGCGAACGCGCGGCGGACGGGGGCAACGGCGAGGACGATGGGCGAGAGGACGCAGAAGAGGAGGACCTCGTCACCGCTGAGGCCCATCGCCCAGACGGCCGAGTAGAATATCATCGGCCCGAGCGCGACGAGGAGCGTCCAGAAGACGAATGCTGTACGCGGGAAGATGAAAGGTGTGAGCGCAAAGGAAAGCGAAGAAAATGAGGTGAAAGAGGGAAGGCCGCACCGAGGTACGTGTCGGCGATAAAGTGCCGTCCCGAGGCGGTTGCCATCTCGAGTTTGGCGAACGCGCGCGCGACCCTGCCGGGCGGCTTGCGCGGCGGTGCTGGTTCCCTTGGCGGCGCAAAGTACACGTCCTGCGCCGTTGCGGGCTGAACCGCGAACTCCAAGGCGAGGGGAGCGGAGGACGAGGAGGAGTAATCGACAACGAAGACGGCGTCGAACGCGACGTCGAGGAGGATGAGCGCCCATTCAAAGAGCGCGTAGATCGAGTACGCTCCGGGAACGCGGTGTGCCTTATGCTGGAGGTAGAAGTGTACGAGGGGGACGAGGGCTGCGAAGAAGGCAGTGCCGAGGGCACGGCGAAGGGGCTTGGACGCGGTGGCGGAGGGCGTGAGAAGGGTGTGGAGGATCATGTACGGAAGGTTGAATACAATGTAGCTGTGCGTCAAGGGTCAATATCGCGTGTCAGACGAGAGAAGAGACAGGGAACGCACAGTACCATGAAGACGTCGTGCACGTCGCCGTGGTCGCTGCTGGTGATGAAGACCCATCCGCCGCAGCTCACGGTCCTCACCGCTGCGATAACGGCGAGGATATCCGGGAGGTAGCTGTGCGGGCGGAGCTGGCGGTGGCCGACGAGCGCAAGGAGGATGACGAGGAAGCGCGGGCCCGAGGTCAGGGCGATGAGGATCTGAAAGACATTTCGCTCGGGGAACCAATCTCCAATAGTTCTGTGTGCATGCGCGTGTAAGTCTCAACTGGAAAGGGGTGGGGTCGGAACGAGAGAAGCGCACGCCGAGACGGAGGGGAACCACTCGTGTGGGTAGCCGTACCACTGTCCGGGAATTTCTTTGGTCAGGGGCAGCATGCGGAGGAGGTCTGTAAACTGTGCGTGCGCACTTGATTCTTCACGATGCGGCGAAAGTGGAGGGCCAAGCCGAGGGCGAGCGCACTTGAGAAGGCGGCTGCGGGCGGACGGCGTCAGCTACGGCGGAGGCGGTCTCGAGGAAGATAGGTGCGCACCAGCTGACAGTGCGGTGTGCAGGCGAGCGATCGACGCGGCGTGCGCCTGGGCAAGTGCCGAGGGGTGAGCCGGGGTGGGGAGAGGAGACGGGAGAGCGGGACTGACGCTGAAGAGCGCGGTGAGCGGCGGTGGCTGCGGGTGCACCTTGGCCTTGTCCATCCTCGCGCTGTCGTCTCCTACGATCTCGCCCAGAGCCCGGTCGAAGCGAGAGCGGAGGTTGCCCCTCGGACAACTTGATCTCGGCCAAGCTCGCCCTCCTCGCGCGGCCCCGACACCCCTCCCCCTCGAAAGGGCTTGCAGCTGCCCAGACTACTCCAGCAACACCCTCGAGCGCAGCCATGGCGCCCTGCTCGCTGTGCCCGCCCGCGTCGCCCCGTCGGGCTCTCCTCCGCCGCCCAAAGACGCTCCAGGCTGTCTGCAAGGAGTGCTTCTTCGACGTGTTCGAGACAGAGATCCACCACACCATCATGGGCTACGGCCAGGCAGAGCAGCACGCGCGCAACCCGCACGACAAGCGCACACAGCCCGACGCGAGATGCCTCTTCAGCCGCGGCGAGCGCGTTGCAATAGGCGCATCCGGCGGAAAGGGTGCGTCCAATCGTCGCAACTTTCGATGTTTGAGGCGCTAGTCGGGGCACTAGGCCGCAATTGCGGATGGCGATGAGGAGCTCCTCCTCTCCGTGATGGAACAGCGCGGTGCAGCGTGCGCGCATGCTCTTGCTTCAATGCGAGACCGCCGTAGTTCAGTGGCCGCCTACCAACTAATGACTGAACACCCTCAGCCCGCTGACCGCCTCCGCCGACGCACAGACTCGACCGTCCTGGCGTACATCATGACCCTCCTCAACGCACGGTACGACTACGGGCTCGATCTCTGCCTCCTCTCGATCGACGAAGGCATCAGCGGCTATCGCGACGCGTCCCTCGACGTGCGTACTCTCCCACTCACGGCCCTCTGCTCCCGCTCACCAGAAAAAAGCCGTAGACGGTCAAGCGGAACGCGGAGCAGTACCAGCTCCCGCTCAAGATCCTCTCCTATTCAGAGCTCTACGGCGGATGGACGATGGACCGCGTCGTGTCGTCAATCGGGAAGAAGGGCAACTGTGCGTGCGGTCGTCCTCACCGTGCTGCTCTGTAGGCTGATGAGCGTGCGACCGTAGGCACGTACTGCGGCGTTTTCCGCCGCCAGGCGCTCGACCGCGGCGCCGACCTGCTCACCGTCGACCACATCGTGACGGGCCACAACGCCGACGACGTTGCCGAGACGGTGCTGATGAACGGTGCGTGGCGCTCCTTGCATGCTCTGGCCCGTTTCGAGACGCCGGCTGACTAGCCATTGCACATGTCGCGCAGTGCTGCGAGGCGACATCTCACGTGTCGCCCGCTGCACCGCGATCACCACTGGAGGCGACTCTCCCGCCTCTCCTGCAGCGGGGGAGGACGCCGAAGCCGACCGGCTCGAGACGCTCCTCCCGCGGACGATCAAGCGCAGCAAGCCTTTCAAATACGCGTATGAGAAGGAGATCGTCATGTACGCCTACTTCAAGGTGCGTCCCGCTCTCCTCCTCACTCTCAGCGTTCTCGCGCTGACCGGCCGACCCGCGCGCGCGCTCGCAGAAACTCGACTACCACTCTACCGAATGCATCTACGCGCCGACAGCGTACAGGGGGTACGCCCGCGCGCTCGTCAAGGACCTCGAGGCGATCCGCCCGAGCGCGATCGTCGACCTGGTCCGTCTCGCTCCTCCCTCTCCCCCCTCCCCCCCCCCCCTCTTTCCCCCGCTAACCCCCTTCCGCTACGACCCCGCGCTCCTCGCGCGCACGCAGATCTACTCCGGCGAAGCCCTCGCCGCATCGCTCGCCCTCCCGAGCCCAAGCAGGCGCGCCGGCGGCGAGTGGGATCCGGCGACGCTCGCTCTCCTCGCCGCTCCAGGCGTGGGGGGGCTGGCGAAGGGGCGGATCGCGCCTCGGAGGGGTGCGAAGCAGGTGCAGCGTGCGTCGCCTCCCGTCCCGCTCTCTCGCTCTGAGGCTGAC
>JAPZQE010000022.1:171365-204485 GCA_028828645.1 Rhodotorula sp. PL61-2
CCCCCCCCCCCCCCCCCCCCCCGACGACGCGCGCGTGTGTGCGCAGAGAAATGCACCAAGTGCGGCTCGCTGTCGTCCCAACCCTTGTGCCAGGCTTGCATGCTCCTCGAGGGGCTGAATCGCGGGGTCGCGGCGGTCGAGCTCGCTTAGTGCGGTGGGACGGAGAGGGAATGGTCAGGGGAGAGGAGGGGCTCGAGATGTTGTTGTAACGCTGCTGCTTCTCACCTCAAGTACTGCGGCGAGAACTGAGGGTAGTGAGCGCGTTGGTAACGCGGGCATCGCAAACCGGCTCGGATGCACGACGAGGAAGTCGACCTCTCTCGTAGCGGTGCTATACGGGAAGAAACCCGATGAAAGCCTTTCCAACAACAGCTAAGACGGCGGGGAGAACGGGCCGAAGACCCGTACAAACTAGTGCTGAGAAAAAGGAAACCCCTGCGGAAAGCATGGAAGCGAGGTCAGTGGACTGCACATCTCGAGAGTCGAGCTGCTGCCTCCCGCGTGGCGCCAATGATAATCAGAAAAGCCTAAGGTTATATCATTACGCCTTTCTCACTCGTCCTTTGCCCTCCCACGGCGCCCTAGAGCACCGCAGGACCGGGCCTTTCGCCCCTTCGTCCCGTCCCACGTGGCGCCGCTCCCGACCCGAGAGCAAGCCTACCCACCCTCGCTGCGCCCCGGAGTAGTCCCCGAGGGTTTCCTCCGCGCGCAGACAGGGACGGGCACAACTGCCCACCGGAACGGAGGCGGCGTCGCGAGTCCAGGGGACGGAGGGGTTAGTCGGCCCGAACGGCTTGAGATTCGCGATGGGGTCGCTGATCTAGGAATGGATAAACTTGTTTCGTCCTTGGACGCCGGGGAGGGATTGGAGTGGAGGTGAAAGGGGGAGGAGGCTCACGGGGCAGAGAGCGTGGACAAGACCGAGGGCGAAAAGGTCGATGTCCAGCACCTGCGAGCATGAAGTAAACAGTCGAGCGGCCTGTGTCAGCGTGTAGGGAACTCGTCAGCAAGCTGCTCATCCCTAAGCGCAACTGTGTTTAAGCCACCCCCGGGGGAGGTGAGGGGCGTGCGGCAAGAATCGCCTCAGAATGAGGTAAAGCTTTTGGTATGGTCCATGTGTCCGCATGTGTTTGCTCAGTAGCAGAACTGGTGTTGTGGAACTCATCGCTGGCGATGGATGCGCGCTCGGAAGGGTGTTACGAACGGGAAGAAAAGGCTCACCTGGACAGGGGTCGGGCATACGCAGCAGGCGCAGCGTTAAGAGACGACGAGCAGGAAAGTCGGGAGAAGCGGTGAGAGTCAAGGGCAACCTGCGGGTGCATGAGGGAAGGTCAGCGCTTGTCTTGAGCAAAGGCGGTGTCCTGCTCATGCCCTCCGACCGGGATGCGCTCAGCTGGTGATGCATGTTGTTATTCACTGATCTCCGTCACCGCGCCCTTTCGGTCGCTCGGGAGAAATGGTTGTGAAAGTGTTCGTCAAGGCGCGGGGAGGGGGAGGGAAAGGCGGCGAGCAGGGGAGGAGAGGGCACGCACAGTTAAACTAGCGCTGACCTGCAAGTGTTGCGTGCAGTGTCGAGGGCAGGGTTCATCTAGGCAGGCGAGCAGAATTGGCGGGAGCGAAAGAAAAGTTGCGAGAGCGAGACGAGGGCGAGTCGAGGTTGTGCAGATGCGGTGAGTTGTGCACAAGTGTCGAGGTAAGCAGTCATGGCATGGCAGCTGGCCAGGCGATCCCGTCAGAGGCGGACGAGGGCGCGACGAGTGGAGAGAAGGAGGGCAAGCCGTGCAGGAGCGCATCCGGGCCGAGGTCGACCTCCGAGTCATGCGGTGCTCGTTCGCTCCCTCTTTGTCCCATACTGGCCTCGCTGTAAGCTACCTCGAGCTGCTACCAGGGCATGGCTGTGATTCTCCCCGCCGACGCGGCAGACCTCGAGCAAATCGCCGGCATCCAGCTCCGCGCCTTCTCCCCCTCGCTCATTAACCAACGCATCTTCGGCAATGTCAAGCCAGACGACCACCGTGCACAAACCGTCAAGCGCCTTACAAAGGCCCTCGCAGAACCGACAAATGCCCTCTGCAAGGCTGTCGTCGGCGACGACATCGTCGGGTTCGCCTTGTGGGAGCTGCCCAAGCCGGCGGCAGAGTCTAGTGACAAGAAGGAGAACGACCCGAACCGTTGGCCCGTTGGAACCAACGTCGAGCTCGCAGAGGGCTTCTTCGGTAAGCTCGACTTGGGTATCAAGGAGCCGCACTACCGTTCGTCCTCACTCCCTCGCTCCGTCTGTCCTCCTCAGCGTTCCTGACATCCTTGACAGATCTGAGCCTTTTGGCGACCGACCCAGCACATCAGCGAACGGGAGCAGGGTCTGCGCTGCTCCGCTGGGGCAGCGTGCGCGCGGACGATGAAGGCGTGGACTGCTACCTCGAGGCGTCGGCAGGTGCGTCTTTCCCCTTCCCAGGTGCAAGTATCCGACTCACATGGCCCCACCCGTAAAGTCGGCATCCCAGTGTACCTTCGAGCTCAATACGAGATGTTTGGCGAGCCTATTGTCGCGAAGGACGATCCTGAGCTGATCGTGCATCTCCGTCCGGATTCCCTCCCTGGTCCGCACTCACTTTCTCTTCACATGCAGCTCTACCCCATGCGCCGCTCGCGCCTCGTCCTTCTACCCGCCACTCCCGCCGACCTGCCTTTTCTCGCGCCCATACAGCGGCTTGCCTTTGGCCCCACCAGGATCAACCAATACTCGTACGCGGACGTCCCTCCCGCGGCGTACGAAGCGCATTTCATCAAGCGCTTCGGCAAGTTCCTCCACCAGCGCGATGCCGAGGGCGCGCGCTTCCTTGTCACCGTCGCCAAGCGCGGCGAGAAGTACCTCGGCTTTGGGTTCTCGACTTACGAGCCCGACAAGGCGGAGCGGCCCGCCGATAGCGGCGAGAAGCGGTTTTGGCCCGAGGGCGCGAACGTGCGCAGGGCGGAGGAATTCCTCGCGAGGGTGTTGGACCGGCACAAGAAGGAGAACCTGCCGTTTGCGCATTGGTGTGAGTGCAGGCTTCGGTCTTTCATACACCGTCCTTCTGCATGCCTCCTACTGTCAGCCACCTTGGCCTACGCTCCTTCAGATTCCCTCGCCGCCCACTCAATCTCCCGCTTCCCTCGCCTCTCGCTCAACCTCCCTTTCATCCGACACTGACGTTCTTGACCTGCAGCGCTGAGTATCCTCTCCGTCACACCCGAAGCGCAGGGCCAAGGCATCGGCCGCCGGCTCGTGCAGCAGGTGCTGGACATCGCCAGGGCGGATGCCGTGCCCGTCACGTTGGAGTCGACCGAGTGTGCGCCTCTTTCCCTTTCTCCGATTTTTTGCTGGTACCAATCTCCCTCTGCTCGCAGTTGGTCGCGCCTTGTACGAAAAGACCGGCTTTGTTGACTTTGGGGAGATCATGCGGGCGAAGGAGGACGTGACGGTGCAGGTGCGTCTCTCCGCGCCTCTCCCCGCACGTGTTCCGCTCGACACTGATGTTCTCGCCTGTATGTAGCTATGGCCCATGATCTACCGGCATTCCCAGCGATAGAAGCTTCAAGCCCTGTCCTCCTCGTCTTGACCTTCTCAAACTGGCAACCCATCTCTTCCGCGTCTGTCTCCGCTGCTGCTTCGCTCGAAGCTGCTCGACTCGCTTCTCCTGCCGTTCGTGCGCCGGCCTAACCCACTCGAACAGCCCCGCCCACCTTCCGCACTTTGTCGCTACTGTCCGATCCCTCTCTGCGCTCCCCGGTCCTGCCCACCTCATGACTGCCGTGCTGCAGCGCCGGCCACGCCGGCAGCCGCGGTGCATAGCGCTGCGTGACGGAGCTCATGGGTGGGTGGCTCTGGACGCGCTGCCTGAGGCTTTCGTCGTTGCACGCTACTTTCTGAGCGGAGCCGCTCGAGACGAGACCTTGCTTGCTGGCTGGCAGACTGGATGGGTGCCAGGAAGTGAGACGCGCAGGGCAGTCATCGCCCTGTGTACGTACAAGCCGCAGGAGGAGCAGGGGTTCGTGAAGCTCGTTGCAGTCTCGTCAAGGGGAAATACGGGCACTACTTGATCTCGATAGACTAGAGGGGTATCGCTAGGAAGGGCTCTCTGGTGCGCAAAGAAGGGCGGCGAGAAGGACGCAGCACGCCCGACATCGCGCGCGCGAGCCCCGTCTCGCACCTCACCTGAGCGAGCTCTACGAGAGTGCGGCCATGCCGCCGGCGAGGAGCGCGAGGGAAGCGAGCGCAGAGGAGTAACGCAGCGAGGACGGGGCCGAGTTGCTGCCGCCGTCGGACTGAGCGAGTGAGACGAGAGAGGTCAGTGTGAAGTCGAAGAGGGTGAGGAGGCGGAGTTGCGAGGCATCCAGCGCCGAAAGGACTCGCAAATAGTTGCGATCTGAGGCGAGGAGAGAAGCGCGAAAGAGCTACGGACGCACGTTCTCGCCAGTGGTGCCCGTCGCAGTCGCGCTCGCCGACGAGGACGAAGGAGAGCCCGTCGCGGTGGTCGTGATGTTGGTTGCGCTCTGAATCGCGCTCGACGCCGACGATGTAATACTCGCCGCACTGTCCGCGAGGGACGAACGTCAGTCTAAGTTTGGCGGAAGGGGAAGGAGGGCGAGGGAGCGCACCGCGAGGAGACCTCGCTCTCCAGGCTGGACGAGACGGACTGAAGGCTCGACGAGAGCGACGACGACGCACTTGCGAGCGCACCAGTCTCGCTCGCCGAGACGGCGGTCGAGATGACGGAGGCGGCACGCGAAGTCGCGCTCTCGAAGACGGACGACGCGGACGACTCGAGCGAGGCGACGGTCGAGGCGGCCGAGGCGGCGATGGCTGTGCGACACGCGTTGAGTGGTGAAGATGAGCAGAGTGCTCGAGAGCGGCGAGCCGTGCAAGCAGCAAGAGAAGCCGTCACGCACAGGCAGAGGTCGACGCTGCAGAGCAGACCTGCGACACAAGAGCCTGACCTGTGGCCGTGTCCGCCTGGTTCTAATCGAGTCGATCCATGCAGTCAGTGGTGTATACAACGAAATGGCACCAAAAGGGACGTTACGCACGCAGTTGTCGCCCAAACACGTCTGGAACGCCTGCACGAACGTGCCCGTCGAGCACAAGCCCGCAAGGTTGCTCGCTTCGACGCCCGGCGCAAGGTACGACGCCTCGTTCAGCTTGGCCTGAAAGCAGGTGACGACACAAGCGGGGGCGTCGGCGGGGAGCTGCGCGGTCGCGAGGGGCAGGAGGGCGAGGAGCGGGAGGGCAAGGCGGAGGGCCATGGCGAGGGCGGACTGTATACGATCGATCAGTCCACAATCTCGAGAGAAGGAACTGGCGACAGGCACCTTTTCGTGCAGGTCGTGACGGGGGACTGAGGAGGAGAAGAGCGAGAGCATGGCGGCGGCGTACAGTAAAGCGCGTCGCCCAAGCAAGAGGTGACGCGCTGCCGCATGCAGCTGCGGCGCGTCCACACCGGAGAGCGTCACGAGGAACAGAATCCGCAAGCAAATTAAGCGAGGGTGACGCGGACAAGGCCCGGGAAGGAGGACAAAGCGGGCCTTCCGCGGCGAGGCGGTGCTGCGCACTACCCGCGAAAGACGGCTCAAAGCAGGGCCAGCCCTGAGCATTCGAGCCAGATACACGCACATAGCAGTGCAACTGCGCGCATTCAGCCCAGCCACGAAGCGGGCCGGAACCTCCTCTGCCCCTCGTCCGCCGGAACGGATCGCCGCCGGGCCGTCACCGCTCGTGCAGCACTGCGCCTCGCGCATGGCCCGCGGAGGGAATGGATTCCTGCGCTGCGTCTGCCATGTCACTGCGCTGCTCGCCGTTGGCGTCGTTGTTGCAGAGACGCCGGCGGCTCGAGGTGATGAAGCGGAGCAAGGGTTGTGGACGGGCGCGAAGGAAGCAACCGCGTAAGGGACAGGTTTAGGCTGGCTAAAGCTAGGTTGCTGCGCGTTCGTGGCCCCCTCCAGGCGCGTTAAGCGGTGCGCTCGACGTTGACCCACCCTGGCCGCAAGCATGCCGCCAGCGGCCGCCATCTCCCCGCCGAGTCGAAGGATTTTACGCTGCGCCGGGAGAAGCCTCTTGCGTGTGTAGGATTGCTCCTTTCACTTCACAGAACCCGCCCACATGCTGATACTGTACGCGCGAGCTGGTGTCCCCTCGTCGCGCGTCTTCGCGTCCCCCTCTCTGCCTCATTCAACCCTCGCTGCTGCTGCTGCTCTCGGAAGAGCGAGCTACAGCCACTCACTTGCGCTGATGGCCACTCTTGCGCCGCGCCCCTCGCTCGCCGACGCCCCGCCGTCGCTCTCGTCGCTCCGACTCGCGCTGCGCACCGCAACGCGCGACTGCCTCGAGCGAAACCTCCCCGCAGCCGCCAAGTTCGCCGGAGAGCTCCTCGCCTCGCTCCCTGCGCCTACACCTCGCGCACGCTCGCCTGCAGGGGGTGCAGCGCCGGGCTCGAGTCGCTTAACGCCCCACCATCCGCCGTCGCCCCATGTCCACTTCCGCACCTCGACCCCCATCAAAAGCGCGGATGGTACACCAGCGTCGCATGCGCCGGGCGCAGCGGGAGGCGCGCGTCCGAGCCTGTCTGGCCTCCCGCCCATGGGGTCGTTCCGCGGCGGAAGCGCGAGGGACAGCCTCGGCAGCGTCCTCTCGATGGGACCGGCCTCGTCGCCCGTCCTCGTGCGAGGCGCTGCACTTGACGTCGATGTCGATGCCCATCTGGACGAGGAGATGCACGGGGGAGAGAACGGCATCGGAGTTGGAGCGAGTGGGGAGTGGGCGGGTGCAGCGGGACGGGGCGACCGAGCAGAATGGCACGCAAGGGACGAAGAGGAGCAAGACCTGTATGCGTTGGCGCTGGCTTACGTGCGCGGGCACGAGCTCTTGCGAGCGGCGCATGTTCTCCGGAATTGCGAGGGCGGCAAGGCGAGGTGGTTGCGCTGCTACGCCAAGTACCTCGTGCGATACTCTCTTTTCCACCCATCGCACGGTCACTCATGCTTGTGCGTGAGTAGGCCGGCGAGAAGCGCCTGCAGGAGGAGGCGGGCGAGCTCCTCGGTGTCAAGGACCGACCGCAGCCGAATCCGTTCACGCAGGAGCTCCTCGAGGAGATGGCGGCGTGGGAGCCCGGCTTTCTTGAGAACGACGGCTGGTTGCTGTACCTGTGCGTCTTTCTGCCGCTTTCTCTACCTTCGCGGCCACCTCTCGCTGCACGCTCCCCGGCTAACCTCCCTCTCCCGCTTATTCGCAGGCAAGCCCTCCTTCTCCTGTCGCTCATGCCCACCACGCCCACACCTTCTGGCCCGCGCGTGCCAAACGCCCCACCTCCCGCGCTCGACTACCGCCTCGCCGCGCTTGAGACGCTCGTCAACTCGGTCCGGCTCGTGCCGTACAACTGGAGCGCATGGCTCAAGATTGCCGAATGCCTCGATGGGCCGGAGGAGGTGCGTCCTCTACCGCTCCCTCGGTTTCTTCGCGTGAGGCTGACCTCCCGCACGAGTTAATGCACAGCTCGAAGCGACCCTCCCGTTCCTCCCGCAGTGCTACCCGCTCCTGCTCTTCTACGTGCACGCGACGCTTGAAATCCATGCGGCGGGTGACGTCCTGCACAACGTGCTCGACGAGCTTGAACGCGTGTTTGGCGCGGATTGCAGCGTGCTGAGGGGGATGAGGGCGTTGGTGCACTACCATGTGCGAGGTGCGACTTCCTTCCCTTCTCCGCTGTTCCTCCATGGGCAGTACCGACACAGTGGCGCTGGCGTGCGCGCAGAGTTCGACGAAGCCACCGCCCTCTTCACGACCCTGCAGCAGACCGACCCGTACCGGCTCGACGACGTCGACGTCCTGAGCAACATCCTCTACGTCTCGGAAAGGCGCGCCGAGCTTGCGACGCTCGCGCAGGAGTACACTCGTGTCGATAGGATGCGCCCCGAGGTGTGCTGCCTGGTCGGTGCGTTGCCGCCCTCTCCTGTTTCGCTTGGACCACGACGCCTCCACGGGCCCCTGGCGTACTCAACTGCAGCAGGATGTCGCGCTGACGCTCCCTGCTTCGTCGCACAACAGGCAACTACTACTCCCTTCGCCGCGACCACGAGAAAGCGATCGTGTACTTCCGCCGCGCGCTCAAGCTCGACCGCGGGTACCTCTCGGCGTGGACGCTCATGGGGCACGAGTACGTCGAGATCAAGAACACCAACGCGGCGATTGCGAGTTACAGGCGGGCGGTAGGTGCGTTGCGCTCTCTCTTGATCTTTTGCTCTCGCCCGCACGCCGTGGCTTGCGAGAGGGCTCCATCGTGCTCCATCCGGCGGCTCGGCTGTGTCACTCCGGAGAAAAACCGCGTATTTAGGCCCACCACGCCCCGCGCGCAGGCGTCAACCGCAAGGACTACCGCGCATGGTACGGCCTCGGGCAGACGTACGAGCTCCTCGGCGAACCGTTCTATGCGCTCAGCTACTACCAGCGCGCGACAGCGCTCAGGCCGTACGACGCGAGGATGTGGAGCGCGCTGGCGACGTGCTATGAGAAGCTCAAGCGGTGCGTCGGCGCCTCTCTCCTTCGCGCTCTCGCATGTTTGTAGTCTACAAACGTGCGATGCTCGACCTGGAAGCGCAAGACAGCTGACGTGTCCGCTTTTCATTCGCAGCATCCCCGACGCGATCCGCTCTCACCAGCGCGCGCTCTTCTCGTCCGAGCCGGGAGACGGGCACGACCTCGCCCTGCGGATCGGCAAGCTGTACGCTGCGCAGGGGCAGGGCGTGCCCGCGGCGGCGTACCACCGCCGCGCGCTGGCCGAGGGGCTGCGTGGCGGCGCTGGCCCCGCAGAGATGGGCAGGGTGTACCTCTGGCTGGCCAAGTGGGAGATGCGCAGGGGCGCGGGAGGAGGCGAAGGGGCGGGAGAGCTAGGCAAGGCGGAGGAGTACCTGAGGGTCGTCGAGGGGACGCAGGAGTACAGGGACGAGGCGAAGGCGCTGCTCAAGGAGCTCGAGGTGCTCATGCTCTCGAGGGAGTAGCGCGAGGGCGCGACGCTGTGTTGCGGTGCAGCGCAGTCGGACATGTGGCACTACAGTGCTTTTCGCGTCTTTGGCCGTTGAGAGCCGGTGTGCTCGCCATCAAGCTCTCCGCCGCCGCGCTGAAGGTGGAGAAGGTGCGCGCAGCGACAGTACATGTAACGCATCTTCGGCTCGCTTTCGCCTGGGTCGCTGGCCCGGTAGAAGCTTGCCGCTGCATTGTTTGCCTTTGTCAGCCCCGTTAAGGCCAGAGCGAGAAAACCGGTGATCTCCTCGCGAAAGGGCCAGCGCCCCACACGCCCGCTTCGCCTTCTCCTGCTCGCCTCGCTGCTCACACTGCCGGCTCTGCCTCTCGCGGAGCGCATCTGCTATACGCTACTACCCGCTCTTGGCACCCGAAGCCTAGCGCATGTCCTCCCCACCCTCGACGATGCGCGCGCTCGTCCTCCTCAAGACTCCTGGCGACGAGTGGAAGCCCGGCCCCAAGACCTGGCACCCCGTCAGTGTCGAGGAGCTACCCGTCCCTGCGCCGACCGACGGTACACGCGACCTCTGGCCCACTCTCCGAGTGGAGGACTTGCTGACGAGATGGGGCAATGTGGGGGAGCAGGACAGGTCCTGGTCAAGGTCCTCGCGAGCGGGTTCAACCATCGCGATGTGTTCCAGCGTCAGAGTAAGTACTACTTGAAAGCGAGGACGCGCAGGCGAGACGTCCTCGCTGTTCTCGCTCCTCTCCCTCCGCCGACTTGGCTTACTTTCCACCGTTTCTCGCGCCTTTTCGCAGGCCTCTACCCCGGTACCGTCTTTCACAGCTCCTCCGCGTTGTCCGTCCTCGGCGCCGATGCGGTGGGCATCGTCGTCTCGCCATCGCACCCGCTCTCAGGCCGTCGCGTCCTCGTCCACCCCGCCGCGAACTGGCTGTCGTCGCCCCTCGGGCCGGACGTGCCCGGGCAGCAATTTGGCATTCTTGGCTCGGTCCGCCAGACGGGCGGGCGGGGCACCTTTGGCGAGTACGTCGTCGTCGGGACGGACGACGTAGTTCGCTGCCCGGAGCATCTCACCAGAGAGCAGGCCGCCACGGTCCCCCTCGGCGCTCTCACCGCGTGGAGGGCGACGTTCACGAAGGCGAGCGTGAAGAAGGGGGACAACATCCTTATCACCGGGATTGGAGGGGGAGTCGCCATCCTTTCACTGCAGTTTGCTGTCGCTGCAGGTTCGTCGCGCATTCCTCCCGAGCCGGTCACTCGTTCTCAGCTGGTATTGATAATCGCTTGCTCCTGAACAGGGGCAAACGTCTGGGTCACGTCGTCGTCGCCCGAGAAGATCAAACGCGCGCAAGAGCTCGGCGCGAAGGGCGGCGTCAACTACAAAGATGGTACATTCCTACCCACTGATCCTACAGTATATCCGTTCGCCACCGTAGCAGGCTGTGCTACGTTTACACGATTGGCGCACTGACGCCCCCTCTCCCAGACGACTGGCCCAAGCAGCTCGCCGCGCTCCTTCCCACCTCGCGCCCGCTACTCGATGCTGTGATCGACAGCGCGGGCGGGCCACTCGTCTCGCAACTTGTGCGTGTACTAAAGGACGGCGCCGCTGTCGCATGCTACGGCCAGACGAGCGGGAAGCCGATTGAGCTGAACATGGCGGCGGTGCTCAAGAACATCGAGCTCAAGGGTGCGGCTCCCGCTTCCTCACTCGTTTGCTGGTAGAGCAGTCCACACGCAGAACGAGAACAGGAACTTGACCCTCTTTTCTTGCCTCACCTCGCCGCTTCAACAGGTTCGACCATGGGCAGCCGGGACGAGTTCTTCGCCGCGGTGGCTTTCATCGCCGAGCACAAGATCCACCCGGTCGTCGACCGCGTGCTGGACGGGCTTGACCATGCGGAGGAGGGTTTCCAGCTCCTCAAGCAGGGCGGGCAGTTTGGGAAGGTGCGCTCGCTGTTGGTCCTCTCGCTCGATTCGAGAAGGGCTGACGCTTCTCGCGCGCGGGCAGGTCGTTATCAACATCGCCAAGGAGGAGACGCCGAAGCTGTAGAACATGAACAGGATACGGGCATGCGGTTTGAGTGATTCTAGCGCGAACGAGAGGATTCAGAAGGTCCGGAAGACCTGGTGATCCAATGCCTTTCGATGCCCGCCTTCTCGCGTTAGGACAGTAGCCCCAGTGGCGCTCACGCAGCTTTCGGTGTGGGCCGTCACCCGCTTGTCCGTCGCGAAGGAGCAGTGGGCGTCGGACGGAGCGTCGGTAACTAATGGCACGGATTGAACGGTTGGCACGACGTGTAACTCAAGCAAGACCAGAGTGAGTGGCGCTAGCTCAGTCTCACCTCGCGCGTCTTTCCTCAGGGGGACGGAGATCGTAGCGAGGACGAGTGTTGCAACGTTCGACCACGGGGTGCCCGCGGCTCAGCGAAAGCGGCAGCGGTGGGTACAGTAGGGTGAGCAGACGTGAATGAGCATTTCAACACGCCTGAACCTAGCCCAAACGAGCGAGGAAGCCGAGTGTGCTTGCTGCCAACCGCCGGTACCCTTCTCTTGCTCCTGCACCTCACGCTGCTCCCAGGCTCTCGCTCGATCCGCACAGAAGGCTCGACATCATAAATCACGAGGTGCGTCAGCACGTCCTTAGACTCCTCCTACCCTCGCTGATCCGCTACTACCGCTCGCAGAGCCTCATCAGCTCCTCCTCCTCGACCCAGGAAAACCAGACGCCGCCTCTCTTCTGGCTGCCGAACGATTTGCTCAACGAGGTCTTCATTCTCGCGTATGAGGACAAGCCGTCGAAGAAGCCGATCTGCCGCCGCCTGTACCCGATCCAGCAGAAGCATCTCTATCGCCGCGTCCGCCTCGAGTCGTACGAGGCGCTCAAGTCGTTCTGCTCGACCGTCGAGACCGCCATCGGGGTTCGTGGTCATGTTATCGAGCTTGAAATGTTCATGTACGGCGAGTCAAACTCGCCGCAGGAGGACCAGGAGATCGCGTCCACTACGGCGTCGACGGGCACCAACGACGATGCGGAGGAACAGCTTGTCACGCCGCACCAGGTCTCTACTCTACTCGCTCACCTTCGTCAGCTCCGCGTTGTCAACTTCGACTACGTCGAAAATACGCTTCTCCGGGACATCCTCCTCGACGAGAAGATGCCGCAGAACCTTGCCGGCCTTGAAGTCTTGAAAATCTCGGACTACGGACTGGACGTCGCCGATGACCAGGGCGATGATGCTGCATGGGTCCGGCAGCTCGCGCTGCTGCCGCAGCTCAAGGAGCTCCACTTGGAGCAGGGGGAGTGCGGCTGTTTCACCCCCGCGAGGAAATCGACCATCCCGCCGCTGAAGACTATTGGTACTTTTTCCGTCACCGGTCCCGGCTTCGAGTCGTGGGACGGTCCGAACCTGTGCGACTTGGTGCCAAACCTCGTTGCGCTCACGCTGAACGAACTCGGCTCGACCACGCACTTTGCGACGATCCTGCGCTCCGCGCCTTCCAACCTCCTCTCCCTCGACCTTCGCTGCGCAGCCGTCGCTTCTATCGCGACATCACCATCTCACCGGATCGACGACGTCCTCCTCCGCTTCACCAGCCTCGAACTCCTTGCGCTATGCGAGGGCACCTTTACGCCCGACGGTCTGCGCACCTCTCTCAGCAGCTTGTCCTCCCTCCGTACCCTGTCATTCAGCCTCGGTACCCTTGCGACGGACGCCATCCTTCTCGACATCCTTGAGGGCCCATGCCGCCTCCAACGCCTTCGCCACATCACGCTCGACCACGTCAAGTCGGAGTGTGGCCCAACGTTGAGCAGCAAGAACTGGCAGCTCCCGCCCGAGCACGAAGCCATGCCTTTCCACCTTTGGCCTGGGTGGGTTCAGCCGCGCTGGCGTCCGGGCTGCAGTGAAAAGGGGGTCAAGAAGGCGGTCACGGCGGCGCGTATGCGCGGCGTCACCGGCACGGGGACGGCCGTCGACACGATTGGGTTCGAGGATGACTTCTGGACCGAGGTGACGTCCGCACTGCTGTTGTGGGGCGATATGACGGGCGACTACAGAGAGGCGCGGGAGATCATGGGCAACGAGCTGGTCGACGAACACATCGCTGATTTCATGCGCGAACTAGGCATCTTTCCCGAGGAGTACGACCTGTACGAGCTCTTGTAACGCTGGAGTGCAATTACGCTTTCCCGCTTCATGCTCCGCAAAGAGAGACAACGATGCAGTACTGTACTACAACAGAAAGAACGAGTTAGTGATGACAGCGCGGATCCCGTAGAGCCCGACTAGCCCGCCACGTTCGGCGTTGCTACGCGTTTCCCGCCCGACCCGCCGCCGCCGCCTCCTCTGCAAGCCGCTGGTTCCGCTTGCGAAGCCACACGCCCTTGAGCAGCGTTTTCATCTGCTCTTCGCCCGCCTTGAAGTTCGCTGCACGAGTTCATCCTCGTTAGCGGCGTTAGGAGAGGGGAGAAGGCGAGACGCACCCTTCGCAAGGCGGATCAGCCGGTCCGTCTCCTCCTCCTTGTACTCGAATTGCCACGTCGAGAATACTTCGAGCGGATTGGGGAAGTCGGCGTCCGGTGCGAGCGGGATGTACGCCAGCGCGATGCCGTCTCGTGCGAGGACGTCGTCAACGGCGGGATGGTCGTTGCGGCAGGAGGAGGCATGCTCGGGGCGCGTCGAGCCAATCCAGATGCTGCGCACAGGTTGTTCATTAGCCTGGCGCATTCCGCAAGAGAAAGGGGGAGCGCGATGCACCTGCACCTCCCCAGCGGCGGCTCCCGCGCCTGACTGCTCGGCATTGGCTTCTCGCCTTCTCCACCCTCGTACGCTGCATTGTCCCTGCTCTCCGGTGCGCTCCCAGCCGGCGCCGGCTGCGGGTTCTCCACCCTGACGCCTTCCCGCTCGCGTTTCTCCTGCGGCCCCGTCACTCGCTCCTGCCGCTTCGCGGCATCGACCCTCGCCGCGGCGTCGCGAGCATCCTTCTCCTTCTCCGCGACGCGCACGACCTGCGCCTCGCGCGGGAACAGCGCGTCGACGTCGACCGTAGGCCAGCGGCTGCTCCCCTCCGCGTCGTACCTGCGTGCGTACTTCGCCGCGCGCGCGAACCACACTTCCTGGCTGTCGGCGCTCGCGTCGAGCGCCAGGATGACGTCGGCACTGCGGCGCAGGAGGGGCAGGTACGGGAGGTTGAGGTTGATGCCCGCGTCGGCGAAGCCGAGGGTGCGGAGGGCGGCCAAGGACGCGGGAACGGAGGAGGGGAGACAGCGCAGGTTGAACAGGAAGTTGGGGAGCTCAGCAGGCGGGAGAGGGTGGATCAGGTCGAGCTTAAAGGCGTTCGACTTGACTGCAACCGGATGGTCAGTCGTGGGTAAGGTGGAGGGAAGGCGGAGCGGAGGCGCACCGAAGTCGTCGATCTTGGAGAAGAGCGGCAAGCTGGCGAGCAACGGCCTGATCTCGAGGAAGTACGAGAAGAGCGACGCTGAGAATGCGCTGGCGTAGATGCCGGAGAGAACGGGTATGCCCAGTTCAGGGACTCGCTCCGCGCTCTTGCCGCCGTCGAAGACCCTCCCTAGCGCCCACGTTGGAATCCATGCGCCGAGCTTGTCGCTGCCTACCTCGAAGGGCGTCGTCTCGAACCTGCGGGTACGGGTGAGGTCAGGACTTGACCAGGACGAAGGGAAAAAGCCAGGCGCACCATGTGTACTCGGCCTTCTGCACGATTTCCTTGGCCTTCTCCGCGCTCTCCTTCTCCGCCCTTTCGAGTTCTGGCGCGGGTGGGATGTCGTGCCGCACCGTAGTGTAGATGGGCAGCGGCGCGCTCCCATCGTCGACAAAGTCGCGTTGCGCGGACGTCTTGAGAGTGCGGAGCGACAGCGCACGCGGCGGCGGTGCAAGCGCAGGCGAAGGGACGTAGAGCCGGGTCGAGATGAGAACACCGTACGCATCGACGAGCGAGACCTCACCGCCAGAACTCGCCTCTTTGAGGATCGCGGCAGTGAGGACTGCGCGCGAGGAGGGGTCGTCGCCGTTGAGAAGGTCGGTGAAGGTGTCGGGCTGAAGAAAGGGCTCCTTTACGCGTTCTCGGAGGTGCCGCAGGGTCCAGCTGATGTCGGCTGCGGGCAAGAGTCGAGGGTCAGCGAGGGTATACAGACCAGGAGAGTACGCTTTGACGCACCTCCTCCGACTGAGTAGAGCGCATTGAGCGCCCAGCACGACCCGCTCACGCCCGAGATGTGCGTGACGACGTCCCACAGCCCCGTCTCCTTTGCCGCCTCGAGGCTCGCCATCGTATTGAGCATAGCGCGGTAGCCGCCGCCGCTCGCCGCGATGCCCACGACAGGAAGGTCACGCTCGTCGATCTCTTCTAGCGGGACGCCGACGAAGCGCGCGAACGCTTCGCGCATGTACGCCCGGCGATTGCGCAGAAAGGCACGCTCCGTAAGCGGGAGGTCGGTCCCGAGGCGGACCTGGGCGTCCCACTCCAGCTCAGGGTGTATGGCTGGGTCCTTTCCCTCGCGGATGATGCGGGCGTAGGTGGAATTGGGCCCAAGAGAGAGCTCCTCCTGCAGCCGCGCAAAGGACGCCGAGATGGACGCGATGGACGAAGTCCACGAGTCAACTGTGCCGGTGACATCGGGGATGCGAATGGACGGAAGTGAAATGTCGGGGAATTTGATGGAGGGAATGGAGGGAAGGTCGGGGAGCGAGACGGAAGGGAGCGAGAGGGACGGCGGTGAGGGGAAGTCGGGGATGCCGAGCGAGCGCAGCTTGTCCAGCAGTCCGCCATCGTCCTTGTCTGCCGCTTCGCCGCCTGCACCGCCCGCACCGCCCGCCCTGTCCGCCTTGCCTGCCCCCACCGGCTGCTCCTCGCAACGAAGCGACCGCGACCAGAACAACCGCGACCCCAGCGTGCCCGCCTCTCTCGCCCCACCCGTCGTCGCACCCAGCCCAGCGCCTGCCCCTGCACCCGCTAGCAGGATTGAGTAGGCGAAGGCGGGATGAGGAGGGATCGCCGCATTCGGTGGGGGACGGCCGATGGATCTGACGAGGCGTCGCGGGACGAGCGTCGAGCTCGTAGGCCGAGTTCGGGAAAGATTACATCCATTTCCAGCTGGCCATCTCGCCATCGGAGCCTGAGAGGAAGCGTTAGACGGAGAGAGGGGAGGGTCTCTCATCTCCCGCTCACTCCCTTCATTAGCCGCGGTCCGTGCGGATTTACAGGAAGGCGCGTCATGGCTACTGCGGCCACTGCTACCGCCCAGAGTGCACCGGAACCCGCCAAGGGAGCGAGGGCACTCCGCAGACTTGAGCTGCTCCGGAGTAACGACGAGGCGTGGGACCGCGCAGGGCCGCCAGGTGCGCTTCGTACAACCTTCCAAAAGCTCTTGCCGAACCTACTGATGCGCGCGCTGTTCTCGTAGAGGGACTCGGCAAGCTCGACACCTCGCTGAAGCGCCACACCGCCCTTCTCGTCAAGCTCCGCTCGAGCCTCAACGCCAGTGCAGGCATCCCAAGTCTTCTAAAGGAGATCTCGCAGCTCAGCCTCGAAAAGTACGTCGAGGAGGCCGTCGGGGCGGTTGTCGAGGGGCTCGGCAAGTGTAAGACGGCGGCAGAGACGGCAGGCGCGGTCGAGGTACGGCGCATTCGCAGACTGACTGGCACCGTCCAACATCACGCGGTCTGTAGTACTGACTTCAAGGAATAATGAAAACCCTCGCAGGTCGTCTCCGCGCTCCACCAGCGCTTCCCCGACCTCTTCACCCCCCCATTCACCTCGCTCCTCGTTCAGGGCCTCAAGCCCGGCAGCTCGACCGCGACCGACCGCGACATACAGGAGAAGGAGAACAACGCACGCATCGTCAAGCAGCGCGGTGTATTGAGGGTCGTGGGCGAGCTGGAGGCGGTCGGAGTCATCAGGAAGGGCGACGCGAAAGGCACGCCAGGCGAGGTGACCTGGGCTGCGCTCAAAGACCTGGTGCGTGCTGGTTTTGCGAGCTCCGGAGTCACGCACTCACGCTCTGCCCGCAGCTCACTTCGGACAAGGAGGCTCTTGCCCTGGTCGCACCGCTCGCCATCGCCTTTGCCAAGCACCTCGGCTCCGTCTACCTCCCGCCGGTCGAGCCTTCCACCGATGCAGGGGAATCGTTTGCACAAGACTTTCCAGAGCTCGCCGCCGAGTCGGACGCCGCGCTCATCCCGCGTGAGATGAAGGACAAGTTTCGCAAGCTGCTCGTCGCCTACTTCGACGCACTCGGCAAGCGCGAGCAGAGGCTCCACGTCGTGAGTATCTTTCCTCTCCCCTATGGCCGGCTGCACTGACTCAAGCTTCGACCCCAGGACCTGCAAAAGCAGGACAAGCGGAACCACGAGGCGTACATCCGCTCGGGCGAGGTGTTTGAGGATCGCGAGAAGAACTACGAGAAGGCGGTCAAGTCGTGGGAGCGTGGCTGGGCGTCCGTTACGCAGTGCGTCCCTCCGGCTCGCGCCCTATTTCGTCCCGCTCACCATCTCTCCGCAGGCTCTCCGAACTTCTCTGCCTCCCTCTTCCCGTCCTCCCCTCGCTCCAGTCGACTCTGAACCCCTCCTTTGTCACTGCCGGTTCGTCCGGTGCCGCCGGCACGGGCAACGAGGACCTTGGCCCGCAGAGCCTGTGGGCGGACGAGGAGGAGAAGAAGTTCTACGAGGACTTGCGCGAGCTCAGGGGAGAAGTGCCCGCTGCTATCCTGGGCGTAGCGGAGGAGGGGAAGAGTGAGGAGAAGGAGAAGGGGGAGGTGAAGGAGAGCGAGGCTGAACCGGCGGAGGAGGGCGAGCCGATAGATGAGGCGAGGATCGACGTCGGATCTGCGGAGGAGCTCGCCGAGTGCGCTGCGCTCATTTTCTTCACTCCCGTCCCACTAACACGCGCCCGCGTGCTCAGAGACCCTGTCGCCAAGCTCGACATCGCCGAGCCGGACCCGTCCATACCCTCTGGCCCTGCCGCGCAGCTCAACGCCATCTTTGCGCGTCTGCCTGAGGCGTCGTCCAAGGCGTCGATCGACGCTATCGCTGTCGAGTTCGCCTTCCTGAACAGCAAGGCCGCGCGGAAGAGGCTCGTCAAGGTGCGTTCCGCCCCTTCCTGCTCGGGAGACGAGGCTGATGCACGAGTGCGCAAAGACGCTCGGATCGGTTAGCAGGAACCGCCAGGACATCCTGCCGTACTATGCGCGGCTGATCGGGACGCTCAACCCGTACATGCCCGACGTGGGGAAGGAGCTCGTCGCGCTCGTACGTCGCCCTCACCGCTACTGCATGACGGCTTGTTGATGTATCTCGCGCAGCTTGAAGACGAGTTTCGCTACTTCCAGCGCAAGAAGCAAGCCGACCTTGCCGAGAGCAGGTCGAAGGTGCGTTTCTGTCGCCTTTCTCCCGTTTCAGCGCGCTCAACCTACCCGCGCCTCGCAGAACCTTCGCTTCATCTCAGAGCTCACCAAGTTTCGCGTAACGCCGCTGCACGTTGTCTTCCACATATTCAAGGTTCTGCTCGACGACTTCTCCGGCCCCAACATCGACAATTTCTGCACGATCCTCGAGGGGTGTGGGCGCTTCCTGCTCCGCAGCGAGGCGACGAGCGAGCGCATGAAGCAGGTCGTCGAGACGTTCAAGCGCAAGAAGGCGGCGATGCATCTTGACGAGCGCCAGTCGGCGATGCTCGACAACGCGTACTACCAGGTGCGCCTACCGCTCCTCCTTTTCCCCCTAGCGTTTCCCCCTCGAGGCTGACGGTCCTTCTCCGCAGTGTGACCCGCCTGACCGTCCGGCCATCCCGCCGAAGGAGCGGACGCCAATGCAGCTCTACCTCCGCCACCTGTTCTACAACGTCCTCAACCGCAACTCGAGCGACAAGGTGCTCAAGCTCGTCCGCAAGCTGCACTGGGAGGACCCGGCCGTATGTCCCTGTCTCCCTCTTTCCCCCGACCCAAGCTGAGCCCGCTCCGCAGATCGTCGTTAAGCTGCACAACGCGTTCACCAAGGTGTGGAAAATCAAGTACAGCAATGTGCACCTGTTTGCCGTGATCCTGTACGACCTGGGTCGCTACCACCCCGACTTCAGCGTTCGCGTGATCGACGACGTGCTCGAGAACATCCGCACGGGGATGGAGGTCAACAGCTTCAAGTACAACCAGCAGCGTGTCGCGACAGTCAAGTATCTCGGAGAATTGTACAACTACCGCGTCGTCGACTCGCGCGTCGTGTTCGACACGCTCTGGTCGCTCGTCACGTTTGGGCACCGTGCGTCCCGGCTCTTCCATCTCGGGGCGCCTTGCTGACGACTTGTGCCCGCAGCTGAGGGCCGCCCCTCTCCCGAGTTCCCCGCGGCGATAGACGCGCCGGATGACTATTTCCGCATTCGCCTTGTGTGCACGCTCCTCGATACTTGCGGCGCATGTTTTGACCGCGGCGCGCTCAAGAAGAAACTTGACAATTTCCTCGTCTTCTTCCAGGTGCGATGCGTCCCACCCAAGTCTCCCACAGCGCTAACGAGTGCGGCGTGCAGATGTACGTCCTTGCGAAGGGCGCGCTCCCGATGGACGTTGGGTTCATGTACTCGGACACGCTCGAGGCCGTCCGCCCCAAGCTTGTCCGATTCCAGACCTTCCCCGAGGCGGCGCTCGCGGTCGAAGAGATGATGGCGGCGGTGGCGAAGGATGGTACGGTTCTTTTCTCGCTCATCGTGCGTCAAGGGAGCTGACGATGGGAGAGCAGCCCCACCCGACGAGGAGATTGAAGAACAGGACGGGCAGGAAGGCCCACGTGCGGGCGCAGACGAGGAGGGCGAGGAAGACTCCGAGACGGAGGGCGAGAGCGACGTGTGTTCTTCCCTTTCCTCTCGCGCAAGATACTTAGGGCTGATCGCCTATTGGCGCAGGACGAAACGGTTGATGCAGACGAGGGCGTCGACGCAGCCGCCTTTGACGAGGACGATGCCGCTGGACGCGGGCGCGACCCGCACGCGATGACGCAGGACGAGGAGGACGATTTTGCGCGCGAGCTCGCCAAGATGATGGTCTCGTCGAGCGAGCAGCGCGAGCGCAAGCCCGTCTCGCTCGATGTCGGGATCCCGCTCATCCGCAGGCAGAAGGCCGAGGAGCGCGAGGCGGGCGATGTCGACGGCGCGACCGCGGCGGAGGCGGAAAAGAAGGGGATGCAGTTCACGCTGCTTACGAAGAGGGGCAACAAGCAGCAGGTGCGTTTGCCTCTCTCCACTCTTGGTGCGCCTAGAGCTTATGAGGACTGCGCACACAGGCGCTTTCCATGGAGATCCCGCGCGACTCGTCGATCGCGATGAGCACGACACTCCAGCGCGAGCAGAACAAGGCGGAGCAGGAGCGCCTCAAGCGCCTCGTCCTCGATTACGAGTCGCGGGAGGAGGAGGCCGACAAGCAGGGTGCGTCTCTCTCGCTCGCCTGCTCGGTGCGGGGGGGGTGACGCGACTTCCGCTCACAGCGTTAAAGGAGTCGCTTGCGCGCCGCGGCATCGTCTTGAACTACGGCGCCGGTGCGCGCTTAGCTCTTCGAATGTCGTTGTGAGCGCATGCTGACTGATGCGCGATGCAGAGAATCGGAGGAAGGGCGTCAAGGTGCAGGTTGTTCCCTAAGCCCCCTCCCATCCCCTGTACCCCTCGAGCAGCCAACTCCGGCTGCATCAGTCTCCCTCGTTTTTCCCTCTGTTGTACTCCTTCCTTCTCTGCGCCCGCGCTGCCAGCTGGGCAGAGATGACGCTCTCCCCAACCTCGCCTCGGCCAGGCCTCGTCCTCGTCTCCCACCACCGCCACCTCGCCCTCGCCTTCCCCAGTGCCTGTCCGTCCCACTTTGTCGACGTCGTTCAGGGGCGTCAAGAAGGAGAACGCCGCAGATGCTTCACCGTCGTCGTCGTTGGCCGAGAAGGCGCCAAGCAAGCCAGGTAGGCATGCGGGACAAACGGGTCGAGCGGGCGCGGGAGGCGCGGCGGCGAAAGCGGTGGGCGCGGGAGAGGCTCGTTGAGCAGCGGTGCAAGGCGGACGGCGGGCGGAGGCGCCTGGGACGGTGAGAGACACCGGGGATGTGGAGCTGAGCTGAACTGAGTAGGCGTACGGGAATGTGGTGGATCGCTTGCTGTCTCGCTTCTTTACAAGCCGGTTCGTTACAAGCCGGTTCGCAAGATTGGAGCCCGCTTGTCGCCTGCGAGCATGAAGTCGTTGGGGTGGCAGGGGCGGCGAGTTCAGCGTGAAAGCGACAAAGTCGCTCAAGGGCACTTGTCCTGGCAGCTGCACGTGTCTGCTACGCTCTTGATGCTCGTCTGCTTGCAACTAGGCGTGCTTGCGACGGACGACCCCGGCCACGTCGCCTTCGCCGTCACCCCTCTCGCTCGTCCCCCTCACTTTACTTGCCTTCTCGCCCATGGGCGTCTAAGAAGCATTCCAGCATGCTCACTAGCAGTCACCTATGCTCCTCGCCGCGTCACAGTCTCACCCATGTGCTCATCGCCCCTGTCCGCACGCCTCCCACCCTTGTGCGCCGCTCATCGCTTGGCCGCTCGAGCCAGGGTAAGTAAGGGTGTGGTAGGAGGTGCACCTCTGCCGTAAGCTCTTCGTGTCTCCCTGGTCCCCGAACCTCCTCAACCACAGGCTGTTGATGACTCGCTTCGCCTCCGGTCCTCGTCTCGGTGGACCGGCGGCGCAGGCTCTCCGTGAAGGGATGTCCTCTCCTGCCCAGCGAGCAGAAACGAGACGACTGTGTACGGCGCCGGCAGTCGTCTCCTCGGGTTCGCTCCGTAGGACGGCTATCGTTTCGCGGACGAGGCGGCTTCGCCTGTCCTCCGATACAAGTATTCATTTGTGCGTGCAGAGCGTGACGATCTTTCTGAGCCAGTAGTTGCTGTCTCCCCTTGGCGAGGCTGCGGCAAGGCCGCCTCACCGGCGCCAGCGGTCTTTCCTCCTGCTCGCCTTGGGGAGACGGCTTTCACTCTCCTTGGGAGGACGCCTTGTTCTGCCCGCCTTGCACGCCACGACAAAAGCAGGAGGCGCATTCAGCAATCCTTGACCGGTTGCTGGCCTTGACCTGCATGCCCCTCGCTCGCAGTTCTCGCCGCAGTCAGCATCGCAATCGCGCTTTCCGGTTGCTCAAGGCTTGCGTCAAGCCGCGCTCCTCCCGTGAGCGACGTTTGTTCGGCTCCCCACCCCGTGGCCGCGCTGATGCTTCCCCCGCACACAGGCCGTCCGCCCTGCGTCCCGCTGCCGCAAGCCTCGGCGTGCGTTGCCGTCTTCTATGGGCTATCCCCTCTTCCCGAACGAATCCCCAAGGAGGCGGGCAAGGAGACCGTCAATGCAAGAAGCGCCAAGGCCGGCTCTGAAGGAGTCGTGCGAGGCGCGCAGCCGTTCGACCAGGAGATCAATCTCTCGAGGAGTGAAGAAGAAGCGCCAACGATCCTCGACGACGAGGACGACATCGAGATGCTCTACATGAGGAGGAGAAGAACTTGTCGTCGATCGTCGTCGTCGTTAGGGAAACGGCGCCGGGCGGGCAGGCGACGTGCGGGCTGGCGTCGTCGAGCGGGAGGAGCGTCGTCGCAGGTTGATTGGTTCAGGTCATCGAGGTCCCGCAAGTTCTTCCAGAAGATGTCACAAGCTCAACTCGGGGCGCGTGCATGTCGCTGCATCAATGACTCGTCGCTCGTTCAAGTCGCTTTACCAAGAACCGGTGTAAGGTCAAGGTCATCTCGGTCGAGCTTTGCATCAAGGTCACGCACTTCAAGATGGACATCCATATCTACATCGAGATCAAGCTCCTCCTCAAGGTCATTCTCGTCGTCAAGAACGCTCGGCGTGGCGGTGCAGCACGTCCGGCGCGGCGGTACGGCCCGGCGCGGCGCCATCAAGGACATGTCGGCGCCGTCATCTAGCAGTTCTACGTGCCGGAGGGTCGAAATCTTCGCCGATCGAAGGAGAAACAAGCAGATCTACGGGGCCTGACGAGAACGAGCAGCACCGCATTCAGCGCCTTCTCTTCGGAGTGGGCGCTGACCTTCTTCTCGTCTCCCTTTCCTTCTGCTGTCGCAGGTATATTCTTGTCGTTCTGCCAACCCGACGTGCGCCCTTCTCGTCTCGCCTTCCCGATTCCTTGCTTACCCGCCTCTGCGCAGCTCGTCCCCATATTCCCCTCGCGCGAATCGTCCGGCCGTGCGGTCCTGCCGTCGCATATGCGCGCCCTTGTCAAATCGAGCGTGTCTCCGTGACGTCCCGTTGATGCCCGCTCGCCCGCCCGCAGTCTCCGCCCGCAGTCTCCGCCCGCAGTCTCGCTTCACTAGCTGGACCGACACGGTGCGTTGCTGTCTCGTTCGTACGGTGGGGCTTCCTCGTGAACGACATTTTCGAGCATATCTTCGTTATGGGAGAGTTATCGTCGTCGTCGTCGTCGTTGTCAACGCAGGATTGGGCGGGCGTCGTCGGGTTGGGCAGGTCGAGGCGGAACAGTCTTCGACGTTTTCGCGGGTTTCGAGGCGAATCGCCTTCTTCGAGTTCGAGAACATCATCTCTCCGGCGCACCGAATGCATGAGTGCATTCAGCACTACAACTTTGCGAACGTCATGAAGCGGGACCAACGAGAACGAGCAGCACGCACTCAGCGCTTTCTCCTCAGAGTGGCGCTGACCCGTTTCATCTCTTTTCCCTCCGCTGCTGTATGCGCAGGCTCAGTTGCCGAATGGCCCTGAACGTGAGCACCTTTCTCCTCCGCCGATACCGGCGCGGACTGACGTCCTTCCTCACGCAGACTCACCCAGCCCGCCGCTCAAGCTCGTCTCGTCGAGGTGTCGTCGCTCTAGAAGATACCACACTGCGCGTGACTATGCTCGTCCCTCAAACGCTTGATAGCTGCCTGACTCGCAGCCCCCAGGCACTTCAGCCAACCCGTCGCCGACATGGTCATGACGCTCCACCCGTCGTCCAACCCGAGTTCGAGGCGCTCGAGACGAGGGCGGATTGGGGGTCGTACAGCGCTCGTGAGAAAGGCATTCGTCAGGCGGCGAGGGACGACCGCGACACGGAGTAGCTCCAGCCGTGGAAGGCAGCCGAGCGTATCGGTGAACTGCTGAGCGATCGTTTACGCCTCGCGCGGGATGCGCGACGGTACGACCTCAAGCGACTCCACCGAGTGCGCAACGTCCGGCTGGCGCGTAATGAGACGGTGGAAAGTCTCGAGCTGGTTGAGCGAGGAGAGCTTGACATCGCGGTAGAGGTGTTTGCTGCTGAACCGGGTAGAGGCGGTGGCAAACCGGCTCGTGCCATGGCTTGCCCTTGCAAGCGAGCATGAGAATGTCGTTAGAGAGCTCCTTCGGCAGCCAGAAGAGAGGGGGCGTCTGGTTCCCCTGGGTCGAGGAGGAGGAGCTGATGGGGTTCTGCGGGCGGCAAGAGTGGTGGGAGAAATCTGAGGGGCGGCGGACGCACCTCGTGATTCATCTTCGAGCCTCTCATGCGCACGGAGTGAAGGTCTGGGAGCAGCGTGAGGTGGTGCCACGAGGAGAGGGGGACGAGCGCTTCCCCGCGGAGTCCCCTCAGCTCGAGGTGCTGATCTCAGGACTGAGGTTGCCTCCGTTGATGTACAAGACTGATGCTCGCGCCGCTTGCAGCGTTCAAACGCTTTCCTGCCCTCTCCTCCTCATCATGTCTCAACCTCTCGCTCTTCTTGCCGAGGCTCAGGCTGTGTTGTACTGCTTCTGATTGCCTACTAGACTGCACCTCAGCCTACCCAAGCCTATTCGGTGAATCTGGACTCTGGCGAATCTCGTCGCCGCCATCTCGCCCTGACGTAGCCCTCGTTCGCTCCGCGCGCCGCCCCGCCCCGCACTTCTCCCTCCTCCGCCTACAGACAGACTCAGCTATGCTTTCCACGACCATCGCACGCACCGCCGCCCGCACCTGCGTCCGCGCATCTCGCGCCGCTCAGCAGCCCCACTTCGTCCGGACGTTCGCGGTGAGCGCGGTGGGGAGGAAGGACCCGGGCGAGGGCGTCGGCAAGGTGCGCTGCGTCGCTCTTTTGCGCTTCACGTCACACAATACTGACCCGCCCGAACGTACGCGCTTCCGCCACTTCCACTCCACCACTACCCGACCCGCGGCTCCTCCCCTCCTGCCCCTTCTCACAACGCCGACGATTCATCGGAGCATACGCGCAGAAGCAGCCCGTAGGCGGCGACAACCCCGTCTCGGCGCGCGCCAAGGGCTTCGCCTCGGGGCTCAAGTCCGCCGTCGAGGGCGCCGTCGGGCTCGGCCAAGCCGCGACGGGGGTGCGTCTACTTCTCTTCATCCTGCCGCCAATGCCGGTGCTGACGAGGAGGAGCAGGAGCAGAGCGACCTCGGCACGAGCAAGAAGCACCCGGGGCCGGACACGCGCGACGCGCTCAACGCCGAGGAGGACAAGGGGAAGGAGGCGGGCCTGGCGCACAAGGGCAAGCAGCAGGGCGCGATCTAGGCGCGAAACGAGGGTTCGAAGCAGGACGACAAGGCATTGTAGCATCTTCTCTCACCCCACGAGCCTGCAAGAAGTGAACGAATCTGTGCAGTTACAAAGTTGCGGGTGCGGTTGTCGCTGAGCGAAGTGTACAGTATTAGGCGCCCGCCGACTCTGCGGTCGTGGCGGTCAGCACTGCGTCAGAGAGGAGCCTGTCCGTCGAGACACACCTACACGCAGCAACGCTATGGCCTCGCCTGTTCCTCCGCATCCCTGATCCGCGCGGCAACGTCCGCCGGCAGCCCCTCGAGCCCGCCACCCTCACGCGGAGGGCCGGCCGGGGCGCCCGGAGTGACCAGTCCCGGTCGAGGCGGGAGACGGCGCTGCTCCTCGCCGAGGACGAGTCGCTTGTAGAGGAGGAGAGACGAGGCGACGAGGAAGGGGGCGGTGATGATGATGGTGCGGATCCTATGTAGAGGGGAGGGGGTCAGTCTCGTTGAGCTGACGGTGTCCAGCAAGCTCAAAGGGTGCAAGAGGGCGTGCTGCATTTGCTAGGCGAAGTCCGGTCGGGAGGAGGAGAGAAAGGGCAAACGCACCTGCGGCCGTCCGGGTTGAGTGGGCGAGCCATCGTGTGCCCCACCAGCAGTTCCTAAGAGGAATCTAGCGCTTGACTGAGCTCGAAGGTGCAAGTTGACGGGGATGACCTTGCGTCCGTCCCCGGCGTGGGAGGTTGGCTCCACCTCGCAGCGCCCGCTCCCGCCGGATCAGACGGTGACCAGCTGCAGTGGCTTGAACTGTCTCATTGGACGCCGCTACGAAGCTCCTCTCTCACCCGCGCCGCTCGCTCGCTTCACCGCCACCTCCCGCTCACCTCAGCCGGCGCCTATCTTTTTGCGCGCAATACTAGCAGGAGCAGCAATGTCGCTCTCGTCGGGACTCGTGAGTCGTCTCAGGACTTTTCGTACGGCGGGTTTGGCCGATCAGCTGGTGGGAGACGAGGGCGACGGGGTCGCAGGCGGGTTTGGCAGCGAGGCGCCGATGAAGCACTTCCCGTGCAGCCAGCGCATTGCCAACTCGCCTTCATCTATGAGATTGCACGATAATGCGTCTGCTGACCCTCTCGTCTCGTCTTCCATCTCCCTCGTGCCTCACCTCCCTTCCCTCCACCGCCGCACGCGATCCGCGCAGACGCTCACCGACCTCTCCGACTATCTCTCTCCGTCGCAAGCCTGCGTCAAGCCCGTCACCTACGTCCCCGAAGCGCCGTCCCCGGGCGCGCTCGGCAAGCCAGCAGCAGCAGCTTCCGTGCGTCCGCCTCTCGTCTTCTCGCCGAAACGCTGTGTGCTCATGTGCAAGCTTGCAGGCGGAGATCATCATCGGCGAGGACTCGAGCTTGTACGAGAAGGGGGCGGACGGCGAGCAGGGCAAGAAGCTCAAGAAGGCGGAGATCACGCTCAACGACTGCCTCGCTTGCTCGTGCGTTTGGCTGTTTACCCTCCGCCAGCTGGGGCACTGCATTGGTCCCGATACTGATTTGCCGAGCTGTGCAGAGGCTGCATCACTTCGGCCGAGTCGGTGCTCGTGTCGCTACAGTCGCATGAGGAGGTCTACCGCGTCTTGGAGGAGCAGCCGGTGCGTGTTGCCCCTTTTAACTTGGTTTGACTTGCCTTCCACAGAGGCTGCGATGCTCATGGACGTTGGGCGTACTCCTAGGAGCTCATTCCCATAATCTCCATCTCCCCGCAATCGGTCGCAAGCCTCGCCGCGCTGTACGACCTGAGCCTCGCCGACACGATGCGCGGCCTGCGGCGCTTCTTCAAGGACCATCTCGGCTTTCGGTGCGCTGCGGCTTCTGCTCGCGCCCGTCACCTCAAGACTGACCCCCCCAGCTCGCACACGCAGCCTCGTTTTCGACACGACCTTCCCGCGCGCCCTCTCCCTCCTCGAAACGCGACTTGAGCTGCTCGAGCGGCGCGCACATCACTACTCGTCGCCCTCACCCTCGCTCCCCGCTCTCGTCGCCGCCTCGACTGCCCCGCTCACCCCGCCGACAAAGCTCGCACCCTCGACATCGTCCACCGCGCCGCTGCCAGTCCTGAGCTCCGCTTGCCCCGGGTGGATCTGCTATGCCGAGAAGACGCATGGGGACTTGCTTCCGTTTGTGAGCGGGGTCAAGAGCCCGCAGGCGGTCGCGGGCGTGCTGGTCAAGGGGAGGGTTGTTGCGGGGCGCATGGGACTGCGGTTCGTCAACGCTTCTCGCTCTCCAGACTTGTCGAGCTCGTCGAGTGCAGCTCGCTGATCGAGCAAAGGACCAATGTGCAGACCCGACCAGATCTTCCACGTCGCCGTCATGCCCTGCTACGACAAGAAGCTTGAGGCGTCCCGACCAGACTTTGCGACCTCGCACCCTCCCTCCGACGCGTCCTCCTCTGCTGAGCCGACCAGCGTCCGTGACGTTGACCTCGTTCTTACGACTGGCGAGGTCGCCAAAATGCTCAGCGACAAGGGCTTGTCGCTGCGCTCCCTCGCGCGCGAGTCCGCATCGAAGGATGCGAGGGAGGTCGACGGACAGGAGGAGGCGGCATACTTCCCCTTCTCGGACCTTCTCGCCCCACCACGGGGGACTTCTTCCGGATCGTACGTCGCCGCGGCGCTTTCCGCCCTGCTCACCTCGTCGTCGCCCTCCGCCTCCCCTTCTCCCTCGTCCACGTCCGGCACTACCGCCGCGCCGACTCTCTCCCGCGCGGACTGGCCCTACCTCCGGCTCGACACCAAGCTCGTCCGCTCGTCGGACTACATCGAGTACACGCTCGTCCGCCTCTCCGCGGCCTACTCGCCGTCCGCTCCCGCCTCGGAGCCCGAGCGCGGCGAGGTCATCGCGCGAGCGGCCAAGTGCTACGGGTTCCGCAACCTCCAGAACGTCGTCCGCAAGCTCTCGCGCGACGCGGGGCTCAGCACCTCGCGCGGCGCCGCCGGCCGCGCACCCCCCTCGCGGCCGTCTGCCGCCGCCGCCGCGGCGAACGCGCGCCGCGCAGTCGCGCGGGGCGGCGTTGTTGGTGCGGGCAAGGCGCCCGAGAGGGAGATCGAGTTCGTCGAGGTGATGGCGTGCCCCGGAGGGTGCGTCAACGGCGGCGGGCAGGTCGCGCCCCCGCGCTCGTCGGCGCGCGCCCGCCGCGCCCGCCACGCGACGGACGACGAGAACCGGTTCGTAGGACGCGTCGACGACGAGGGCATGCCCGACGTGCATCCCCGGGAGGACGTGCTCGAGGCCGAGCTCAAGGTCGTCGCTGACCCCGCCGGGACGGCGCGCCAAGGGGAGGGGGAGGGGGCGGACAAGGTCCTCAGCGCGAAGGAGTGGGTCGCAGAGGTCGAGCGGCGGTACTGGAGCGGGAGCGGGTCGGCGGGGTCCTCCGCCGTGGACGAGGACGGCGAGCTCGGCGCGCTGCACCCGAGCATCCGGGCGTATGTCGCCAACCTCACCTCGGGGGACGACGAGCGCGCGCTGCAGGAGGTGCTCCAGGCGATGCTGGGCGGTGCGGCCGAGGGTGAGGGCGAGGGGGAGAGGGAGAGGGACGAGAGGAGGAAGGAGCTCCTGAGGACGAGCTACAGGGCCGTGCAGAGCGAGGAGGTGAACGGGTTGGCCGTAGTGTGGTAGCACGCGTGCCGTGCGGGTGGGCTGTCTATCGCATCTTTGCATCGTCACTAGTGCACTACGCGGACGAGGAAGAGAGGAAGAGAGAACCGAGAGAACGGAGCAGCAACGACGGCGAGGAAAGCCGCGCGCCTCGCCCCTCAGCCGTAACCAGTGGACAGACAGTGTACTCAGCACTTGTACTTGCACTGCACCAAGCTATCTACCTTTCGCCTCTGTCCTACCCCCCTCCCCTCCCGTTCACGCCGCCGTCGCGGTCCCCGTCCCCGTCCCCGCGGCGGGGTGGAACCTCCTCTCGACGTCCCTGACGGCCTGCCTCGCCGCGTCCGTGACGCTCCGCTGCCTCCCATGCGCCGGCCTCGCCGACGGCGGGGGCCCCGTCTGGCTGGGCCTGCGGACGGGCTCTTGCGACGCCGGAGCGGCCGGGGCCGCCGAGGAGGAGGAGGTGAGTGCGTGGGTGCGGCGCGCGACGAGGCACTGGAGCGCTGCGAGCCACTTGATCTCGTCCTCCTCGCTCGGCGCGCAGACGAGGAACGTCCGGCTCGGGGTGATGATCTTGAACGTGTTGTCGGGCGTGGCGGGCCCGCCGGGCGCTGCCGCGGCGGCGGCGGCGAAGGAGGAGGAGGTGGTGGTGGACGAGGGCGAGAGAGGCGAGGAGGGCGAGAGGGGCGCCGAGGAGGGCGTCGACGAGGGCGCTTCGAGCGCGTCGAGGATCGACGAGAGCGGGATGTGGCGCGTGTGCTTCGAGTCCTGTGGGCACGCGTGGGGCGCGTCAGGTCCCAGCAGGAGACCGGAGAGAGAGAGAGAAAGAGAGCGCGCTACGCGACGCACCATGTGCGACTTGGAGTACATGAGCATGCCACTCTGCAGGACAAACCACCTCTTCCTCCAGTTCTTGCGCTTCCCCTGCTTCAGCAGGTACCCCGCAAGGATGACCTTGTTCGGGTCCTGCTGCTGTTGCTGCTGCGCCGGCGGCGGCGCCGACGAGGAGGCGGGCGGTGCGACGGGCGGTGCGCCCGGGCTCGCAAGGGGGAGCGGCAGCGCGTCGGCGGGGTCGAGCTCGTCTTCGGAGCTGCTCATCGCGCTCAGGCCCGCGGCGCCCGCGCCGCCGCTGGGGGACACGCTCAGGCCCGTCGCGGTGCTCCCGCTGCGGCCCCTGCCCCCGGCAGCGGGCGTGGGCAGCTCGGGCACGGGCGCGAGCGTCTCGCTGCGCGCGGACGGGCGGCGCTGTGGCGCGGGCCTGCCCGCGGGCAGAGACGAGGGCGGCGCGAGGTCCAGCTGGGAGAGGCGCGCGTCGAGGCCGAGGTTGAGGTCGCGCTCTGCGGTCTGCGCAGCGGAGGAAGTGGGCGCGGGGGTGACGAGCGAATTGGGCGGCGCGAGCGGAGAGGGGTACCCGCCCGCCGAGGAGGCGCTCGTCGAGGCGTAGCTCGCGCTGGCGAGCGTGCCCTGCGCTGAAGGGGGCATCGAGCCAGGAATCGCGATCGCAGCAGTCGGCTCGGGCCTCGGTCCGCCGGAGAAGCTCATCTGCCTGGGCGTCTGGGCGGGGCTCGCGCCTGTGGGCGTCTCGACGCTGTTGACGGTCGCGCGGGCAGCGTACTCGGCCTTGGCGCGCTCAATGAGGCGGCACCAGCTTGTGACGCTCTCGGCCGAGTCGGCCTTGACGTAGTAGGTTCGCCGAGGCGTGACGATTCCAAAAGCGTGGAGGTGCTTCTTGAGCTCGATGGGGGCGACGGCGTGGATGTCGGTAAGGGGGATGAGGCGGAGGAGGCGATATTCCTGCGGACAAGCGGTGGGACCGTCAGCGCTGCCGGGTACGGGAGCACATGGAAAGAGCGGCGACGCACCTTGTCGCTCTTGTACATGGCGAGCTGTCCGCCACGAAGGACGAACCACCGCTTCTTCCACGCCTTCCTGCGCTCGCCCTTCTTCATCAGGTACCCGCTCTTGAGGGCGACATTCTCGCTCAGCCCTCCTCCGGCGGTGCTCTCTGCGCTCGTGCGTATCGGCGCCAACTGTGGCTGCGGGGGCGAGCGCCGCGCCCCGCCGCCAAGGGAGGACGCGTCCGACTCGTCGCCGTCGCCCTCGGAATTGAGTCCGTCGTCCGTCTCGCTGATGCTTTGCAGCGGGAGATGTGCGCGCGCAGAGGACCCCTGCGCGTGCGAAGGCGGCGAGGTGCGCGGAGGAGCGCCGCCTGACGCGGCGAAGGACGAGAGGGAGGGGTCGTCCGACTCGTCTTCGGGCCCGAGGGAGATGGTCGATGTCTGCTCCTCGAGTTGTGCTCGTCAGTCGTGCGGTGTTCAGACTGGGTAGGCACGCGGACGCACCCTGCGGCTGGCGGCGCTCCCCCTCCTCTCGAGGAGCCCGAGTCCGGCCCCACTCTCGAGCGAGGACGAGAGGCTGGGCATGGCGGCGGGGCTGAGGGCGGCACTGCCCATGACGGGCGGTGGGAGGGAGGGCGAGCCGAGCTTGCGTTCGATCTCTTGCGGTGTTGGTGGGGCGGCGGGCGGACGGGGGAGGGCTGTAGCGTGACGGCGGGGGCGGGGGAGGGGTCAGCGCGGGTTGGCGGTGATGCAGCGCCCGTGTACCGTGTGGAGGCGCAAGAGCACGGGCGACCATAGCGTCTGGGTCATGTGTGGTGCGGAGCGGTGGCTCGGTGGGCGGCGGGCGACCCTTGTACCCCGCACTTTTCCTCCCACCCTCGGAACGAGCAGAAAGACGGGGGTCCGAGGTGGGCGCGACTGACGGAGCGGCTGTGCCATGTCGGGTGGTCCGTCTGGCAGGGCAGTCGAGTGTTGCGGTGGCCGAGTGGCCGAGTGGCCGAGGGCGATGTGGCGGCGGAAGAGGCGCGGCGCGTGGGGAGGAGGCGAGGCGAGGCGAGCAACGCGAAAGGGGTTCGAGGCGGAGAGGGGGGTGGTGGTGGTAAAGGCGAGAGGCGAGTGGGGCTGGGTGGATGGGGCGAGGAGACCAAGGTGCACTCGGGTCGACGGGTCGTGGGCTCTGGCGAGCGAGACGAGCGCGGTCGAGCCAAGAGCCAGCGGGGGACAGGGGGACAGGGGGACAGGGGGACAGGGGTCGACGCAACGCAAGGCAGCGACAGTCTAAGGCGCTCCCTCCGCCTCGCCCTCGCCCTCCTCGCAGCCCGCAAGATGCCCGCCTACACCCCCGCCCAGTTCGACAAGGCCGTGCAGCTCATGCGAGTCCCTCCCCTTGCACCCTTGCACACCCACAGCCCGCGTTGACCCCCTCGCACTCGACTCGTTCAACAGCGGCGCCCTCCCCAAGGACGGCCCCGTCACCCCGACCCAGGCAGACCAGCTCAAGGTACGCGCCTCCCCTTCCTTCGCGACCCTCACACCAGCCTGCCATCGCTTCCACGCCGCTCCGAAGCGCGAGATCGCTCTTCTCCCCCGTCGCTCCTCAACCCCTGGCGAGCGATGACGGTCGGGGCCGGTTCATCGTCCCCGAGCACCGCACGCGTGCGCAACATCCCGTGGCACATCCTTACAGCGTCTACACGCGCTGCTCCCGCCGCCGCGCTCTCCGCTCCCACCCGCTTCCCCACCCACCTCCTTCCGCTGCGACCACCGGACCTCCGGCTAACCCGCTCTCCCCGCTCCGTCTCCGGCCTGCCTCTCGCGCGCACAGTTCTACGGCCTCTTCAAGCAGGCCAACGAAGGCGACAACACCAAGCCCAAGCCCGGCATGATGGACTTTGCCGGCAAGGCCAAGTGGTCCGCGTGGAACGAGAACAAGGGCATGGACAAGGACGAGGCCAAGAGCCAGTACGTCGCGCACTTTATCCAGGTCCTCGAGACGGCCAACAACGACGAGGCCACCAAGCTCAAGGCCGAGGTGCGTCTCCCGCTTGTCCTGCACTCTTCCTGGCTTGCTTTCGCTCCCCCGCGCACTCAAGGCGACGAACTGTTCCGTGTTTCTCAGCTCAGGACTGACCGCTCCCCATACCGCAGGTCCTCGGCGCCTGAGCCCC
>JAPZQE010000022.1:204502-298201 GCA_028828645.1 Rhodotorula sp. PL61-2
CCCCCCCCCCCCCCCCCCTCCTTTCCCTTCCTCGCCTCGCCTTTCGTCCTTCCTCTCTCGCTACGGCACACGCACGCCGTACGGACGCTTCTCCTCGCGATCGCCTTTCCCCCTCCGTCGAATCGGACGGAAGACCGCAACCCGATTGTTTCGTACTCAATGTGTGCGCCTGCACCGACGAGAAAGGGAGAGAGAGGGGAGGGGAGAGACGTCCGCTTCGCTTGCGGAGGAGGACGAGACCTTCTGGACGCCTCGGGAAGGCCCCCCCGCGCGTGCGATCTCCTTTTCTTCGCCCCTCCTTCCATCGCCCCCTTCGAACGTGTAGCTTTCCCTCCTCGCCCCTCTCTCTAGCCCTTCTGCCGAGCGAGGGGAAAGGGAAGAAGCGAAACCAACGGGAAGAGACTGAACGACGCCGCTCCTTGTCTCGATCCGGTCCACTTCGAGCGGGCGAGCGGGCGAGCGGGCAGACGACGAAGGGAACAGAACAGTAACGAAGGACAGATTTGCTGGCGAGTCCGGGATGCGACTAATGCTACAACGACGAAAGGAACTTGGATTGTACAGAAGAAGCGAGAACACCAGCACGAGTCCCGTGAAAAGGAGGGAGTGGGTGGCCACATCCTCGCTCGCCCTCTCGGGCCCGCGCGTGCTCCGACGTCGGCGTGCCGACGCGCCCGACATGCTCGCCGACGCCTGGCGACTCCGAGCATCGTTCGTGAGTCCTGAGGACGGAGCCCGTCAGCGTCGGTCAGGACCGCGGGAAGAGCGTTAGAGGGGAGAAGAGGGAGGACGCACCCGCCGCCATAGTACTAGCCAGAAGACGACGATGATGCTGTCGCACGCCTCGCCCATGTGGATGCGGCACTTGTCGCGGAGAGCGGTGAGCATCTCGGTCCTCTTGTGGTCCTGATCGGCCTTGTAGCGCTCGTAGATGGCGAGGACACGCGCTCGTTCAAGTCGGCCGTGGCGGTCTGCTCGCGGAGCGCATGTCCTTGATGACGGCGCAGGTTGACGACGCGTGGCCCGTGCAGTACTCGCCGAAGCCCTGGTGCGTCCCCAACGCTACGTGCGGGTGCAACCAAGTCGATACAGTGCAGGCGAAGGAGAGGGAGGCAGATCGCGCACTAATGAACATCTCGCCGGGCTTGAAGTTAGGGTAGAGGTCGCCGCTGTCGGCCTCCGTCTTCTCCTTGTTGCCGCCGATATTGCGCTTGCCCATGACGGAGGCGATCATGCTCCCGGCCCCGCCCTCGCGCGCGCCCGAGCCGACCCCGCAGATGCGGCCGAGGACGGCCTGGCCGGGCGTGATGGGGAATTTGGCGGGCTTGCGGAGCCCGCGGGCGGCGATGCCGTCGTTGCGCGAGAGGAAGCACGCGTCGACCTTGAGCGTGATGCGGCCCTTGGCGGGCGGGCGGTGACGGCCTCGACAACCTCGTGCGGCCGTTGGCGGGCGGGCGGTGACGACCTCGACAACCTCGAGCGGCGCGCCGGTTGAAGCAGAGACGGCACAGCCTGAGTGGTCCGCGTGATTATCGCAGCGGGGCGCGCCTCTGCGGGGCGAGCCGCAGGTCGCTAACTGCGCGGCGGTCGAGGCCGAACGTGCGGCGCGAGCGTGATGAGGAGGGTCGACGGCGAAAAGCGTGCGCCGGGTCGAGCGAGGGACGGAGCCGAGCTGCGGGTTGCTGCGCGTCAGAAGCAGGAAGAAGAGGGATACAGGAGCGGGAAGCGGGAAAAGGAGGAGGAAACACACCTGGAGGAGCTTGTGGACGTGCGACGGCAACTAACCCACCGCCGTCGTGACGCGCCGACGATCGCCTCGCCGCTCCGCCCGACGCCCATTGCCGCGGACGACCCGCCGCGCTCCTTTCACCCTCCTGCACCGCGCCCGTTGTAGCCTCTCCCTCGGCCGCGAGATGCACACGACGTTCCGCCGCCAGAGAGCCCATACCGCCCGCTCCGTCCGGCAGCGCCGCCTTGTCCGCCTCGTCCCGTCCCGTACCTCTTCCCATGATACCTGCGCTTGCAGCGCTAGCACACTGCTCGCGAACGACGGCGATGCAGCTCGTGAGCCGGGGATGGCGTCGGTGCGTCGTATGTCGCCGTACTCGTGCGAGCGTAGGAGGCGTTGCCGAGCTCGCGCCGGGAGACGGACGGGCGAGGCGCGCCAGCTTCCGCCTGCACGACGGGCTTCACCAAGATGGGTGTGCAGGCGAAAATACGTGAGTCCGTGATGGCGTACCGGGCGAGGTCGAACTGCGGGTTGGCCGCGTTTGTGGGGGAGCGGACGGGGATAGGCAGCCGGCGCGGGAGGCAGTGAGGGAAAGGCCACACTGCAATGATGCTCGAGGTCAGTCACCTCTGCGCGTCGGGAGGATCCCGAGAGAGAGAGAGATGCACCGGATTGAGTTGGCGCCGGCGCTTGGACGGGCATAGCGTCGATGCTTGCGGGTGCGAGATCTCGGACGGACCAGCCAGGTTGCTTGGCCATTTGTGAGCGGACGTACAGGTCGCGAGCGTCCCAGAGCGCTGTTCGTGGCAGGAAAGCGCGTCAGCACGCAGCGCGACGAACGAGGTGGAGGGTGGCAGACCAAACAACCTCTCCCAGCGCAGCAGGATCCGCTGAGCGACCCTGTACCGCAAATCCTCCGCGCGCTGCGCCTCGGCCCTGTTCAGCGTGCCCGGTACGAGGGCGTTCTCCATGCGCCTGAAGAAGTCATAGTCCGCCGACGAATCGAGAAGGAGCAGCGTCCAAGCGTCCATGTGAAAGACCTGGAACTGCATCTCGAGCTCCAGCGTCCATCGCGGCGGCTCGGGCTCGTCCTCCTCGGCGAAGCTGCCGGCCCGCGCTTCAGGCCAGCTGATCGGGATGAGCTGAGGGGGGTCGGCGAGGAAGGGAGGGATCCCTGCCGGATCCACGCGACAGACTGGGAGCTCGAAGGGGATCGGCATCGTGGGACCTGGACGACCCGGGGGGAGGAGAGGCGGCGGGGAGTCAGGGGAGAGGAGTGGGCGGCAGTGGATCCGCACGAGCAGACAGCTGGCGGTGCGGGCCTGGGTGCTGAGCGGGTCTAGCAGCTCTTCGTGACCGCTTCGTGCGGCTGAAGCGAGGCGGAGGAGCCAAGGGGGGATTCGCGGAATCTCCCCGTTGTGATGATCGCCGACGTCGCCGGCGAGAGCCTGAGGAGGCGGAACTCGCGGCTTGACCTCTGCCTGCTACTTACCCTGTAGGCATCAAGCGACTGTGTACTGCCCCTTGCTCGCGCTCACTGATGCTTCCGCACCTCCGCGAATCGAGCTCGCACGGCCCCTTGAGTTCAAGGCCCCTCGTTCCGCGCGCTCCGCCACGGCGCCTCGAGGCGTGTCGCTGAACAGAAGACGCAGCCTGTCCATCTCAGGGTGCAAGGCGACCGACACGACTCTAAAAGTTGCCGCTGTGCCTCCCGCCCCGATCGCCCATTTTGCTCTCCCTCGCTCGGACCCCGCGACAGTTCCGCCCACTGCGCTTGGCGCGCCTTTCTCTCGACCAGAGCTGTGCTGCAGCTGTGAATGTGCTGGAGATGGGACGTCCAGTGGGCTCATTCTGACCGAAGAGGAGGAGTCGCTGTTTGAGAAGGTCGACCTTGCGGCCGTTGGACTTCTCCTCACTCGCTCTGCCATATTGAGAGCCCTGGTCCTGCGCTCTTCGCAGCCGTGCCTTCCGCCCGCTCTCGCGCTCCCGTCCGCTCCCGCACTCTTGGCTCGCCCCTTGCTTCCTCTCCTCCCGCTCGCCCCGACTCCTCGCTGTCGAAAGTCCGTTCTTCACCTTCTCCTGCCTATCACAGACTCCTCCAGCAGCATGCCGTCCTCACCGACCCTCACTCCCGCCGAGGCGCCCCTCCCCGCCCTCGAAGATTTGCCCGTGATCGTCCGTCAGCTCCAGCAGGCCGTGGCGGAGAACAGCATGCAGAGCACGGTGATGGAGTTGCTCCATGCCGAGAACACGACGCTCAAGGCGCGGGCCCAGCAGCTGCTTGCGGACAAGGAGCACGCCGAGACGCGCGCGAACGCCCTCCAGGTCGAGGTCGACACGCTCAAGGCCGACAACACGGAACTGCGTGTCGCGCAAGCCACCGGGGACGCCAACAACCGCGTCATCAACCTCGAGACCCGCCAGGCCGCTCAGGCGCTCAAGCTCGACGAGGTCGAAAAGATGTCGGCCCGCGCCCTCAAGGCGAACAAGGGTGCGCCCGCCCCCTTTTCCGGCTCGTTCTCGCATGGTGCTGACTGTCTACACTCTTGGTAGACACCTTCGGCAAGTTGCTCACGCGCCTCGTCGGTCTCATCGCGCTCGTCATTTTCCTCATGTACGGTGCGCTGTCCTCCCTTCCGCTTCGTTCCCTAGCATCAAGGCAGGGAGGATTGGGGCGACTCGCTTACCCTCGTACAACAGCGAGCAACTACGACTTCGACCCCACGCTCGCGCTGACTGGCAGCCAGGGCATCGCCACCGTGCTCGAGCTGCTCGGTGCTGCCGGCGTCGTCAAGTACGGCCTCGCCTTTAGCATGAAGGCGACGACCTTCTTCTCGGGGCGCGCGCGCGGCGGCGACACACCGGTGGGAATGGCGGATGCTGAGGGCGGGCACGGTGCGCGCGAGGAGCGCGTCGGGGTAGATGTGCACGAGCTCGCGGATCAGCACACGCGCGACCGTGCCGACGCGCATGCGCGCCGCACGTAGACGGGAAGGGAGAAAAGGAGGATTTTTGTATCGCTTGCGGGCTTTCTCGGTGATCCCCGGACCGGAGAGATGCAGTCCTGGATGATTGACTTTCCTCGCGCGACTTCTACAGCCTTTCGACGACACCCATCAGCACCCTCTCGAGTTCCCCCGCCCGTGCCTCGCGCGCATCTCCTCGACCTCACCCTCTTCCTCCCCTTCCCCGTCCTTTCCGTCCTCGCCTGGGGCGAGCTCGGGCGTGGACACGTCCTTCAGGATCTCCCGTGCGAGGTCTGCGGGTCCGTTTGTCCCTGATTTCAGAGCTGCGCTGCGCTGACCGCCCGCGCTCGACGCGAGAGAGGAGGAGGCGAGGAAGCGAATGCACACCTCCGCTCGCACAGCACCCTCCTCTCAATACTCCTCTCCTTCGCCCAGCCGGGCATCCCCTTGCCATCCCCCTTCCTCTGCGGCGTCCTCATTCTCCGCGCCAAGCGAAGCGAACGCCACGGTCCTTAGCGCGTTCATGAGCAGGTCGCTGACGGCCTGCCGGGCGTACGTTGCGGCGGGGGGGCCGCGGGGGGGGGGCAAGGGCGCGTGAGCGGTGGTCCCGCTTGTGGAGGGGGACACGGAGGTGGAGGCCCAGCGAGAAGGTCGGAATTGGATAGGGAGGAGTGGGACGCGAGGGTCAAGTAGTACAGCTGGTGGACCAGCGCTGAGAGGCGCATGGTGGTCCTGCGTGCGGAGTGAGTTTGCGTCAGCCACACTTCGGGAGCGGGAGGTTCGGAACCGTCAAACGTGCAGTCCATCCTTCGCGACTTCTTGAGGACGTCTTCGAGTGTCCATCCAGGATGCTCCTTCTGCTCGTATTCGACAAAGCGACGGCGCGCGTAGTGCAGCGCTACGGAAGTTCAGCGAATGCGGGTCAGCAATGCCGACGGAAGAGGCCTCAGGACACGGCCCCAGCGTACCGTACAGCCTCTCCCAGCGCACAAGGCGACGCGCCACTAGCTTGCTCCACCCAGCCATCGCGCTCGTAGTCCGTGTGCACCTCTGGGTCGTAACTCTCGAGCATAGCCTCCACGTTTCGCAGGTGCTGCGAATCGGCGTCATCTTCCTCCTCGAGGATGCGCCAAGCCTCGCGGTCGAACGTCTGGTACTGCAGCTGCAGCTTGAGCGACCAAAAGGGCGTGCCGATTGAGGGCTTCACACGCGCGACCTCACGGGCCTTCTCGAACGAGAAAGGCGCGTGTTGCGGGCCGACGAGGAAAGGTGGGATGATCGGTGGGTCGATTTCGCAGCGTGGTTTAGAGGCGAGCAGTCGCAAACAGGACCGCAGCAGCCAGGGTCGCGGCATTCGCTGAGGTAAGGGCAGGAGACAGGACGCCAGGTGAGCGGGCGCAGCGGGGCCGCGCGCTGTGGCGGGCAGTTGAGGCAGCTCTGGCACCACACTCGAGAGCCCAGCAAGCACAGCTCGAGCTTCGCGCGCGTCAGGGAGCAGTTCGAGGTGCGGCGCGCTCCTGATGAGATTCTCACGCGGAAGGGCGCTTGGCTGTCCTTTCGTCTCGCTGCAGCAGAATGACTAGGCAGTGTCCGTACTGCACAGCTCCTAGGACGTAGACTTGCCTGTAGCCGCCCGCGCTCTGGCGCGCCTGGCCAGCGTCGAGCTCCCTCGCACGGCTGAAGCGACCAGAAGGGCGAGGGGCGGCTCGCTCTAAGCGGACGCTCCGGAGGGACTGGGGAGCTGAGGGACGAGGAGAACTAGCAGTAATAACCTCGCTTGTATTGCGTGGTCTAGCTAGTAAGGAGAGGGGAGGGGTCCGAAAAGGATTAAGGAAAGAAGCAAGAGAGGAGCGCCGGCGCTCCGCTACAGGAGTGCCGCGCGCTGGAAGAAAGGGAGGCGTCTAACAAAGACGGATGGGACTAAACAAAAGCAGAACGTATAGAAAGGGAGGGGTCTCGGACGGGGCGGCGGAGCTGCTCCGTCGCCTCGACAAAGGGGCGCGGAACGTGCCCGTCTTGCCTAGTGGCGCGAGGGGGCGTCGCGGTCGACGTAGCCGCGGCTCGAGGCGTAGCTGTAGGGCCGCGCGTCCTCGTAGGCGGTGCTGTGCGAGCGAGAGGAGCGTGAGCGACGTCTCCGCTCGTTACAACGGCCCTCCGAGTCCTCGCCGATCCCTCGACCACGCCCGCACGGCCGCAGAAAGGCGGGCTATGTGCGCGCTTCGAATGATGCCTCTGTAGGCTGCACGAGCCATTCGACCCATGCTCACCAGGAGAGGCTGCAAGTACCCTCCTCCCTCGGGCGCTCCCGCCTGAAGCTCCTGTTTCGCGTGCCCCGCTTCGTGAAGCTCCAGAAGCTGCTCTTGTGCCGTGCGGCTCGGCTTGCCCCGCTCGCTTCTTTCCTCTCTCGCCTCGCCCTTGCTCCTCCTCCTCGTACCTCGACCCGAACATGGCGCCCGTCACGCTCAACTTCCCGGCAACGCTCACACAGGTCGGGCTCACGCCATCGAATGCACACACCGAAGAGCTCCGCCGCGCGATGAAGGAATTCCCCCGTGCCGAGCAGCCGTTCTTCGAGACGCTCACTCAGTACCTCGACAACGCCTCAGTCCTTGCCAGCGTCCGCGACCGAGTCCACCACCAGAATTTGAAGGTCGTCGAGCTCGAGCTGAACAAGCTCAGCCCCGTAGTCGAGGCCACCGCACGCGAAGTTGGCGTCAAGCAGGGCGGCGAGGGGAGCACCGTTGCCAAGCAGCGGAAGGAGATCGCCGCGCTCGACCACGCGATGAGCGTGGTCTACGAGAAGGTCTCAGCTCACGAGGCCGTCGAGAAGCGTGTCCGCGGGCTTGAACTCGAGAACAAGGCGGTGAAGGGGAAGGTCTCGCTCTTCAAGAAGGACTTCATGGTGCTGAGGACCGACCTTGCAAGGCTTGAGGACAAGACGGAGTCGCAGCGCAAGCAGCAGGACACTACGGACACGAAAATCGAGCAGATCAAGGAGCGCATCAAGGCGCACGTTGAGCGGGACCAGATTGCGTTCGACGCGAGGGCCCCCTCGTTCTGGCATGCGTGCTCTCCCTCTTCCAAACTTAAGCGCAGCGGCTGATGTGATACTTGCGCAGCGTGGTCTAGCACCATTCTCACCGTCCTCAACTTCATCCTCTTCACGGCCATCCTCATCTGGTACTGTTCGTCGTCCTTGCCTCTCACAGCCGCTCCCCCCCCTCTGCTCAACCATATGCGCGCGCAGTCAACGGCAATGTCACTTTCGCCGCAACTTTGGCGGCGGGCGGCAACGCGCTCATCATCGCGGTCGGCCTCCAGTTCATGCAGCTCAAAAAAGAGCTACAACCGCGAGGCGGCTACCCGCCGCGGCGCGTGAGGGCCCGCATCGCGCAGATCGCTGCTGTAGGGCATGGTGGGAGGGCGAATCTTAGAGCAGTGGGGTGGAGCAAGGGGAGGGCGAGCTGGGAGTAGGGAGGCGGTTCGAGGTTGTTCTGTGCTTGACATGTCATCTATCCCGGCTTTGCTTCTACGCCTACCTGCGAGAGGCAGCAATTGAAGATTCAGCACCTACAGCACAGCCTACACTCCCGTCCGCCTCCCCCTGCCCGCCCCTCACTCGCTCATTTTCATCCCCTTCACCCTCTCCCTCCCCTCCCGCCTTCTCTCCCGTTTCCGCACCGCCCAAGTCCCCGCCCGACGCTCGAGTGTGCGCCTCACTCGCTGCACCAGCGCGCAGTCGTGGCTCGCTCCCACTCCGTCCCGCTCCTCGCCCTCGGCCTCGTCTGGCGACGCTTCGCATGCGCGCTTGGTGCGAAGGTAGTTGTCGGCGAGTCAGGAGCGGCTGACAGGCACGGCGACGGGGACGGAGCGGGACAAGGGGGAGAGGAGGCCGGGGACGCGGAGGGAGGTGGTCGGGGCGGAGGAGGTGGAGGAATGCCAGATGCGAGAGCGAGGAGCGGGGCGACGAGCAGATGGGACAACTGCAAAGCACCAAGTCGATCAGCCCTGTACGCTTGCGGGCCGAGAAGCGAGCACACCTGCTTCTCGAGCGTGCTCTTCCGTCGCTGCGGGAGCTGCTTAGTCGCCTACTCCTCGTCCTGCTCGCGCAGTCTGCGTAAGCGGAAGGCAGGCAGCGGTCAGTTCTTCTGTGCGGCTCGTACAGTTCATAGAGGCTTCAAAGCTCTCGTGATCGCTGAAAAGGATGCAGTGAGCCGGACGCACCGGCGCTCCTCGTCCACGCGCGCTTCGAGGGCCTCGAGCTCCGCCTGCTCCGCCGCAAGGGCGCTCTGCAGTTCCGCCTGTGCGCGGGGCATTTCTCAGCATTAGCATGGCATGAGGGTGGCCCAAGCTAGTGAGTAGGGCAAGCGGCGAGGGTTCGGCGGGTCCCGCTCACCGCCTTTAATTCTGCCGATGGAGTCGGAAAGACGTACCACCTTGTCGCGCAACTCCCGCTCAGGCATCGCGCTCTCGAGGTCGACCTCTCGGGCCTTGCCCTTCCCCTTCGATGCGACGCCGAGGGCGGTCGGGAGCGGCGGGACGGGGAGGGTGGTGAGGAGGGTGTCGAAGCTGCGAGTGAAGAGATAATTTCGTCAGATGCATGCGAAGGAGGTATCGAACGCAAAAGGCAGGAAGGAAGGCACTCGTCGACGAATGAGGCGAGTGCGATCCCCATGCTTAGCGCGGCCTCGTCCGACGAGCCGGACGGGAAGATCTCGCCAAGCGCGTAACTGCGTGAAATCCCTTGTCAATGGCATACACAGAGCGTGCATGGTAGACAGGAATGTACCGTGTCGCCTGCTCGGAAAGGGAACGCAAGTCATCCCGCGCGGAAGAGGAGAGGAGCCGCCAGCGTCGCGAGACGACATCGCGAGAGACGCGGCGCTCGTAGAGCCGCACGATCGGAGCAGTACCGTCCGATGTACCTGCATGGGGTTCTGAGCACGTCAAAGCACGAGAATGGGAGCGGGCGTACCCTCGCTCTCCTCATCCTCGTCCTTGTCCGCCTCGACCGGCTGCGGGCGTCGCCTCTTCGCCGGAACCTTTTTCGCGGCCACGTCTAACGCACCGCTCTTCCTCTCCGACTCCTTCGGCGGGCCGGTGCCTGCCGCGCTCTCGCTGCCCGCGCCAGACGTCGATGCGTGCGAGAGGGCGCTGTGGGCCCCACTGGTGCGCCTGCGCTTGTTGGCGGGCTTGCTGGCTTTCGGTACGATGGGGTCGAGTATGGCAGGCGCCCTGCGCTTGCGAGTAGGCTCGGCTGGCCCCTTGAAGGTGAGGGGTGCGCGGCGCTGCAGATGGCCCGGTGCTCAGTGAGGAGATGGAGGAAGAGCGAGGGGAGGGCGTACGGGTGCGCCGGGCATGTTTAGCTGGAAGACGAGAGTCCAGAATACAGCCACAAGTTGCTCACAGTCGGCAAGAAGCGAAAGTCGCAGCACTCGAGACGAGGGTAACGTTCGCGCGGTTCGACGAGGACGAGGGTCGAGGTCTGCCGTACTCTCGCCTGAGCAGCGGGCGACCAGCTAGAACCATCCTAGGAAGCTCTGACAATGGCACCCTCGGCGTCATTCTCCTTTGGCGCACCGGCAGTCCCTCCGGCGCCAGCTCCCTCCGCCCCGCTCGACGGCGCCCTGCAGCCCGCGCACTCGCAGAGCCAGCCGCCGCTCAAGGAGTCGCGCAAGTTCATCACCGACACGTACACCATCTGGGCATCCCTCCAGGTCCGCCCCTCCCCCTTGTCGTCGTCCCCGTCCTCATCAGCTTACACCGCGTTCTCCACGAGCAGAAGATCGTCCAGGAGTACGAGGCAGAACAGGCGGGCGTCTACGGGTCAGGAGGTGCAGGTGTACCTCCGCCGGAGCAGGTCCAGTACTACGGCCGCGTCGCCCGCCTCTACCGCGAGGCCATCGTCCACCAGCTCCCCCTCATCCAGGTCAGGACCCGCCCTCTTCTCCAGCTTCACTGACCAAGCTAACCTCCCGTACACGTCCGCAGAACGACGCCACCTACACATCCGCTGGCAAGGCGAAGGCACTCGCCCACCATGCCGCCATGCATGGAATCCTCGCCCTCGCAGAGATCCTCTACCTGCCCGCCGATGGCGTAGGCGAGGGCCTCGTCGCTGAGGAGCTCATCGATTGGGTCAACACGATCGACCCCGCGCCCTCGAACGAGGAAGGCGCTGAATTACTCGCGCTCGCGTCGCCGTGGGAGTCCGACGACTTCTTCCCCTACCTCTCGCGCTGCATCCTCCGCGGCCACCTCTCGTCCGCTTCCGCCCTCCTCTCCCTCGTTCAGTCGCAGCATCCCAACACGAATCTTCAGTCTCTCGCCGAGCATTTCTCTTCCCTCCTTGCGTCCTACCCGCGCTCGACCGCCTTCCGCACCGAGACGGCGTTCGTCGCCGCGCTGCGGCAATGGCGCGCACAGGTCCTCGCGCCCGCCAAGGCGCGCATCGAGCCCCTCCTCTCCTCCCCGGCTGCCGAGGCGTGGACCGCCTCCCTCCGCCCGCTCCTCGCGCTCCTTTCGTCCTCGTCCCCCGCCTCCGCCCCCGACGCCATCTCCGCCCTCGGCGCTGAGGATTGGCGGGAGTCCCTCGCCGCACACAGCCTCTGGGCTACGCCGTCGACGCTGCGGCGCGCGGACCTGCCCCCTCTCGTCGAAGCGCTTACACGCGCCCAACCCGTCGACGCTTCCCTCCCCGCCGAGCGCGCGCACGCCGCACTTCTCCGCGGGGACGTCCCTTCTGTGCTCAAAGCGCTGACAGGCTCCTACGCTTGGGCCGCTGCACATCTCGGCGACCTCCTGTCGCACTTGCACCTGCCGGCGTTCGACCCGCCTGCACTCCCGCTCGAGGGCGGCGCGGAGAAGGCACCCGTCGGGCTTCGCGAGGCATTTCTCCTTGACTGGGGCGACCGGTGCACGGCTGACAAGGGATTGTGGCGCGTCAGCTGCGAATACTGGGCCACGTGCGGGGAGAAAGGGCGCGAGAAGGTCCGCGCGCTGGTCAAGGGCTTGCCGCTCGAGGTGCCTGACGCGGAGGAGGAGGCTGAGAAGCGCGCGAAGGGCGATGGGATGGACGTGGAGGTCGAGGAGAGCGAGAAGGAGAACGCTCCGCCTGGCGGCAAGACCCGGCAGGTCGACGAGCTCCTGGCTGTCCTCGCAGCCCTCGAGCTCAATGAGGAGTTCACGGCGACTTGCGAGGCCTACGCGGCGCAGCTTGTCGGGAAAAAGCGGTACGGAGAGGCGGTCGCGTACGCTGTACGTGCGGGAGACGGGCGGCGGATCGCAGAGATCGCGGACAAGATTCTGGAGGAGTATATCACCCACGGTGCGCCCTCTCGCTACCTTATCTCGCAGTTCGCGCTGACCGCCACCGTACCAGGGCAAGACGCCTTCATCACCCATGTCGACTCGATCCCGACGTCCCTCCTTCGCCCGCCGACCTCCTCCTCGCCGCCTCCGTCCCCTTCTCCTCTCCCTCTTTCGCCCTCCGCCGCTCTCGCGCCGTTTACCGCCCGCCTGACCTTCCTTGCCCGCTACCGGGACTTCTTCGCGCTCTACGCTGCGGGCGAGCGCGCGCAAGCTGCGCAGCTCCTCGTCCTCCTCCTCACGAGCGGCGTTGCGCCGCGGCGCTTCTGGGCGGTGATGCTGCTCGACGCGGTCCCCTTGCTCGAGGGTTCGTCCTGCGCCCCCCCCCTCCCTCTCCCTCCCCGCTGGCTAACCACTTTCGCTCGTACGCGCGCAGCCACGCCCCCCCTCCTCGACTCGCCCGCGATCTTCGACCTCCTCCGCCTGACGGAGGACCTCCTTGGCCCGCCGGACGTGTTCGGCGCGCTCGATTTGCTCGCCCGCCTTGGCGGAGGAAACGGCGCCGGAGGAGCGGAGGACGCGAAGGCGAAGTTGGTGGTCGTTAGGGCGGCACTGGCGAGGGGGCTGGCGGCGTGCGTGTGTGCGGAGTAGAGCTGAGTGCGGTAGGTGTGGCATTGCAGTTCGACAAAAGCGACAAGAGGGAGTGGGCGAGAGCAGCGAAATCTCTCTCGCATCTCGTCGTCGGATGAATTTATCACTTGCTCCCAGATTCCTCTCCTCCTCCTGGACGGGTTCGTCCAAAGTTCGTCCCCTCTTGGTCCCGTACCATCCCCGTCACCGCCTCCCTCCGTTTCTTCCACTTGTGACCCTTCTCTCGGCTCGCTTACGTCGAGAGCTTGTCGAGTATCTCGACGAATAGTTGAGTAAACGTTCCCCACGTCGTCTCCTCCGAGCCTTTCTCTCGAGGGGAGGTGACGCGGCAACCCGTTTCCCGTTCCCCTCCCCACACGGACCACAAACGCAGCTTTCCCGTCCTCCAGCATCTCTACCAGCCTCCAGCTCACACCGTTAACCATGAAGCGCCTCGCACACCGCCGCCCGACCGTTTCAAGCTCACTCCACCGCGCGCCCTCCGCCCTCCTCCCCGGTCAGCGCGCGGCACTTCCGACTCTCGCTCCTCTCGCCAATGCGCTCCTTCGGGGTTCAGCATTAGGTGCGTCGTCTCCACGCTCTTATGCCGTATCTTTGTCGTGCCTCACGCGCCTTCGCACCCTTTACAGTACCCAGGAATTCGCTCCCCCACATCGCACCGCTTCCCCGGCATGCCTCGACGCTCGCCTCGACCCCGTCCAAGGCGTCCTTGGACAGCAAGACGCGCAAGCCGCTCTTCGACAAGATCCTCGTTGCCAATCGGTGCGTCCATTGCCCGACGTCGCTCTTCTTTCTTCTCCTCCCTTCACCAGACTGACCCGCCGAGCGATCGTACAGCGGCGAGATCGCTTGCCGCGTCTTCCGCACGGCCCGCAAGCTCGGCATTAAGACCGTCGCGGTCTACTCCGATGCAGACAAGGACGCCATGCACGTTAAGCTTGTGCGTCCTCCTCTTCGCTGTTCCATCGCGCGAGATACTGATCATCGACTTGGACAGGCCGACGAGGCGTACCACATCGGCCCCGCCCCGTCGAGCGAGTCGTACCTGCGCATGGACAAGTATGTCGAAATCTGCCGGAAGAGCGGCGCGCAAGCGATCCATCCGGGCTACGGGTACGTCGGACACTCGTCCTGGCTTTCCTTCTTTCGCTGGCTCCGTTCCCTCGGGAGTACTCAGCGTCCAAACTAACTCTCTTTTTGTAGCTTCCTCTCCGAGAACGCCGAGTTCGCCAAGCTGCTCGAGGACGAGGGCATCACCTTCATCGGTCCGCCGAAGGAGGCCATCCGGGCCATGGGGTCCAAGGCGTGCGTTGGAGTTCTCTCTAGACTCTTTCAACATTGGGAGCTCTGGCGGCATCACTGAGCTCCCGTTTTCCCGTGCATTCGCAGCGAGTCGAAGGACGTAAGCTTGGCCGCCTCCCGCCAGGCAAACCCCGTCTTCCCGCCCCGTACCGCCTTCTGACCGAGACACTCTACGCGTGTGCAGATCATGCTTGCTGCTGGCGTCCCCTGCGTTCCCGGCTGGCACCCGTCGCAAGTCCGTCACCGGCTCTTGTTCGGCTGGGCGACACGGCTGACATCCTCCTCCTGCGCAGGTCGACCCGTCGTCGACGCCGGGCTCGCATCAATCGTCCGACTTTCTCCTCGCCCGCGCCGACGAGATCGGCTACCCAGTACTAATCAAGGCTGTCTCGGGCGGCGGCGGCAAGGGCATGAAGATCGTGGAACGACGGGAGGACTTTATCGGGCAGCTGGAGAGCGCGAAGAGGGAGTCGCGGAAGCACTTTGGTGACGACGAGGTTCTGCTTGAGCGCTACGTGACCAGGCCCCGTCGTGCGTCCCCTGTCCCCCTTTCCTCGACCTTCCCAAATCCACCTTCCGGCCCCGTCGACACCGCTCACACTACCATTCTCACCCATTCCACAGACGTGGAGGTGCAGATCTTCTCCGACTCGCATGGCAATCATCTCTCGCTGTTCGAGCGCGACTGCTCCGTCCAGCGCCGCCATCAGAAGATCATCGAGGAGGCGCCCGCGCCAGGCCTCCCGCAGGATCTGCGCGAGCGGCTGTACGAGGAGGCGAGAAAGGCCGCGAAGGCGGTCGGGTACAGGGGTGCCGGAACAGTCGGTGCGTCCTATTCGCTCGGATCAACGAAGGGGAGGAGTGCGAGCAAAACTGACGCCGCCCCTCGCGGGCAGAGTTCATCCTCAACGCGGACAACATCGAAGAGTTCTTCTTCTGCGAGATGAACGTCCGGCTGCAGGTCGAGGTAAGTTGCGCCCGTTCTTCCCTAATCTCCGCTGCTTTCGCTGATCCTCCCCCGCAGCACCCCGTAACCGAGGCAATCACGGGCGTCGACCTCGTAGAGTGGCAGCTCGAAGTGCGCTTCTCTTTCTTCTCTTGCGGAGGCCGTGCACTGATCGATCCCACCTGTCGCAGGTTGCGGCGGGCAACCCGATCCCGCTGTCACAAAGCGAGATTACCTGCACCGGCCACGCTTTCGAGTGTCGCGTCTATGCCGAGAACCCGCGCAAGTGTGTTGATCCTGACTTTCTCGTGCCTCTGCTTCTCCGCGTGCAAGGCGACAGGTTAACCCGCCCTCCTCCCACCTCGCAGCGGCTTCCTCCCCGACACTGGCCTCCTTCTCCACCACCGCCCGCCGGCGTGTTCCGACACCGTGAGGAGGGAGACGGGTTTTGAGTCGGGTGACGAGATCAGCGTGCGTCGGCTCCTTCTCCCGCAGCTCTCGCTTGACCTGACCTCCCAACTTGCGAAGGTCCACTATGACCCGCTACTCTCCAAGCTCATCGTACACGGGACGGATCGCGCCGCCGCTCTTCGTGCGCTCCGCAAGGCACTCAACGAGTACCAGGTGGTCGGACCGGCGACGAACCTCGAGTTCCTGGGACGGCTGGCAGCGAACGAGGCATTCGTCAAGGCGGAGGTCGACACGGCGTTCATCAGGGTGCACTTCCCCTCCTCCTCGCGTCAGTGCTTATCCGTGACAGGGCAAAGTGGCTGACCCGCTGTCCCGCAGCGCCACCACGACTCGCTCTTCCCGCCTCTCCCGTCCGCTTCGCCCTCCACCCTTGCCGCCTCGGCGCTCTACCTCGCCCAGCGGGACCGCACGCAGTACGCGAGCCAGGGCTACCAGTCCGCCTGGACGTCCCCGCAGCTCGCGGGCTTCCGCTCGAGCGTCGGCGCGAACGGCGAGGGGCGGTATTGGCGGGCGTACGAGCTTGAGGGCGTCAAGGCAAAGGCGGCGGCCGACGACGAGGCGGTTGTGACCACGACGGTCAAGGTCGGGCCTAACATGGCGCAAGGTCATTCGCGCACAGACGCGCTTGACGTCGAACTGTCGACCGCAAACTCGAGTGGCGGAGACGAGGTCGTCCTGTTCTCGGACGTGTCGTCTGCGCTCGTACCCCTCGCGGCAGCCATACCGAACGCGGCGACCGTTATGGCGCATCTCAGCGCCGCGCTCGCCCGGGTTGACATCGTCTCGTCCCCTCCACCTCCGATCCCCTCGCTCGGCGGAGAGCCGCAGGGCGAGACCCTTCACCTCTTCAACGGCGCCGAGAGCTTTGCCGGCGCGGTGCGCGTCAAGCCTCCAAGCTGGATGAGCAAGGTCGGCGCGGCTGTGGCGGGCGGAGCCGGCGCGGCAGCAAAGGGCGGAGCGAGAGCGCCGATGCGTGCGTTACTCTCCCACTTCAATGATGGAGAGGTGGCTAAAGACTAGTCATCGCGCAGCCTCGAAAATCGTACAGGTGTTCGTCAAGGAGGGCGAGAGCGTCGAGGAGGGCGCCCCGCTCGTCGCGGTCGAGGCGATGAAGACGGTGCGTCTCGTCTCTCCCTTTCGCTCGCAATATGGCCACACAGAACTCGACCGCACAGGAACATGTCCTCCGCGCCCCAAAGGCTGGCATTGTCGCCAAGATCGTCGCAAAGGAGGGCGACCTTGTTCCGGAGGGCAAGATCCTCGTCATGTTCAAGGAGGAGCCGCAGGCCCAGGGACAGACGTGACGTCTATGACTGGGCCGTGTGGGCGCTGTCTCGTCTTGAAGCAAAGCTGCGCTGTAGATTTCGCTGTGCCGGGCGTGTAGGGCCGCCCGTGAAGAGATGGAAGCGAGGAAGCAGAACGAGGGAGTCTGGCGCAGCCGCAGCGAGCACAGTGTCAGGCTAGTTGTGGCGCGTCACAGCCCGCTCTGGCGGCAAAGTGGGGACGTTGTCGCGTACAGGCCTCGCCTTCCACCTCCACCTCGGTCCGCTACCGCTCGCCCGCTCGATTGACTCAGAAGGCTCGCTCGGATGGACGATAAGGTGTGTCTGCCTGTCGTCCGACTCCTCCTACTCCCGCTGACGCGCTCTCCACCTCCCGCAGATCCTCATCAGCTCCTCGTTGTCGATCGGGAAGAACCGCACCCCCGCGCTCCTCTGGCTGCCGAACGAGCTGCTCGACCTTATTTTCGGGCTTGCGTACGAAGACACACCCTCGAACAAGCCGCTCTGCCATCGCCTCTACCCCATCCAGCAGAAGCACCCTTATCGCGAGATCCGCCTCACGTCGCGCGAGGCGCGGAAGGCGTTCATGCGCAATGCGCCCGACCACACCTGCCGCTTTGTCCGCGCAATGCATCTTGTAAACCTGCCTGGCAAGTCGTCGCCGCTCCAAGACGACTGCGCCTTGCTTGACATCCTCTGCAAGGTGCCGAACTTGCATTATGTCGACTTGGTTGGCATAGAACCGCAGAGCTTCGATCTCCTCCTCACTTCGCTCGCTCAGGTCAAGCCAGCGATCCTACATCACCTTCCGCGTTTCAGCATCGATTTCCAGACCGGGCCCTCCAGTCGTGTGTGCCCTCTCCCGCCCAACTTTGTAAATAACCTCCGTCATCTCGCCGAGCTCCCGAACCTGCGCCTGCTCGAGCTTGTGCTGGACCGGTACACCTTTCCTCTCCGGTTGACCGACATCGAGGTTCCCGTCCTCCCGAACGTCCGCGACCTTGACCTCGTCGGCCACGCCTTCGGGAGCCTCCCAGACCTCGGCATCATGTTCCCCGTTCTCAGACACTCCCTCATGAGTATCCAGGGCGACCCCGTCATGGCTCACCCGCTCTCAACCGCTCCACCCACCTTGAGGCACCTCACTCTCACGCCTCTCCCGGATCGCACGCCGAGGATTTCTCCATCGATGTGCTCCCTTGGGGTTCCCGCGTCTCGAGCACCTCCAGACCGGCGAGGCGCTCTTCCAGCCCGAGATGCTCCTTCCCTACCTGCGCTCCAGCCCATCTCTGACCAGCCTCGCCTTTGGGCGTGGCAGCCACCTCACCGACCCCTTCCTACTCGAGCTCGTCGCCTCCCCGCCCTCCGCACCTCAAGCGCCTGCGCCTTTCGCACATACACTACGTCCGTGGTCCGCCCTATGACGAGTGTCTCCGCCGCGCGCAGGCAAAGCACTTCCCTACGCGCTCAGTCTACGAGGTCCTCCGCACCGAGTGGAGCCCGCCGAAATGGCGTCCGGGCTGCACCGAGGCGGGGCTCGCGCGCGCGGTCGCTGTGGCGCGTACCGAGGGCGTCGTCGTGACGGGATCGCCGCTCGGCGCTCTCGGCTACGCATCGGCGTTCCAGCACGCACACGACGAAGGGTTGCGGTTCGTAGCGACGGCGCAGGCGCGCACTGGGAACGGGGTAGTTGGGGAGGATGCGAGAATGCTTGGATGGGACGACAGCTTCGGCGGCGTGAGCGGGAATGGGGTTGCAAGCTTGCGAGCGTACGGGTTTCGCGATACTCTCCGAAAAAAACTAAACGAGCGATGTGATTCCTTCGTCGGGCGCTCTCTACTCGACTCGCGGCGAGAGCGTCTACTTCGAGCGCCACTCGGTTTCTCCCAAGAACAGCTCGTTCCACCCCATCCCTCCTCGCTACTCCACCACCACCCATACCGGCCTCTCCAACCTCGTCTCGCTCCCGTTCGCCAGGTCGACGAGCCTCAGCTCCTCGACGACATGCGCGCCCGGCCGGATGGCGAGGAAGCGTATCCCGACAGATGCGCACGAGTTGGGCGCGAGGGGACTGCACGCCGGAGGGAGAGCGAGAGAGAGAGTCAGCGCGCGAGACTGAGAGGGAGCGAGAGAGGGGTTGAATGCACCCGATGCGAACGTCGTTCTCGAGCGGGACCAGGCGCGCGACCTTCTCGCTCCTTGCACTCCTCTTCCCGCCCGCGTCCCCTTCGCTCGCGGCCCCGGCCGGCGCCGGCGCCGGGGGGACTCCCACCGTCAACCGCTTGACGCTGCTCGAGCGGTTGAACACAAACACCTCGACGAGGAAGACATCGAGGACGTTGACGCGCGGCATGCGCGACGTGAGCAGGTTGGTCCGCTCTGCGAGAGCGCGCTGCGCTGCGTCGTCGCTTCCCTGCGCCTCGGAGGCTGGGGGCGGGATCGGCGAAGACGGAATGGAGGGGGAAGGCGAGGGAGAGGGCGAAGACGAGCCGCTCGGCGAGGGCGGGTAGGCGAACCTCGGCGTCGGATGCGTGGAGGGCGGCGCCGAGTCGGGCGCTGCGAGCCCCGGCAGGATGGCCGGAGGAAGGTTCTCGTTCGTGCGCCCGACCTCAGCGGCAGAAGGCGTGCGCGCGTGCGCAGGTGGAGGGAAGGGCGCGCCGGTACCGGCGAAGGGCACAACACCGCGGCGGGACTTGGCGGCTCGGAGAGGCACGAGCGACACCGACACGAGGAGCTTGCCCATACGCTGCTGCGGCTTGGGCTGCGGCGGGTTTTCCCCCTCTCCCTGCGGAGGCGTGAGGGACGGGTCGAGCCCCAGCCCGACGCTCCGCGAGGGCTGGGCGTCCCAGCTCGTCCGTCCTGCCTGCGCCACCGGCGGAGCGGGGGAAGGCGTCGATCCACCACTCGCGCTCGCAACGGGGGCGAGTCCGCTCATCCAGCTCGTGCGGCGGACCTCCTTCGGCCGTGCGTTGAGCAGCCCACCCGTGCTTGCGGCGGGCGCGGGGAGGCTCGCGCGCTTGTCCCCCTGCATTGGCGGCGGCGTCTCCGTCCGCACGGGTGTGGCGACGTGCGACGGGGTATGCAGCATAGACGAGGCCGGAGCATCGTGGTGATACCCGTGCGGAAGGGAGAAGAACCGCTTCGCCGCGTTTGCAGCCGCGGGTGCGGGTGCGGGTGTCGGTGCGGGCGGGGAAAGCGGCGTGGGCGGGAGTGCGCGGGTCGAGGTGGGGGCGCGCTCGAGCGAAGGGCGCGAGGCCTGCAAGGGGAAGCCCAGCCCGAGGGAGGCTTTGCGCGCCATGGTTGGCGAACGGAGCGACAGCGCTGCGAGGGAACTCATCGTGTACCGCTTCGAGCCCGCAATGGACTCGACCTCTGCGGGTTGCTGTGCGGATGCGGGGCGAAGCGGCGCTTGGGGAAGGCGGGACGCGGCGTGCGCTGCGAGGGGGAGTAGCGGCGCCCTGATGCTGCTTGGGCGAACGGGCTGTGCGTTCGGATGTGCAAAGACCGCGCTGCGCGGGGGCACGCGTGCGGCAAAGGAGGAGGTGTCGAGAGGGCAGTGCCAGCGGGAGAAGAAGGCGGGAGTGGGGAAATCCTCGTCCTCCTCTCCCTCTGCCTTCTCCCCGTTGTCCGCGCCGGCAGCATCCGGCACAATGTACCCCTCCACCCATTCCTTCCGCCTCCGCAAGACCGGCCGCCCCTTGATCACGACCGTCACGTGCCTCAACCACCCCTCCCTACTCTCGACCGCACCCGCGCCGCTCACCACCTGCGCCTGACTCCCCCTCCTCTCGCCTTGCCTGACCGTGCCAAGCAGCGCCTCTCCGGCCACCGCAGCCTCTTCCGCATCGAACCGCGCCGCAAACCGCCGCTGCGGGCTGCCCGCCACCTCGCGCGGGACGGTCCCCAGCGCCGGCCTGTCCGCTGCAGCGGTACGCGCTGCGGCAGGGTAGGACACGCCGGCGAGCGCATACACAAAGTTGTGCTGCGTCGTGCTCCCGGCGGCGATGCGAACGGGCCAGGCAGGGGGCGACACGGGGCGAACGTCGATGTCGCTTGCTGCGCCGCTCGCTGCCGAAGAGGCAGACCCGGCGCCTTCCACTAGGACGTCGATGTGCTCGATCTCGAAAGTCTCGTCCGGAGCGTCGGGCCGGGGAGCAGGCCCGTGCACCTCGATGCAGAGGAGCACGCCGGGCTCGTCCTCCTCGTCTGAGGGGCGGGCGGCGGCGGACTGGCCGAGGCCGAGCGCGCCGACGGGGCAGGAGATGGTACGAAGCTCAAGCCGCACAGCCGAGCGGATGGGGAGGACGCGCCGAATCGAGCGGCGCAGAGAGGGATGATGCAGCTCGCCGAAGGCGGAGCCGGCGGAGAGGGTGCGAGTGTGCGAGACGGAGAAGGAGCGCGTGCGCGTTACGGGGAGCGAGGGTGGCGGCATTGGCGGGAGGTAGAAGGCTGGGAGGCGCGAGAAGGGGAGATGCAAGGGAACGGAGGAGATGGGCGCGAGGGCGGAAAGGAGGTTGACGTCTGTGGGCGGAGGGTGAGTGCGGCTCACGTGATGGAGAGTAAACCGCACCATCGTAGCTGTCGTCCATATACTCCTCGTCCTCCTCTGCCTCGTCCGCTGACTCGACTCCGTTCGCACCGAGCCCGGGCACCACGCCCTCCTTCGCCTTCTCCAGGAGCGGGCCAAGCTTCGGGTCGTCCCGCAACGTGACAATGACGGTGATGGACAGCCGTGGGTCGCGGAGCTCCGAGCGGAGAAAGGCTGCGCACACCGCGCGGGTCAGTCTGATCAGATGGAGAGCGCAACGAGCTGGCGCACCGACGTCGCAGCTGAACTCCCACACTCCGACCCACTCGCCCTCCTTTCTGCCTCTTGCAACCCAGACCCTCGCGCCCTCCCCCTCCTCGAACTGCACACTCGCGACCTGCACGCCTTGTTGCGCCGCACCTTGCGCAACGAGGATGCTCGGCACCTCCTGCTGGCTGACCCGCACTGCATCGCCCGCGAGCGCGGGGGACGGCGCCGGAGTGAGGGGCACGCGCCCGGCGAGGGCGCTCTGCGTCGCGACGAGCGAAGAGTCGCGCGCCGGAAGCGGGGGTGGGGCTGGGGACGCGTCGATGTAGGAGAGGTCGGCGGCGAGGGCGAGGTGCGGTGCTGGAAGGGACCGAAGGAGAAGCGTCGCAGCCTGTGCGCGGTTCAGGGGAGTCGAAGAAGGCGCCGAGGCGGGAGAGGGGGAGGGGGAAGGGCCGGCGAGGGTGAGGACGAGGTGGAAGGTGAGGCGCTCGTCGTAGTACAGCCCCGATCGACGCGGGGCAGCGAGTAGCTCCTGGACCCATGCATCCGTCCTGCTGGCGAGCTCCCTGTCGCCAAAGGAGAGGAGCGAGGTTGGCGCGGGCGACGAGGCGATGAGACTGGGAGACGCGGCGAGGACGACGTCCAACGCCGCTCCATTGAACAGCGCAGTCGCCTGCGCCATTCTCCGAGCTTGTGATGCTCGCCCCAGCTCGCTTGAAGCGGTGAGGGCGAGAGCAGCGTGACGGGCAGAGTGGACGAGTGGGGCGGCAACGGGTACGAAGCATCTCTCGCTTGAGCAGGCCCATGTGCAGTCGAGACAGCCTCAATGCTCGACGTGACAGCACCGCGCTGCTCGACCTTCTCTCCCCGAGGTGCTGGGCGAACGCACGCGCTTACCTACGATTAGTCCGGACGGACGGGCGTGGCTTGAACGACGACCCTTCCAGCGGGCACCTCGAGCGTGCTGACTTGTTGCTCAGAATCGCTTGCTCGGACTTTTGCGGACCTGAAGAGCTCGTCGCCGTCGCCACGCCTTTCGCCTTACGCTCCTTCTCTCCCCTAAGTTGTCCTCCGTCGGTGCACCTGTGCTTGAAGCCACAGGATGGTGCGACCAAGATCGGCGAACGTTCGCTCCGTGCCTCTTTGCAGTGCAGACCCGTCCCGCATCCCTCCCTTCCTGGCGGCGCCCGACCTCGCCCCGCTCTCGTTCGATGAGGCGATGAAGCGCCGCTCCATCCCAACCCCATGCCGCACCCCGTTCTGGTCGCTTGCGCTCGAGATGCAGTACCAGGTGTTCGACGAGTTGTGCTGGATCCTGCTCAGCGACGACGACCGCCGCGACAGGGACTATCTTAGGTCGATCGAGTGGGCGCTGGGCGAGCACCCGGAGTTCAAGTACGAAGACTACGGCGATGCGGTGCAGAAATGGGAGCAAGTGGCGGTTAGGAGCCTGCTCCGCTGGAAAAGGCTCGGGGGTGCGTCTGCGTCGTTTACGCTTCTCGATCCGCCAAACTCGAGCACTGACCTGTACACGCGCAGCTCTCGATGCTGCGCGCAGAAGTTTCATCTACCGCCAGCAGCGCATACACCCAGGGTGGACGGAGGCTGATGTCCTGACGCGCTCGCCTGACATGGAACGCGTCGTGCGAAGGACGGCTGCGCCCCTTCCTACTTCTCTCCAATGTGCGTGTGCTGATGACTTCTTCCGCAATTTGGCCACTGCCGTGCGATCGGCCGCTCACGTCAACCAAGAACGGGCCCTCCTCCCACCTTGTCCGCGCAACACATCCGAATTTCGACCTCTCCCCCTTTGTCATATCGGATCAGCGCATTTTCTCCTCGTCCCCGGTACCAGTTCTGCTGCGTCTCGCGTCAACGGATGCACCAAGCTGGTCCGCCTTGACCACCACGCTCGTCGCCGAGCCACCGGCGCGCTTGAGCCGGGTGGTGAGCAGTGAAACGGCATCGTCCGCCGACTACGCGGTGCACCGCCGCGGGCCTCGCGCGGCAAATTGCTAGCAGACTGGGTGCAAGTGCGGGTGTGTGCAGGTGCAAACTTCCCCGCGGACAAGTTCTGGCTGTTTTCCCTCCGTGTCTTCATGTTCTCGTCGTTGTAGGACCAGCGCACTCTCGGATTTCCTGCGTCATTTCCTTGCAGCCAATTCCGCGAGGGAAGCAACGTAGAGCTAGGGTATGCACAATACAAGAGCATTAGGTGCGGGAGACGGGGGGGGCGGCGTGTGCCGAGTGACGGCCAACATCACGTACGAGGGGCGAAAGACGGAACGCGCGCTTTCGGCTGCCACTCGCATCTGCTGCTGCCGGGTGCGCCGTGAGGGGCTAGTACAGCTTTCGTGAGCATCTGCCATTTCCCTCAAGTGCGCGCACGGCCTCTCGCGCTCTCGTCTCGTCCTCATCTCTCCCCTCGTCTTGCAGATCCGCCACCTGCCGCACCACTCAAGGGCGAACCTGGTGAAACCGCAAAAAGTCTCGACGATGCTCTCTGCACCGGCACGAACAGCCGTGCGACGTACCGTCCCGACCTCGGCGCGCACCTTCACCTCCTCCGCCGCCGCCCCCTCTCCCTCGCCGTCCCCTTCCACGCCCTCAGCCCAGCCGACGGTCCAAGATCGCGTTGATCACCGCCTTCGCCTGCGCATACTCCGCACTGCCGCCTACGGCGCCTACGAGATCTCCTCCACACCCGCGTGTCCGCGCCCTGGCAAGGGCTACGTTGCCCAGGCCGGCTTCCGTCCCACGCCCTTCCGCCGCGGCGCAGAGCTTGCTCGCCTTGGCGGCAAGAGGAAGAGCGGGAGGGGACACCTCGTTCAGGTGGACGTGGCGCAGGTCGAGGCGAGCATGGCGCACAAGGAGGGCGCGGCGCTCCTTCCCGGTGCAAGGAGGCTTGGCGGCGTGCAGCCGCAGCGCTTCGGTGGGGTGCGTGGGCTTGCCACGTCGGCCCCGGCGCGGCTGCGACTCGCGGAGGAGTCGCTCGTCAGCCTCGATGGGGACTTTGCGACGGCCGATGGCGGCCTGTGGGATGACGCGGACGTGGGAACGGACGCAAAGGGAAAGGGGCGCGCGAGGGAGCTCAAGGCGGGCGACTTTGTCGAGACGAGCCGGTGCGTTCTCTCAATTCTCCCCTCTTGACCCGCGCTGACATTCGCGCCCGCAGCAACGGCGTCCCCGCCGTCGGTATCTACATCTCGCGCTCACGGGCCACCGCGCGGCGCATCCTCCTCCTCTCGATCTCGGGCTCTGCGACCGAGTCCTCTCTCGACGACGTGACCTACGTCGTGCCCTCGCTCGTCTCCCCCTCGCTCGCGCAGCAGCTCGTCTCTGCCGTGCACGCCGCGCTGGACCAAGAGGACAGCTGGGACCCAAGTCTTCCTGCCGTGATTGACGCGCTGCAGGTGCTTCGCAGGCTCGAAATCGCCGTCGAGACCGAGACGCAGGCGCTCGTCGCGCGCGGGGCAAAGGACCTCTTCAGGCTGCTGCACGCTCCGGCCCCACGCACTGCGAAGGGCAAGGCGTCTTCTGCCGCGCCGCCAAAGAGCGTCACCGTCTCTTCCGCGCTCGCCGCCCTGCGCTTCACCGCCGGTGCCTCGCCGCCCGAGCGCCTCCTCGCGATGCACCGCATCCTCATTTCACAACCGGAGCACTTTGTTGCGGACGAGGTCGCCCTCCGCGCGACCGGGAGGTTCGACCTCCGCGCCTGGGAAGAGGCGGAGTGGTTCGAGACGGTGCGCGCGTGGGTACGGCACGGGACGCGCGAGCTCGATGCGTGGGCAGAGAAGTGCGCGCGGGTGCGCGACTGGGCGCGGGCGCAGCGCCGGGACACGGCGGCCGGCGCGGCGGTTGGAGACAAGCTCGACAAGCTCCCGCTCCCGGCGGACGACCCAGTGTTCCGCTGGTCCGCGGCCGACTTGACCATCTTTGCTTTCCTGCGCGACACGCTCGCGGCCGAGCGCGTGCTCCAGGCCCAGCCGCACATGGCCGTCGCGCCCTCCCTCCTCAAGCACGTTGACGCCGCCTCCGCGCGACTCGAGTTGGGGTGGGAAACGGAGCGCGACGTCCGCAAAGCTCGCATCCGTGCCTTCCTCGCCGAAGTTGGCGTCGTTGCCCCGTGGGAAAACTGGGCCGCGCATGAGCGCGTCACAAGTCTCGCCGAGTGGGACGAGACGGGGCGGCGCGTCGAGCGCTCGCTGGCGCGCCCTGCCCCTCCGGCGGCGAAGAAGCCCGGGGTCAAGGCGCTCGGGTCAACCGAGCTGTACCCGCAAGACCCGCACGATGCGGTCCGCTACGACTTCGGCGCTGCGACCGTGTACACGATTGACGACCCGGGCGCGTCGGAGCTCGACGACGGAATCTCGCTCTCCCCGGGCCCGGCCACGCCCTCGGGCGGCCGGACGTGGTGGGTTCACGTCCACGTCGCAGACCCGACGGCGCTGCTGCACCCGTCGCACCTGCTTGCGCGCCTCGCGCGCGTGAGGGACCACACGGAGTACTTTCCCGAGAAGACGTGGGCGATGCTGCCCGACTCGTTCACGATCGGCAACAAGCTCAGCCTCGGTGCGCTCGAGGGCGAGGCGCAGCGCGTGCTCAGCCTCGGGGTGCGCGTCGACGAGAGCACAGGCGACGTGCTCGAGAACGAGGTCAAGGCTGGCGTGGTGCGCGAGGTGCGCAGGCTGACGTACGGCGCGGTGGACGCGGCGCTCGGTTACACGCCCCCGCGGAAGGGTCGCGTCCTGCGCACCTGGGCGGACGACGTGGGCACGGACGAGGCCGCGTCACGGAAGGAGCGTCCGACAGACGACGCAAAGCTCGCAACGGACGAGAGGCAGCTCGCAGATCTGCGGATGCTGCACACGCTCGCGAGCAAGCTCCTGCAGAAGCGCGTCGCGTCGTCGGCGCTCTTCTGGCAGTTCCCCGCCGCGAGCGTGTCCGTCTCGCCGGTCCCGCTCGCGCCGCACTTCCGCACTTCGCCCACGCCGACCTTCTACGCCTCGGCGCCGCGCGTGAGCCTCCAGCTCCCGAGTGCCGCCGCGCAGTCGGGGCACGCGTCGCACGCCGACTCGCCGTCGCAGCTCCTCGTCTCGGAGATGATGGTCGCCGCGAATCGCGCCGCCGCGCGCTTTGCCGTCGAGCGGTCGCTCCCCGCGCCGTTCCGAACGCAGGACGCGCCGGCGGGCTCGCCCGCTGACCTCGAGGCCGTGCTTGCGCTTCGGAACATGCAGACGGGGCAGGCCCCCGCCGTCGAGGTCCTCCGTCGCGCGATCGACTTCCTCCCCGGCTCGACGACCCCGACGCCCGGGCCGCACTGGCCGATGGGCATTGACGCCGAGTTTGGGTACCTCAAGGTGACGAGCCCGCTGCGGCGGTACAGCGACCTTTTTGCGCACTACCAGCTCAAGAGCGCGCTCCTCCCGCCTCCCTCTGCGGGCTCCTTCGCTCCGCAGTTCTCCCTCGCGCAGGTGCAGGCTCACATCGACGGGTTCACCGCCGCGGGCAAGGCGCGGCACCGACTCGACAGCGCCGCGAGCGCGTTCTGGGCGCTCTGGGTCCTCAAGCCGTACCTCGCGGCCCTCGACCCGACATCCTCCTCTACTGCCCCGCCTTCGCACATTGACGGTGAGGCGCTCGACCTCCTCGCGCATGGCTTGACGGCGCTCGCGCTGCGCGCGCCCGCGCACTCGGCCGTCGAAAACGTGTACGTCCAGCCTGTGCTGATCCCGCAGCTCGGGCTGCGGGGAACGCTCCAGGTCGACCGGGCGGCAGAGGCGGGCGCCGTCGGCGAGGAGGTGAAGGTGCGGGTGCTCGAGTGCGTCATGGGCGCGAGGAGCAAGGTGGTCGTTGGGCTGAGGAGGTAGAGGCGGGGGCAGTCTAGAGAAGAAGGCGTGTTGTACAAGTGGCCTAGACGCATCTAGCATCGCATCTCATCTCTCCCTTCTCTTCGCGTACTCGCTTGTGCGCAGCTTGGTGCGACGAGGCAAGGACGGGACGGCAGCGACGAAGTGCAGTAGGCTACGAAGGTGCAAGTAAGGGTAACGAGAACGAGAATTGCGATGCTCTAGACGGTCCATACTCCCTCCTTCCTTGTCCCTTCCCTTCCTTCCTCCCAAGCAGGGAAGACCTGCGCTCACGCCTTGACGGTCTCGCGCCTGGTGAACGTCACGTTCCTCGGTGCCTGCGGCATGACAATCATCGTCTGTTCCGCCCGCGTACTCATCAGCACTGGAATTCAACGGAAAGGAGGGGAAGGCAAGACGCACGGTGTAGTCGTTGCCGGGGAACGGCTGGTCGAGCGTCCACTGGTTCTCGCGGACGAGGGTGGCGATGATGGTTCCGAGCTGAACGTTGGCGAACTGCTCGCCTGCGAGTATGGGTTGCGGGTCAATGCGGGACTCGGAAGGGGAAGAGGGGAGAGAAAGACGCACCAATGCAGCGGTGGCGGCCGGCGCCGAAGGGGAGGTCTGCGCGCGCGAGAGGAGAAAGGGTGAACAGCTGCGGGAGGAGTGGGAAGGAAAGGGAGTTACGCACAAGCGCTCTTGCCGCCCTTGGAAATCTTCCCCCACCCATAGTCCTCCTCGCCCTCGTCCTCTTCTCCAGGAACCTTCTGGGTCCCGTCGAGCCACCTCTCCGGCCTGAACTCCTTGGCATCGGGGCCCCAGATCGCCTCGTCGACCTGCGAGTAGCCCGGCGCAGCGAGGACAAACTCGCCCTTGGGGACGACGTACTCCTGCCCCTCGGTGCGCTTCTTCCATGCGGCGGACGCGCCCGGCTCGGCTGAGGGCGAGCCGACGGTCGAGGGGACGGGGCAGTCGAGGATGATCTTGCGCATGAGCGAGTGCAGCGGCGGGTGGCACCGCAGGAGCTCCTTGATGAATGCGCTCAGGAGCGGCGTCTGCAGCGTCTCGTACTCGAGCTCGGTCCACACGCCGGTGGCCTTGTCGTAGAAGTGCTCGACCTGCTCGTCGTACAGCCGCTGCTGCAGGTCCGGGTACTGCCCGAGGCGGAGGATCGCCCACGCGCCCGTCGCGGCAGAGGTGTGCTGGCCGGCCATGAGGAGCGCGATCATGATGTGCGCGATCTGCTTGTCCGTCAAAGGCTCGCCCGTCTTGTACTGCTGGTTCTGCAGCGCCGTGAGCATGTCCAGGGGCGGCTCCTCGGGCGACTCGCGGCGCTTCTTCAGGATTGAGATGTAGAACTCGCGCATCTTGAGCTGCGCGCGGTCGCGGCGGCGGTACGACGGGAGCGGGAGGTTCGGGAAGACAAAGTTCTACGGAGCGCAGGCGTTAGTGCGAACTTGCCCCTCTGAGTAGACCTGCTGGCGACCGAGAGCTGCCCAATGGCCAAGCGAGGAGGACGTACCAATGGCGTGAAACCGCCGTCGAGGTCGTGGTACAGCTGCGCGAAGCTCTTGTCCATCGCGGCGCGGACCTCGTGGCCCTGGAGCGTCGCCGACGCGGTGAGGATCGTGATCTCGGACGAGGTGGCGAACGCGTCGACGCCCTTGCCGGTGGTCTTGGTCTACCCGTCTGCTCCGTCAGTGTAGCTACAACGAGAAGAGGGGGAAAGGACGCACCCCATCGGCGTAGACATGCTTGGCGATGTAGTCGCGGACCTCGGTACGGATGAGCCCAACATAGCGGCGGAAGTTGTCGGTCGTGAGGCCAAACTTAACAAACTTCTTCTGCTCCATGAGGACATGGTTCGGTACATCGTACACGACCTCGGTACCGAAGACGCTGTGCCGGGCGAGAGGTCCGTCAGTTTGGGCCAGGGAGGGAAGAGAGGGGGCCTGTCGCACGGGGTGGTCAGGTGGGTGTAGGCCTCCTCGGCGTTGACGTGTGCGAGCTTGCCGTTGAGGACAAAGTTGGACCCGAGCGGGCCGAGGGTCGCGGTGATGCGCCGTCCGAGGAGCGGGTAGGTGAAGACGGGGCCGTACTGCGTGCAGGGAGGGTGTGCATGTCAGTGCTTCTGTACCCGTCATAGTGTCTGCTTGCATAGGGAATGCACTGGTCCCGGGTCGAGCGAGAGAAAGGGAAAGTCGGGGCACGCACCCTGCGCCTGCAGTCGTCGAGGAAGCCGAGCGGGTCCATGCCGTAGCTGACTGCGCAGCCGATGACGGGGACATAGTGGAAAACGAGCGGTGGCCGCTTTGGGTCCCTCGGGGCGAGCTGCGTGCGAGGTGAGCGCGGGTGAGCGAGGATCGAGCGATGGAAGCGACGAGGAGCGCACGAGCTGCCACGCGACGTTGACGGCGACAGCGAGCGCAAGGAGGGCTGCGAGGCCACCGACAGCCTGCGCTACCAGGAGAAGCACGCCCATCGATGCCGGTCTCGAGCTGAAGAGGGGCGAGCGAGCCAACTGCGACGAGCGCGAGTCGCGTCGATACGCACCGCGGCGGTGGGTCGACCTGTTGGCCGGAGCGATGTAGCGAGCTTGGCCGCAGGGCTTGGAGCAGCCGGCCCAGGACCTCTTAGGAGGTCGACTCGCGAGCGCAGGGCCTCTCAGGGAGGACTTGTCAACAGCGAGTTTCGACTTGGCAAGGAGAGCACCCGGCAAGCACCCGGCTCTCTCGCTCATCTCCTCCTCGCCGCCTCTCACGCGCGATGGAAGACCCCGCTTCGCGTTCCCTGTTCTCAGACCCCGCCGCCCACCCCGTGCGTTCGTCTTGCAGCAGCAAGTCATAACGAGGCCCAGGGGAGGAGCGAGTCCCGTCTCCGCGATGTTTGGGATCTCGGCCCCCTCCCCCGCCTTTTTTTGACCAAGGCGAGGCTGGAGTTCGGACAGAGCTTTTTCTCGCCGCGCTCGCCATCGTCCTCGCTCTTGCGTTTCTTGTCGCACGCTTGCTGGCTCTGTGGTGTTGTGCCGCCTCGCCCCAGCCAGCTCAGCGCATTCCCCTCGGTCGCTTCTTTCCTCCACCTACCTAGCGCGACCGCCTTCAGCCTCGCTAGCGGTACATCATGTCAGCATCTCCGCAGCCGGTCGTGGACCACACGCCGGCCATCCCGCCTGCACCGGCAGCGTCCCTCGGCGACCTCAAGCACGACCTCGAGAAGGCCGCCCCCAAGGGTCTCCTGCACGGCGACGAGCACCAGATCGACTCCGCCAAGGGCCAGGTCAACCTCGCGCGCCGCCTGAATGCGCGCCAGATCACTTTCATCGGCTTCTCGGGCGGTATTGGCACTGGTGCGTCCGCTTTTCCTCCCGGTGGACGCGTGGGACGGAAGGGAGCCTGTTGCTGCGGGTGCAGAAGTGCGCGGAGACTTGACGGGGCGTCGCTGACCTTCTCCGTGTAATTGCAGGTCTCTTCATCGGTACTGGTGCTGCGTACGCGAAGAGCGGGCCGGCAGGATTGCTCCTGTGCGTAATGCTTCTCCCGCCGTCTTGCTCTCCCCTGACCTCGCCTCTCTGCAGCGCTTACTGCGTTGTCGGTTCTATTCTTTGGGCGGTGATGCAAAGCATCTCTGAGCTAGGAACTCTGGTGCGTCGCGCCCTATGTCGTGGAGTACCGAAGGTCTGAGGCTCATCACTTCCTCCCACAGCTCCCCACCGCTGGCTCGTTCCCTCACTGGGCTACTCGCTTCATCGACCCTTCCGTCGGTTTCTCGCTCGCCCTCTCGTACGGTTACTGTTACACCATTGCTGTACGTTCCCCGGTCCATAACAAGCCGAAGTTGAGAAGGTCGACCCTATTAACCTCCTTACCGCCCTTTCCTCCTCCACTCTGTCCCTTATACCATACAGATTGCCTCGGAGGTCTCGGCGGCTGCCGTCATTGTGTCCTACTGGACGGACATAAGTCCCGCGCTTGTCATCTCCATCGGCCTCGCCCTCATCATCTTCATCAACCTGATGCCCGTGCGCTTCTACGGCGAAACGGAGGTGATCACCGCCTGCGTCAAGATTCTCTGCTTCCTCGGATTGGTCATCGTCTCGCTCGTCATCACCTGCGGCGGCGCGCCCGACAGCGGCGCGATCGGCTTCCGCTACTGGAACAACCCCGGACCTTGGACCAACTTCAACGGTGCGTTCAGGCTGCTCATTCCTCACACACGTTCAGAACGGAGCACAATTCCGCTCAATGTCCGTGCGCTTGTACTGACCCTCCCCCCTCCTTGCCCCTCCCCTTCTCCGCCTTCCTACGTCCCTCCATTCTCCACTGCAGGCATCACCGGTCCGACTGGCCACTTCTGCGGCTTCCTCGCTGCCTTTGTACGTGTCACCTGCTTTTCCCGCAGGAATGCACCGCACGGATGCAACCTCGTCCTCCGATCGCGCGGGCACTGACCAGGTCCTTTCTTCCCAGGTCAACGCCTCGTTCTCGTTCATTGGTGTCGAGACGGTCGTTGTTGCCGCCGCCGAGGCGGAGAACCCGCATCGCTCCATCCCCAAGGCGGCTCGTCGCGTTACCGCTCGCATCGGCTTCTTCTGTGCGTCCCATCTTCCTCTTCTTGCCTCTCTTCTTGCCTTTCCGTATACACGCAAACTAACCCTAAGTTTTGCATGCAGACATGTGTGTCTCGGCCATTTGGCTTGCGCTTTTGGCCCTCACGCTGACCTCGGCTCCCCACAACCCCCCTCCCCCTCTTCACCTCCCCCTTCTCCCGCATCCGCTCTCTCTACCCTCCACCTCGCCCCTTTCCCTTTTGATGGAAACACAGCCTCGGCGCTATTCTCATCGGCATGACCGTCGACCCCCGCAACCCTAATCTCGTCTCGGGAACTGGCAATGCAAATTCGTCGCCGTGGGTTCTCGCCATCAAGGAGGCGGGCATTCCCGTCCTCGACTCGATCGTCAATGCCTGTGTGCTGGTCTCGGCGTGGTCGGCAGGCAACTCGTACTGCTGGGTGCGTCGCCGTGGTCCCCCTTGACCGGCGATAGCGGAACTGACCCTCTTCCCTCCTTCTCGTGCAGGTCGGCTCGCGCATGATTGTCGCCATGACGACGGACAAGCAGCTTCCCGCCTTCTTCGGCAAGACGACGAAGCACGGCGTCCCGTACTACGCCGTCCTCGCCTCCTTCGCCTTTGGCCCGCTCGCCTACCTCTCCCTCGGTTCGGGCGGTCCCTCCCAGGCTTTTGGATGGCTACAGAATCTTTCGACCGTGGCCGGACTTCTTGCATGGACAACACTCTGCTTTGCGTACATCCGCTTTCACCGTGGGTGCCGCGCGCAGGGCGTCGATCGCGGGTCCTTCCCCTGGAAGTCGCCCTTCCAGCCGTTCACCGCCTGGTATGGCTTCGTCGGCAGCCTCATCGTCACGCTCGTGTCGGGCTTTAGCGTCTTTCTCAAGGGCAACTGGGACGCGCAAAACTTCATCGCCGCCTACATCGGCATCCCCCTCTTCATTGTCCCGCTTCTCCTGTGGAAGCTCTTCAAGGGCACTCGGGTGCGTCTCCCCTCTCCTATCTCTCCGTCTACTGTCGACGCTGCCCCCACACGGCCGAAACATCCCCGCTGACGCCCTCTTTTCCGCCGCCGCAGTTCGTCCGTGCTCGCGAGATGGACCTTTTCAGTGGGCGGATCGACCCGTCGACGCTGCCTGTCCCGCCGACGCCGACGACTGCGTGGGGCAAGTTCATTGACTGGCTCTTCTAGACGTGTGTCTGCGGGGTCATTGGCGAGAGTGGTGTGTCTAGACCCGCTCTCCAACAGAGTGAGGTGGTTTGTAAGGTTGTATAGATACGCAAACGTTCAACTCGTTTCTTCTCTCTTTTTGTGTGTGCTTACGTTGGTGAAGTGAGCGGAGGAAGGGAGGAGCCGGCATGCTTTCACGCGCATCTGCCTCGCGCACCTTCGCCCTTGCCAAACATCTTCCGCACGTCAAATAAGCTTGCCCATTTCACAGCTCACTTTGTCGTTGCAGCGGTACGAATGGATGAGGGCTGCGGCACACCAGTAAGTATGGCACGCCGGCACCGCCAGCGTGCACTTCGCCCCTCCCGCTCACTTCACTCATCTGCAAGGTTGCAATAACAGCTTCGCAGGACTTGCTGGCGCCTCTGCGTGCTCAACGAACGCTTACGCTGTCCCTGCTGGCTACCCGGGCGACTTGATGCATTGCCGCCCCCGCGAGGAGGCAGTCCTCCTTCGGAGTCCTCTCGCCCTGCTCCCTCCGCTCCCTTCGTCCCGGCTCCTTCCCCTTCTGGAGAGCACCACCCGTCCGCTCCCCCTGTCCATCCGCTGAGCCCCCTTCGTCTCCTGTCCGCGCTCGTCCACCGATACTGCCCCTTCCCCTGTTCTTTCCCCTTTTGCAGTCCCCCTCTCTTGATTCTAGCCAGAGTCGTACTCTGCATGACAGTTCCAGTGCCAGTGCAACCCGCGCTGATCCGCCGTCTATCACTGCAGCACATTGCCCCGGAAGACTCCCTGTGAGCGCTCGCTTCGCTTCCGCGCCTGACCTTCACAGAAGACGGCCGTCAGTTCTTGCGCTTCCTCATCAGCTTGCTGACGGCAGAACGCCCCATGCCATGCTGTGAATACGACTCGGTCTTGTTGCACAAGGGCTCAATTGCGCGAATGCTCGGCTCTCCCTCCTGCTCCTTCGCTTGCATTGCTTGAAAACACCGGCCTGGAGAAGGCAAGCGGGTGGGAAAGTGTTTCGTTTGATGCAGGCTATCTCGGTACAACGTCAGTTAAGATGTGCGTCTTGCTTCCTCTCAATCACACATAGTGGCTGACCCACCCCGAGGACCAGTGCTGACTCGCCGGTCGAGTGCACCGCATACCAGGTCGCCATCGTCTACCTCCTCACCACACCGGGCATTCATGAGGCAATTCGCCCTTATGCACCCCCACTCAATAGCCACCACTGTGACAAGTGACTGGCTTCGCTCTTGCCATCCAGCCTTGCGCTGCTGGAACGAGCGAGGACCTACGTGCGTCAAGCTGTCCCAGACCAACATTCTCAAGCACATGGCGCCCCTTGGTGACTGCAAGGTTCAGTACATGTACATGCTGAGCCCAGTGCGCTTTCGTTTCCCATGTGGCTGACTAGCAGCTGTAGCTGACGAGCCTGACAAGCGCTAGAACCAGAACGTCAACAAGGTCTACATCAGGATAACTCTGGATTCAGGCCGCTTGCACATCCACCGCCACAACCAATAGTCGGTCAATGAGCTCCTTGAGCCTGTGGTGAAGCCTGCATCCCAGTTCTTCCAAGCTCTGAGAACAGACCTGACTGGCTCTTCCCTCCAGAGTCATGCTGTGGAAGGACTGGAACAAGAAGGCGATCTGGGTTCCCCTTCCTGCACACCATAGGCAGACGCCAGCGTCTCTCGTCTACCTATTTGAGCACACCGTCATGACAGGCTTCCGTGCAACAAAGGATGGCCTCAATGTCTGTCTGTTCGACTGCCTTGGCTCGGGCCGCAAGATGACAGTTGACCAGCTCACCCGCTTTGTTGCCCACAGGGCAAATGCCGTGTACCCGGAGGATGAGGAAGGCAGCCGCACATGGGTGAGTCAAGAACAAGACAGAGCACAGCAAGATCACAGGGTGTGCAAAGGGCGCGCATGAGAGCATCTTCGCGGCATGGTGTGGGGCTGCTGCATCCGCTGGGCACTAGGGCGCATCCGTGAGCTGCCGCTTGAGGGCTGGCTGCCTGGCAGACCCCCTTTGAGCTGCAGCCTCGCAAGGAACGCCTGGAGGCGCATGTGGGCAACTCGGCGCTTGAGGCGGAGCGCGGTATCTGGTGGACCGTGCACAGGATGGTGTGGGAATCCGAATATGGAAAATGAGAAGGCAGAGGCAATGGCACCGGCTGACGCACCAGCCCAAGGTTGGCATCAACTGCGGCATCATGGCGACAGCTCCGCTTTACAAGGCAAATTTGAACACACTGGTTGAAAGAATTGCCAATGGCTTAGCTATGAGGACAACAACGACAAAGACAAGTGATAACGTGTCGTCCTGACAGGTTAATCACACCGCTCCTGCGTTTGTAGTTTCCGCAATTTTTTTTCTTTTTTTTCCTGATCCTCCGCATCCTCTCGCTTGCCCTTTCCATACTCCTTTGGCTAACCTGCCTTACATGATCTTAGAATCAATCTAAATGATAGAGGAAGGATGACAGACAGCCAACAGTAGCAGCTCTCGCATCTTGTGCCCAAGGGAGGGGTTCCTCTTCTCAGCCGGGAGATTATACTTCCGGTGTAGCCTCGCGTTTTCACAAATGATTGGCCTTTTCGCATGGAGACCGCTACAACACGCTACAGAATACTGCAATGCGGCGGAAAGGTACAAGGAACGACGGGGTAATCATATGAGCTCTACGTCGCCCGCCTCGAGGAGGGCGCGGATCGTGCTATAGCGGCACATGTGCTGCGAGCCTTGTGAGAAGGCGAACATCTCGCCGCTGCAGGTGCAAACAGTATCAACATACAGGGAAGGGGCGGGTAGGGGAAAGGGAGCCCACTCGGGGAGGACGACGGGCGGGCAGTCTTTCCGGGCGCGGCAGAAGACGGGCTGGGAGAAATCGGGGGTCGGCACTGCGCGGCGTTCAAGCCGTTAGCGTCCGCCCCGATGATCAGGGAAAGAGGATACAACGAACTTTGTGGCGGATTCCGTGTGACCTGCTCCGGCATCGCGTCCATGGCGGATGCATCGTGGTACGCCTTGACAAGCCGCACGTACCTGCGGCAGCGTGCGAGGTCAACCGGAGTTACAGATCTCCAGGAAGACAGGACGTACCCCTCAGCGTGCGTGATCTCATTGTGATAAAGCCGCTCGTGCACATCGGGCTGTGAGAGGTAGTACTCGGCGCACTGCTCCAGCTGCGGATGACAAGCAATTAACGACACTCGTCACTCGAGCAGAAGCAAAAGCTCACCTTCCATATCCGCTCGCGGGTGAACATCTTGAGGACATGCGCAGCGCGCATGTTCTCCGTTGCGACGACGCTCGCAGCGACGTAGAAGGCGTCGTCCTGCCCCGGCGTCGACTGCGCCGTCCGCACCAGATCTTTCTGCGAGCTCGGTCGGGTCAGCTCAAGGTGCAAGAGTGTGAGAAAGGCGACACCCACCCTCCTGGCGAGACTCTTGACCACCTTCTCGACGAGCTCGCGCGGGAACTTGAGGAGCTCCGGGGCGCCGACCTCGTTCTGATACGCCCGCAGGAGCTTCTGCACGTTCCTGCTCTTGTCCCGCCCAGCGCCCTCTCCCAGGATGTCGTCGAGCGAGGGGCTGTCCCCTCGGGAGCTCTCGTACCCTGCGCGGGAGCTGCCGGCCGCTGCTCCCGTAACGCTCGAGACCCGCCCTGCCGTACGCACGCCAGTGCCCACGGAGCTGCCGCGGTCGCCGGCCAGCGGCGGATACGAGCCGTCGCGTGAGAAAGCGAGCGAGTCGTCGTGGGCGGCAGTGACGGAGACGTTGGTCTGGTACGACTCGGGCGTGTCATCGTCGTCGTCGTCGAAGAAGCCTCCGCCACCGTATGCCTTGCTCATGGCTGCCGGCGCAGGCGGAAGCGAGCGGGATGAGCGAGGAGTGACGCGTCTCGACGCGCGCTGATGAGGATGGGCCTACCTCGCCGCACCTGGTCGTCCTCCGGTCAAGCGCAGCTTTCCGTCCTCCAAAGGCGTATCCAGACTCGTGCTACTCCAAGTGCACCGCCCACCGCTCCGGCCATGCTCGTTGGTGGCGAGCGTAACGATGCCGCCAGTCTTCTACGCTCTCCACGCCTGAAGCATGCCTGCAGGCTCCATCCTGTTCTCCTGGACGTTTGCCTACGATCAGAATTGTCTGTAAACTCCGGCGGGTCCCTGACCGTCGCTCTGGCGTGCTGCAGCGTCAGCGATGCCTCGCCTGCCGAACGCTCGCTCCCCCTCCTCTCCCCTTTCTCTGAGTTTGTTCGACTCGCAAGCACCGCACGCGTTCGCTCTCACTCTCCCCGAAGCGAGCACTCGCACCGAGAGCGACGAGACGAGAACTGAAAACGCCCTTTCCTCGTTGCACCGTCTAATCTCCCTCTCGCACGCGCGCCTTTCAAACCCACTTCTTGTCGCCCTTGAGCGCCTCGATCTCGCCCTTGGCCTTGACCTCCGCCTGCTCAGCCTTGATACCGACCGCCTCCTTGGCCTCCTGCGCCTTCTTGCCCGCCTGCTCGGCCACCTCGGTCGCCTTGTCCTTGGCCTGCGCAACCGCCTCCGACACCTTGTGCGAGATGGACGCTGCAGCGTCCTTTGCCGGGGTCGCGGAGGGCGCAGCCGGCGCGGGCGCCGGCGAGGGCGGGACAGCCGAGGTCTGCGACGGCGAGACGACCGACGCGAACTGCGAAGAGAGCTTGAACGGCGAGGCCTGCACGCGCGCCGCAACAACGGTTGTACGTTAGCCCTGCCTCGCTCCCGGTCATAACGACTTTGGCCTGAACGGAAACGAGCAACGCACCGCCTCAGCACCTTGGATCTTGAACCCCGGGACTGCGGCCGGGTTGAACACGCGCTCGCAGTCCGAGTAGCCCTGGCCAAAGCCGAAGCCCAACCCGAGGAAGACGGGCCAGGGGCGGCCTGCTTGCGAGGACGCGCGGATGAGGGTCGGAAGGTGAGTTGAAGGAGGAGAGGGGTGGGCAAGAGGGCGAAGCGGGGGCTCGTCAGCGCTCGCCCAAGAGAAGAGCGAGTGCGTGTACGCACGGCGGAAGAGGATGGCGCTTGCGACGATACCGACGGCAAGCCCCGTGCCCGCCTTGACGAGCGCGTTCGAAACGCAGAGGTCGGTCTGCGCTTGGCCGTCGAGCGTCCGCGGATCGTACAGGATATTTTAGCGGAATCAGTGCACGGACGTGCAGGTCCAGGCGACGCGTGTCGAGCCGGAGGAGAGGTCGGGGACGTCCGGATGACGGGGATGGAGATGCGACGAGAGCGGCGCCGCGCAGGGTGGGCGGTGCAGTGTTATGGCGTGATGAAGGAGCGCAACCGCGTCAGTTCAGTCCCTGCATCCCCGCGAGCCGTGGCAGGCGAGCGAGCTCCGCCCAGTGGGGACGACCGCGCTCTCCCCGCTCCCGCTCAGAGCAGCGAACAGGCGCGCACCTTGGCCGAGAGGATGTCCTCGGAGCGGACCTGTTGCGGGGTCGCGGGCGCGCTGGGGGCAGGGGCAGACATGGCGTCGGGGCGTGATTCAAGGGTGAACCTCCGCCTCCTCCTCGCCAAGTCGGAACGCGGTCACGCTCACTCGCCTGACACAGTCTGACCGACTGCTCATTGTCGTCCTGACATTGGTCGAGAGCCTCACACGACTGCACGCACTCCTTTTCCTCTGACACCTCTTCCATTGTCAACGCAGGGTATCGCATTACCACCTCCTCCGCAAGCCCACTCTTCTGTGCATTTCTCCAGCTTACCACTCTGCGCCGACCTTGACGCCCTTCATGGCGAGGCGCGCACTTAGATTCCGCACGAGTTCGACCTGCTGCTCGGTCGTCAGGTGTGCGACCGCGAGTGCGAGGACGCTTTGCGGCGTGATGTGCGTCTCGCGAATCAGGGCCGCATAGTAACTGCGAGGAGCGTCAGCAAAGCATTACTGAACACGAGATAACCCCCCCGGGACGCACACGTAGGAGAACAGACCCATGAGGAACTGACAGTCCATCCTGTCGGTCATTCCTCCGTGCCCTGGAATCGAATCTCCGAAGTCCCTGCACGTAGCCTGTCAGCGTGCGCACATGATTACAGTGAGAATGGAATTGAGAGGTCACGGACTTGATCCCGAAACCGCGCTTGAAGCCCGATGCGAAGAACCCGCCAAACGGCGCGACGAGCGAGGCAAACGTTGCGAGGACGAGCGAGTGCAGCTGGAACGGCGCCCAGGGGATGGATGTGATGTGACGGCGGAGCTGCGTGGCATAGAAACGGTGTCGAAGAGCGGGATGAAGTGGTGAAGGAGAGGGACGGAGGGAAGAGAAGGGGAAGGGGTTGCAAAGGGGGGTGGCAGTCGATGGCGAAGGATGAGGCAGAGGGAAGTAAGAGGTGTCATAGAAGGGAAAAGAGGAGTAGGGGAGGAGGACGAGGAGGGGAGGGAGGAGGTGGGCGAGGTCAAGGTCAGCCCGCCGGACCGAACTTGAGGATTGAACACGCACGATCGGCTCGAGCAACGCGGTAACAGAGCCCGGGAGGTGCAGGTCGCGCCAGACAAAGACGTTGTTCGGCTCGCACTGGACGTTGGAAAAGACGCTCGTCGAGAGATCCTGCACGGGGCAGATCATGTAGTTGTACCGCATGAAGAGGGTGCCCCACTGTACGGGGCCGTGCGTCAGTACACAGCGGGAGGCAACATAGGGGGAGGCGTACGAGATAGGCAAAGATGACGGTGACGAAGAAAGCGCCGACGAAGCCCTCAACCGTCTTCTTCGGGCTGAGCTTGATGAGCTGGTGCCGCCCAAAGAGCATCCCGCACACATAAGCCGCAACGTCGTTCATGATGACGAGCGAGGCGGGGATCCAGAACCAGATCATGCCCTGAGGCGGGAGAGGGTCAGCCTCGAGCGGACGATGCAGGAGACCTCGGTCAAGCCCCGGACGCGGCGCGCACCTCGAGGATGTTGTCAACGATAAAGTGGCTCGAAACGACGATGAGGAGGAGCGACATGTGGATCCACCCGAACAGGCCGAACTGGCGCCGGAGGCTGTTGCGGTTGAGCGTCGCGACAAAGCTGACGAAGCCTGTACGCGCAAGCGTCAGTACCGTCTTACACGTCAATCAAGTGCCGCATGCGGACCGATCACGTAGAGGCCAAAGCTGATCAGGCGGTGGTGCTGGGCGAACGAATAGGCGGTCGGGAGGAACGAAGCCTGGACGGTGAGGACGTGCTTGAAGTAGTGGATCAAGCTCTCCCCGTAGAGGAAGTAGTTCGTCACTGCGAAGAAATACCTGTGTGCAGCGGGAATCGGCATTCGTCTCCCGAGAGATAGAGCATGAGACGCACCAGGCCATGCGCCTGCTCCAGCGCTCGCGGTCTTCCTTGCGGCCCTTGCGCTTGAGCTCGCGCTCGGGCGTACGAACGGCCTTGGCCTCGTCGGCAGCGGCAGCAGAGTGCGAGCCCGAGTAGCCGGCGTCGAACAGCCCCGTAAGCTCCTTGAAGACGATAGCCTGAATGAGGAAAACGAGCGCAATGACGTAGACATGGCCCATGCAGACGAGCCCGATGCACCCGCCGGCCATCACGACGCCCCAAACGGTGCGCTGGATGACGGCCTTGATCTTCTTGTTCGGGTCGTGATCCGCGCCCGTGTACGCCTCCTTCGGCTGGTTCTCCGCAATGGCCGCTACCGCCTGCTGCGGCTGTGCCTGCTCCTTCTTCTGCAGCTCGGGCGACGCAGGGCGCGGCGAGTTGGCGTACGGCGAAGTCGGTGCCGTTGCGGCGGCGGGCTCGTCCTCGTCATCCTCCTCCTCGTCGTCCGAGTAAGCGCCGAGCGACTCGCCGTCCGACGAAGCGACCGACTCGGGTGCCTTTGGGGGCTCGACGATCGCCGGCGGCGCAGAGGGGCCCGCCTCCTGCTCCTGCTCGCCCTGCACGAGGGGGGCGACGGCCTGTACGACGGGCGCGCTCGTCTTGATCACGACCTCGCGAATCTCCTCGGCCTTGTCCTTGACCTGCTCCTTCACGCCGTTGACGCGGTCGAGGACGTCGACCTTGGAGGGGAGCGAGGGGACGGGCGGGAGGGCCGACGCGGCGGGCGCGAACGTCGAGACGTCGCTGTCGGTCGCAGTGGCCGAGTCGTTGAGGCCGAGCTGGGAACTCTTCTTGCGGAGCTTGGCGCGCTGGCGGGCGAGGGCCTTCTTGGACGGCGTGGCTGCGGGAGGGGGTGCGAGAGACGACATCGCGGGAGGGGGAGCCTCGTCCTCACTCGAGGATTCGCCGTGGTCGAGCGCGACTGCGGGGCGTGGCGTACAATGTCAGTTTGATACTCTTCGTGCGATGGAACGGCGCCTGCACCGCCTCGCACGAGTTGCGCGCCCCTCGGGCCCAACCCGCGAGCGAGATGAGCGGTTCCGCCGGGAGCGCTCCGTCGCCTGGAGCGCCTCGAGAGCAAGTCGAGCACCGCAAGCACCACCGATGTGCGCCAGCGAGCGCACGGCCACCCCCAACGAGCCTCTAACCGCCCAGCATCGCTTCATGACGCCGACCCCCTCCTCGCGACGAGCACAGCGCGGCCAGACTCACGCGCGTCGAAGCGCCCGCGGCTCGCAATGTCGGGGCGGGTAGCGGCGTTGGCCTTGGGGCGCGCCATTGTGCACGCAGGCGAGAGCAGCGAGAGCGAGCTGGCGCGGTGTCGGCGGAGCGGCGTGAAAGCGCCCAAGTCGTAACCTGCCTTAGTCGCGCAATTGTATTGCTCGGATATAACCGGCGATTTGGCTTGGTTCCCACCCTTCCTTCCTCGCAAGTTTCGCAGAAGCACTCTCGACTTTGATACTTGTGCGCAGGATAAGCTGGGGCAGCAGGCAGGCTCGAATAGAGCGATGGGATGCAACGCGTCCCCTCCTCCCTCGCTTAGTCTACCTCTACGACAAGCTGCTCGCCCTTCGTCTGGGCTGCGGTTCGCGCACATAAGGTGCATCAGCTTCGACCGAGAGAAAGCTCGAGGAGCGAAAAGGTGGCGCACTGTCAAAGTCGACAATCACGTCGCGCCCGATCTCGCAGTCCTTGAGCGCTGCACGGTCCCGGATCTGCACGCCGTTCGAGACGACGCAGTTGTCGAGCTTGACACTGCGGGTGCGCGTGCATCGCACCTTGTCAGCCTCGCTTACAGAACAACAGAGGAGAGAGAGGACGCACTTCTCCCCGATGACAACGCTCTCCATCACGACACAGTTGGTGAGCTTGCTCCCCTTGCCGATGATCGTGTTCCTCCCAACGATGCAGCGCTTGAGGCCGACCTTTTCGCCCAGGTTGGGGTACACGCTCGCGTGCAGGTGCGAGTCGGGCGAGATAAACACTCCCGAGGGCGTGCCCGTAGGCGCCGGTGCGGGTGGGAGGAGGCGGAGCGCCTGTGTGCGTGCAGCATCAGCATGCTCCCACACACGAAGCAGAGGGGGGAGGAGACGCACAGCCCGGTTGATCTCGACGAACCCGCTAACTGTGTTCCCCCGCGCGGCGAACCCGTCCGCCTGCCTCCAGATGACGATCTTGCACCCGCCCTTGCCCGCCCGTGCCGCGGCTGCACTCTTCTTCCCGTGCTGCTGCTGCTGCCCCAGCGCCGCCGCCCAGCGCTCGTTCGCCGCCTCGGCCGCAGCTGCCGCCGCACCCGCTGCGAACCCGCCTGCGCCGGAAGAGCCGCCAATGTCCGGCCGCCACGACGAGCGCGACACAAGCGCGGGAGTGTTAACGCCCGTGCCGGGCCCGCTCGCGGCACCCGCCGCGCCCTCCAGGCCGAGAACATCCTTCCTCGCCGTCCCCATCGGCGGCTGGGTCGTGCTCCTCCCGAGCGCGAGCCCATCCTCCCTTGCCGGTGCGGATGAGCCCGCGGACCCAAGGCCGAGCTGCTCCCGCCCCTTGTGCCGCCATGCGAGACGCGAGACCCACCCTGCAAGGGTCGGGAGGTCCTCCATAGCGCGGAGGCGGCGCGCGTGCGTCGGCGAGGTGAGAGCTGGGAGGAGGAGCGCGGAGAAGATGTACAGCTGCGCGGGAAGGAGGGCGGTCGTGAGGGTTGGGGCGGGGAACCTGCGGCACGTAGTTAGGGGGTTAGCTGGTGCGGGGAGAGGCGGGCAGGAAAGCGTACTTGGCGAGCATCGAGGTGCGCAGGGGAACCTCATCCTCGTCGAAATCGTCCATCTCGCGGATGTCGAGCAGCGTCGACGTTCGGCGGTCGTAAATCGTCAGGACCTCCGGCGGGCCTGCTTGCTTTCGTCAGTGATTTTTTCCAAGCTCGAGCAAATGAAAGCGCACCGTTCTTCCGCGCCTCAAGGACGTTGCCCGCCGCGCGCTCGGAGAAGAGCGTCGTGAGGAGGTTGTCGTCCGAGCGGTGACGGTCGAGCAGGGCAGCAAGGGAGATGGACGGCGCGAAGAGGTTGGTCGGGGAGAGAAGCAGGTCGCACGGTGCGAGGATGAAATCGGTCTGGTCAATTTGCACAGGTCAGCTTCGTTCGAAGCAGAGTCGAAGGGAAGGGCAGGACAGACCGTGATGAGCGCCTTTTCCGCTGCCCACATGAGCACACGCACGACATTCTTCGTCGCAACCTCCTCAGGGATCTCCTCAAGGTCAATCTTGGCCAGTGGATGGAGGTACGAGCCGCAGCCGGCGAGCGCAGCGCGGCGAGAGCGGAGGTGGTGCCCGATGGGCTTGGCGATCGAGTCGGGCGCGAGGACGAGAATGTCTGTGCGGGCACCGCTGTGAGCACGGGGTCGTTACGGCACAGGGCGCGGGCGAATGCGCACCAAAGATGCCTGCGGCCTCGATGCGCTCGAGGACCCAGTCGATCATCTTCTTGCCCGCGACGGGGAGGAGCGCCTTGCACTGGCCGTGCCCGCGTCCATGAGAGCGGATGCCGGCGGGACGGGCGTCCTCCTCGTCGGAGGAGAGCTGGTCTGCGGGCTCGACGAGCGGGAAGAGGTCGACGCCGTAGCCGCAGGTGACGACTGCGCGGAACTGTGCTTTGGGCAGCTGCTCTGGGAGGAGCGAGTTGGGAAGCATCGACATCCTGGCCGGGTTCTCCGAGGCGTGTGAAGCGAGGACGGAGTTGTGCGAGATGAGGACGAGGAAACGGCGAGGAGCAGGCGACGGCGCAAGGCTGTTCCGGTGCAGGCGTGAGCGGGAACTGCAGAGCGTGTGCGAGTGTGCACGTACCAGTCTTATCCGCTTTAAGCGCTGTGAGCCGAGTTGTCCTGGACGAACGCGCGACTTCGCTCGTCTGCTTCTCCCCGCTGACCCGCTTTCGCTTGCAAGAGATCTGCTTCCGATCGTTGAGCTCTGCGCGGGCTGTTCTTTCCTTTTTGCCACATGCCGTTGTCGGCTTGGACGCCGCCATCCTCTCCTCCTCCCCCTCCAGTCCCTTGCTCCACTGCACTTCGACACGGCTGCAGCGCATTCCTTCCCCTTTCGTTGCACGGTGCCAGTACAACATCGCCGGGGTCGCCATGCGGGCAGGTCAAGCTCACGAAGCGGGACGGCCGTGCCTTCGCTTCCGGCGCTGTTCAACCTCAAGGAGGCTTCTAATTCCCGTTAAATCCCGCGCTCCCTCGGCACTGCGACGTCCGTTCCTCCTTGTCATTCTCGCTTCACTCGCTGTGCGCGCCCCTCCGGGCAGCCCTCGCATTGCCGTCTAGCCCAATCCCGTCTGTGGCGCTCGCTTCTCCCGCTGCTCCTACGCATTGCAGGTTGAGCCCACTGCGGAGCATACGGTCCTTGCAAATCCCAGCAGAGATAAGGCGAGCCGATAGCAGCATCGTTAAGGGGGCCGGCATCATGGAGCGTAACGAGGGTGAGGGGTATGCTACAGAACCACCGACAGGGGCTGGTGAATGAACGACGCCGGAGGGAGAGGACTGGGTATGCAAAGAGGGTGTGACTGGTGAGCGGCGACAACAAATGAGGGTGGGATGCCTAGGTACAGTCCCGAAAGAGGGACAGCGGGGGGAGGGGCATGCACAGAGTGAGAGAGGGCGGAACCGGGTCGGGATCACCCGCGCGCGTGGAAGAGCGGCGAGAGCCACGGGTGCCGCCTGATCTGCGAGACGGTGATGCGCTGCTTGACGTCGACCTCGAGGCACGCGCGGAGGAGGTGCTCGACCTCGGGGTTGAGGCGGATCTTGGGGCGCGAGAGGCGGCCCACTTTCGCCGCCTCGGCGTCGGCAAATGGGCACTCGCCCGTGATGAGGATCGAGAGGAGGACGCCGAGCGACCACACCTCGGACGGTGGCGCCTGGTACGCCTCGCCGCGGAGGATCTCGGCGCTCGCGAATGACTGCGTCCCGTGGAAGCGCTGGTACAGCGGCGACGGCTGCCGCGGGTCAAAGATGACGGCCGAGCCAAAGTCGATCAGCTTGACGCGGAACTTGTTGTCGATCGCCAGGTTCTCGTCTTTGAGGTCGCGGTGACAGATGCCCATCTGCCCGAGCGCGTAGACGATCTCGACAATCTGGGCAAAGACATACTTGGCCGTCGCCTCGTCGAAACGGCTGTACTGCTCAATGCCTGCGGAAGCGGGAGCTGAGTCAGTCGGCGAGACTTGGGAAGGCTGCGGAGCGGAAACTGGACGCACACTCGAACAAGTCGCACGAACTGCGGCGCTCCATCGGGGCAGGCCGCGGCGGAGCGAGCAGGTTCGGCGAGGGCGACGACGGGCTGGGGAGTAGCGAGGACGACATAGTCGGCGAGGAGGTGGGCGTCAGAATCTGCTGCTGCCCCGGCGCGATGCGCGGCCAGCTCGACGTGAGGGTCGGCGCCATCGCCGCAGACGTCGGGCCCGTCGAGACAGACACCTCGGCGGCTGCGTGCTTGTCCGGGATTTGCCAGGGCGTGCCGTGGTGCTCCATGACCTGCGAAGGTCGACCTCGTCAGTCTCGGTTGCGCCCGACGGGAAAGAGAGCGCCACGCACGAGGTAGAAGTACTTCTCGTCCTCAAACAGGTCGATGAACGCCACAACGCCCTCGTGCCGGATGCTCCTCAGCACAAACGCCTCCATCGGGACGAGTTTCGGGCCGGTCGGCTGCGTCAAGCCCGGCGTGTCGCCCCACGAGCGCGACTTGACCCACGCGTGCGAGGGGATCTTGGCGCGCTCGATGAACTTGACCGCAACACCGAGACCGTCATGGTTCCGCTCGGCGCGGACGACAAACCCGAACCCGCCGCTGCCAAGCTCCTCGCAGAGCGTGTACGTCGCGGCGAAAAGCGGGTGCAGACGGTGGTGCTGTAGCGCACGGGCAGAGACGGTTGCAGGCTTCGGCGGTGGAGACGGCGAAGTCGGCGCCTCAACAGCGGAGGGAAGGGACGGGTGCAGGTCGTACGGTGGCGTAAGCGGCGGCGTGAGCGGCATCGACGCTTCCGTAGGCGACTGGAGCATCTTGCTCGCCTTGATCTTCTTCGACGGCAGCCGCCCGCTCGACGGCGACGAGTCGAGGCTCAGCGGACTGAGCGTCGCGCGGACGCCGCTCGTTGCTGCTATCGCTGCGCTCGCCCGCAACGCCTGTGGCGGTGTGACGAAAGCGTCCGCCATCTTCTCATCTTCCAAGCGTGGTGCAGCGGTCGTGCGGCCGAAGGCGGCGGGAGTGTTGGGCGAAGAGGGCGTTGCGGGCGCGAGGAAGGGAAATCCGTGCGGGGAGGTGGCGGACTTGGCGGCGGGGGGCAGGGAGATCGGCGTCGTCGACGGGACAAGCGCCATCGAGACGGGGCGGCCCTTGTCGAGGCGGGATTGGGAGTAGCTTGGTGAGGGGGTGATGAAGGATAGAGGCTGGCGAGTGGCCGTAGAAACGAAGGCATCCATGGCGATGATCTGGTCGTCAAGACATCGAGTCGAGGACAAGGGCCGTTAGCACGTGTTCGCGGTCAAGCGGGGGATGAGCGTACGGGAGATGAGCGAGACGAGGAAAGGAGTGCAAGTCGACGCGGGGGTCAGGCCGTGAGGGTACCGATGATCGTTGTGGAGGCCCGGGAGCTGCAGGTCGTCAGGGGATTGTCGATGAGCGCTGGAGAACGGAAGATCAGCCTGATGAGCCGGAAGAAAGGGAAGCGTCGCCAAACGACGAAAGGCGCACCTGGATGCGGACCGAGCGAGAGCAGTCGCGGCAGATCAGGCGGCAAGTAGTGTACGAGCGCTAGCGACGATGACGGCAGAAGCGATTTGAGGAGGAGGAAGTCTTGAACGGAGCAGGAAGTCGACCTTGAGAGGGAGGGGGTGGACTGCACGGCGGGCGTTCGCGCCAAGGTGAGGCAAATCAGCGTCTCGTCTTCGTCTCGTCGATGCTAGCGCTGCAGCCCGAGCGCCGCAATTCAAGCGCACTGTCCTCGGCGCCCGCAGATCCGGCCGAAACGGAGGGGGGCTCGAGCGAGCGGGGGTAGCCTGCGCTCGCGCCTCCTCATCAATGGGGGCGAGTCTCGGCGTTCATAGAGAGGGAGAGACAGGACGCACTGCTCAGGCCGCTGCAGACGCGCGAGAAGAAAACGACGGACGACCTGCTCGATACGCCCGCGATGAGGAGCCGATGCGGGGGAAGGACGCGGATCCGACGGTCGGGGACGGCGCTGAGGGCTTGCAGACGAGCGCTCCGGGCGAGGTTCGAGAAAGAACGAAGGGATCAAGCGCAGAGGAAACACCTCCTGTCGAGACGCGGCGCGGTGGTCGGGGCTGGATGGATGGGCGAGGCGATCTTGAGGATGACGCTTCTCGAGGCACAAAGGGTCCGTTCAGACGAAGGGAACAGTCGCCGAGCGGGGCCCGTTTAGGGCAATGGCGGACGCGTGTCCCGGGAATGCGACAAAGACAAGCGGGGGAGAGGCGGAGGGGGCAGCCCTGATCTGCGGCGTGGGTGCGTGCGGCGGAACAAGCCCGTCGGCGCAGCAGCGTCGCCGTCGATGCACAGGAAGCGCGGACAAGAAAGAGAGCGAGAGGAAAGGGAGCGAGGGAGAGCGTGATGCGCGCTCTGTTGCTCGCGGGCGAGCGCGATACAGGAGGTCCAGCACCCGATGGTGCTCCCAGGGAGCAGCGAAGCCTCCCAGAGACCGCAGCAGCGGCCAGGTGCTGCCGCGCGAACTCTGTTCTCCGAGAGCGCCGTGCAATTTGCGCTCAGGGGCCGCAAGTGCACGCGTCCGCACGCGTCGCGGGGGTGCTTACGGGTGATAAGGCCTAGCGCCGCCGCTAGCGATGCTCCCGGGCCGCATCGTCCCCCATCATGCGCTACTCTCCTCTGAAAGCGGATCGCCTCCTCTCCCGCCAACACCCACCGCCCCCCCGTCACACGCCTCCCTCCTTCCCGTGTTGAACGACCGATGCCGCCCGCCACGAGACTGTCTCTGGTCCGTCCGACCGCGCACAAACGAGCGATGGCCTTTGTGATCGGGCTCAATGGCCCGCTTCGTCTCTGAATCGAGGCGGTCGGGCAAACGCCGGCGCGCGATGGAGAAGCTTCCGCCGAGATTGCACTGAACTGCGTTCTACGGTACACGCATGAGCGGTGGTCAATTTTCAATGACCATGCGGTGCAGTAGCTGGAGGAGCGCGGGCCAGAACGTGCAGCGCGCGGGCCGGACGGGATCCTTCGCAGGATGAGAAGGTCGACTTCGCTATGGTGACGAACAGCATGTCCTCGATGCGTAGGCATGGTTAGGTGAGGCGCAACTTAAGCATTGGTCGCAGACAATGAATTGAGCAGGCAGGTCCAGCCTAAGCAAATACGAGCGTCCAGTATGCACTCGTAGCGGTGGGCGGCCTCCCACATGGCTCGACGCAGGAGCGCTCCAGCCAACTCGGTCGTCCGCCGAGTAGCGGCAGAACAAAAGAGCCCAAAAGGTGGCAGCCGCTCATTCAGAATATTCGGGCAATGCCATGCGCCGCGACATCATGCTGCGGCGGGTCTCGATCCGCCCGGCAAAAGCGCGATATCACAAAGGGCGGTCTGGCGAACGTGCGCTGCGGTCACCGCTCAAGAGCATTCGGACGGTAGCGAAAGCCCAGGTTCCAGCGAAAGAAGCGCCCGGGCCAGCGAGACGCCGAGGAGAATGAGAGGCGAGGTCCCCCAGACCGTGCAGCCGCGGCTCGTGTATGCAGCTGAAATGACCAATCACACGCCTATTGTGACTGACAGCGAGGCGAACGCTGAGAGCGTTCGTGAAAGGAGAGGCGAACGGGAGAGTCAAGGTTAGGAAGCAGGCGGGAGCCGGGAAAGAGGCGAGCGGCGGGAGAGAGGAGGTGGAGTGAAGGCATGGCGCGGAGGGCCTGAGTATCGCGTCTGATACTCCTCTCGTCAAGCAGGCGTCATCCTGAGCAGGAGCGGCAAGGGTCGACCCTCCGTCCCCGGGTGTGCTCCTCCTGGAGCGCGTCTTCTAGCGGAGTGCTCGGGTCGATGGGCATCGCCCGAAGGAGCGGGAGAGCGCGAGATGCAGGCGTCAAGAGATGACATCCTCAACCGTCCTGCGACGCTCCTCTGCCGCTTTGCTTTGGAGGTAGAGCCGGGGCGGCTCTAGAGTTGCGCCGCGGCGCGACGAAGAGGAGGCGACGCTGCTCAACGCGTCGCTTCTCCCGCTCGACACGCACCTGGCGCCTCCATGGTAGCTTGAGCGTCTGCTGCTGAGCTTCTGCGAGCAGATGCACGCGCGTAGCACCCATCCGGCGCCGTCCGCGCTGCTCCGGCACCCCTCCTCGTCTTCATCTCCTGAATGCGCATGATCCGACCTCGTCCTCGCCTTCCGCCGCCTCTGCTGCCCTGTGAACGACTGGTAGGCGCGTCTTGGAGCATGTGTGCTGCCCTGCTTGGGAGAGCGAGCCATCAGACTCGCTGACGAGGGCTGCTCGGCAGGGCCGAGAGAGCGAGTGGATCGCGGCCTTCTCTCCGCGCTCGCTCTCCTCTACGCGCGCTCTTCCTGCGCTCTTGCTTCGCTCAGCTCGCCGCGCGATGTCTGGATCAACGCAAGACCACCCGCAACAGCCCCAGACGGCTAGCATCCAGTGGTGCGCCCCTCTCCCTCGCGCTCGCTCCACCGAGAGACTCCCTTTCGCTCTCCTTTTTTGCTTGGACTGCGCCCAGAGTAGGGTGGAAGGGTTCAGAGTGCCGCCGCATTCCAGCAAAGGCGCCAGACCGATGCAGAACGGGCGCGAGACCGCAGGAACGCATGCTGACCACCCTTGTCCCGCCGAGCAGCCCGTACACGGCGTCATCCTGTCCGCTGTTCAACCCGTCGTTCAGCGTAGCAGAGGTCCTCGGCGCGAATGCTTCTCCCGCCGCGCCGTCCGCCTCGACGACCGTGGCCTCCTCGAGCAAGACCTTCGAGACCGCCTCTCCGCCGCTTGGGCTCGTCGACTCGATGCGTAACGCCCGCGACCTCTCGCCCGTGTACGCAACAGGCACGACTGGTACGATCGCTGCCTCCTCGTATACGGACTACCCGATCGCGCCTTCGCCCGGCCTTTCCAGTGGCGGCGGGTCCAAGGCGACAACCGCGTCCGCCGGGAGCGCGAGCCCGCCGACACCGGAGCTCTCGCGCAAGCCGTCGGGCGCGCTCAGGAGCCCTGTCAGCAGGAAGGCCGCGCTCCCGCCGCCGTCAAGCCGCGCTTGGCCCTCGCTGCCCTCCTCGGGATCCGCCGCCATCCGCCTCCCCAGCGTCGACCTCCTCGACGGCACCAACTCGCCGCTCGAGGCCGCCGCGCTCGCGAGTGCGTACCAGGTTCCCGCCTCCTCTCGCCCACCGTACCACCCGCTCTCGACGTACACCGCCAACGGCCTCACTGGCCCCGCGCCAGGCAGCCCGCCCAAGGGCTTTGCGCAGCAGCGCTACAGCTATGAGCGCCGCCGCAGCGGCGGGATGGACGAGGATCCCATCGAAATGCCGGAGATGGTGCCTGGCGGACAGGAGAGGAGCGCCGCCGGGCTCGGCCTGAGCTTTCCCGCCGGCGTCGCGGCCGCCACGGACGCGAGCGTCCCGTACGAGCTTGCCGGGCTGATGGGCATGTCGCCTCCTCCCTCGGTAGGCGGGGCACTCCCCGCATTCCCGCCGGTGCTGAACGGCGCGAGGCGCCCGTCGTTCCCTGCGCCGTCGGCATACGGCTCGGGCACGAGCGTACCGACGCTCGCAAGCGGGACGGACGGCGATCTGGAGGTCGATGGTACCGAGAAGGACGACGACGAGCGGGATGGCGACTACGCTGATGGGGCGGCGAGCGGGGGCGGGGGCGGGACGAAGCGCGCGAGGCAGAGGTCAGGCGCGCAGGCCGCTGCGCCGTGGCCGCTCACAAACGGCTTCCTCGCTCACCCGTCCTCAAATAGCCTGCCTGCCCCGCCGTCTGTCACCGCGGGAAGCGCATCGGGCTCGCCGCCTCCACAGGGCGCGTCTGAGACTGTCACGCCGTTCATCACGAGTGCGCACCATCGCCCCTCTTCCCGTGCGTCCCACGCATAGAGACTTGACACTCCACCACGCGCAGAGCTGCACCACGTCTTAAGCAACCCGGCGCACGCGGACGTGATCCGGTGGAATAGCACGGGCACCTCGATCCTGTACGCGCACACCTCGCCGCGCCTGCTCGACATCCTCGGCAAGTACTTCCGCCACACGTCGGTCACCTCGCTCGCGCGCCAGCTCAACATCTACGACTTCCGCCGCCTGAGCGTCGGTGACCTGCTCGTCGAGCTCGACGCGTCGCCCGGCCCCCCGAGTGCGGCTGCGGCTACGCCGAGCGCGAGCGAGTGGAGCGGGTTCACGCACCCGATGTTTTGGCGCGACGGGCAGGGCCGCGCGCCGTGCGAGCTGTGGAGGCTCAAACCGCAAGGCCCGAAGACGGAGAAGGGGCGTGCGAACCTCGCAAGGAAGATGGCAGAGGGGGGCAAGAAGCGCAAAAAGGGGGGCGGCGGCGAGGCGGGCGGGAAGGTTGGCGGCGTGAGGAAAGGCGGGATGGAGTGAGCGGTGTTGGAGGAGCATGGATACCCTCGATGTAGCATACCCTCTCCTCTCTCGCTTGTGCCTTGCTTTGCTTCAGGATATACACCTCGCCTGGTACTTTCCGTCCATTGTACAGATGCTTTTAGCAGTCATCCTGGGCAAGCGCAGCGAGGGTGCGTAGCGGGTAGCACGCGTAACTCCCCAATGCCGCACTCTCAACCTCCCTTGCTTCTCGCTTATGTCGCGCCCTGTCACTGCACGAGAGCTGAGGACGACGTGGCTTTACAGCGAACTACAACGGGCGAGACGACGGAAAACGACAGCGGGTAGAAGCGCACGGAAGCAAGCGAGACGACCGGGTCCAAGCAAACCCCTTCCTCCTCCTCAAGGCCCTTCCGATCCCGCCTTCAGGTCGCCACCGTCTTCCCGCCGTCCTCGAACACGACGGCGTTGGCGTAGAAGTCCTCGTCGGAGCGGAGCGTGTGCTCGTAGCACGCCCTCACGCCCTCGACCGTGAAGTCGTGCTTGCGGATCGCGACGTGGCGGTGCAGGTCGTGCTTCTCGCAGTGGCGGAGCGCGCGGTGCATCGTCTGCGAGGTGAGGACCGGCGGGCCGCGCAGCGAGAGCGAGCGGCTGAGGAGGTCGCCTGCGCGCGGGAGCGGGGTCGGCGCGGGATTGAGGCGAGGAAGGAGAGAAGGTGAAGGTGGACGTACCAACAGGAAGGCTGAACGAACCGTTCCCGCCTACGGTGACGAGCGAGACCTCGGCCCCATCGCACATGGCGTCGAGGATCTTGCTGAAGTGCGCCTCGGGCTGGTCGACGCAGACGGCGAGCTTGACGCCGCCGAGCTTGCGGAGGTCGTCGTCAAGGTTACCGCGCCCGTGCTGGAAGAAGTCGTTCGACGGAACGCCGTAGTCCTGGTGCGTGTGCTTCGCGGAGGGCGTGACGATCACGACGCGCTCGCCTGAGGCCTCGGCCCAAAGCATGTGGTACGCGAGGCTCGCATAGCCGCTGCAGGCGAGAGGTCAGTCCTACAGGGGTTTGGAAAAGAGTGAGGACACACCCGCTGCCGTAGACGACGATGATGCCGCTGCACGCCTCGCCCAGGTGGATGCGGCACTTGTCGCGGAGCGCGGAAAGCATCTCGGTCGTCTTGTGCTCCTGGTCCGCCTTGTAGCGCTCGTAGATGGCGAGGACGCGCCCACCGAAGACCGCCGTGACGGTCTGCTCGTGGAGGGGCATGTTCTTGAAGACGGCGCAGGTCGACGACGCGTGCCCCGTGCAGTCTTCGCCGAGGCCCTGGTGCGTGACCGACGCTGCAGGTGAGTGTACCGGATTAGTACGGAGCTCAAGGGAAGTCGAGGCGGAGAGCGCACCGATGACCATCTCGCCGGGCTTGAACTTGTGGTGAAGGTCGCCGCTGTCGGCCTCCGTCTTCTCCTTGTCGCCGCCGATGTTGAGCTTGCCCATGACGGACGCGATCATGCTGCCGGGGCCGCCCTCGCGCGCGCCCGAGCCGACCTCGCAGATGCGGCCGAGGACGGCCTGGCCGGGCGTGACGGGGAACTTGGCGGGCTTGCGGAGCCCGAGGGCGGCGATGGCGTCGTTGCGCGAGAGGAAGCACGCGTCGACCTTGAGCGTGACACGGCCCTTGGCCGGCGAGCGGTAGTTGACCTCGATGAGGTCGAGCGGCGCGCTGGCCGCGGGGAAGACGGCGCAGCGGAAGCGGTCGGGGTGGCTGTCGTGGCGCTTGTGCATCGTCGACATGGTGCTCTGCTCCTCGTTGGAAGGGCTCTGAGGGGGACGCGTGAAGGGAAGGAGGGAAACAGCCGAAGCTCGCCTCGCGCACCGCATGCACCTTGTCTTGCGCCTGCATCGCCGTCGCAGACTGTCCCGGAGCTGGCTGGAAATGACAGATAGCGTCGATAAAGGGCGAGCGGTACGCTAGAAGCGCAGGCAGAGAAGCAGCGAAGCGAGCGGACAAGACCGAGGCACCTCGACCTTCCCAAGTCGAGCACCTTCATCCTCCAACTGCACAGAAGCAGCCTCTCGAGCCTGCGATGCATGCCTAGTTGCATGCGCCAGTGGGCTACTTTCCCCACCCCTCGAGGAACCGCTCAATTTCGCGCCGGATCACCTCCCCCGCCTTCTCATCGACAAACCCCTTCCTCCTCGCCTGCTCCTTCGCCGCCCGGCCTAGCTCATACGCCTCCTCGACATGTAGAGACCACCTGCCCGCCTCGAAGTCTGCGCGACTGAGCTCGAGGGACGCGCCTCGGGACTGCATGAGGCGTTTGAGGCCGAACTCTTCGACGAAGAGCGGGCGGGGAACTGCGCGCAACAAGAGGGTGAGCGAGCGCGGTCGGGGAGGACGGAGAAAGGCGCACCGTAGACGAACGGCGTGCAGCAGGAGAGCGTCTCCGAGCAGGTGCCGTAGCCCTACGAGCACGCCTCAGTCGGTCACGCCTTGAGAGGGAGACGAGGAAGAAGCGAGCACGCACCAGCTTCCCCAGTACGCAGTCCGCGATCCATGTTAGGTCAGGCACATAGACGTCCTTCTCGCTCGCGAAGAACCCATAAGGGAGGTCGTCTCGAATCGCGTTGTCGCCGCCGCTCAGACCCGTGACGATCGCGATCCACCCGGGCGGGAGGAGGCCCGCCTCGCGACGCTCGTCCTGCGGAGGCTCGAGCGACACGGTCGACATCTGGCTCGTGGAGCGGCGGAGAGGGGAGGACAGCGGCGTCGGTGGGCGAGAGCGCGGACGGGGTATCGCCTGCCCGCCGAAGGAGACGAGGAGGACCTTGGATGCGAGGAGAAAATCGGGGACGCCCATGGACGAGAGGAGTGCGGCGCGGAAAGCGGCCGTGTTGGCTTTGGGCGAGGGGGCGCGGACGATGAGGGGAACGTCGACGACGGGGCGACCTTGCGCGGCGGAAGGGATCAAGGACGCGGGACGAGAGAGGAGCGCCTCGACTTCCGGCGTAAAAGCGGTGCGGTCGTCGTTCACCCAGCGGCCGGATGGCATCGGCACGTCGGTGTCGAACGCGGGTATGGGGATCACGCCGGGCAGGCGGAGGAGGAGCGAGGCGCAGGAGTAGTCGGCGACGGTCTGGTTGACAAGAGGATCGAGAAGGGTGTGATCTAGGGGCGGTTCAGGCTCTTCCGCACCGAAGTCGCTCGCGGGAAGGGCGGGGTGCGAGAGATACGAGTAGCACGAGTCGAAGGTGAAGCTGCGGGCGGTAGGAAGTCAGCATTGCCTTTGTCTGTGAGTTTGGATGTAGTGCGAACTTGGAAATAATGATAGACGGGAGACCAGCTCCCTTGGCAGCGGCACTGCGGGAGGGAACGGTGCAAGGTCAGCTTTGTCGCCGCAGCTCCCCGCGGCGAAAGACAGGGCGCACCAGCCGAGGAACGTCGCATCGCTTAGCACCGCATTGATGCCCGCCTCCTTCAGCCACGCGATCTCCTCCTGGAGCGTCTCCTCCCTGCCCTCCAGAAACCGCTCCAGCACCTCGTACGTCGCACGCCGATCAACGTCGTACGCCTTGGGCTGCACGATCCCGGCGTCGACGTTGCGTTTGCGGTACTCGGCGTATCGCAAAAGGGGCGTCACTGCAGGGCCGGGGTTGGCGACTTCCCGGGCGGCAGCAGGGAGGGCGGTGGGGGGAAGAATTGAGGCGAAGGGGATCTCGGGCGCGTTGGTGACGACGGTGACTTCGTGTCCGGCACGGAGTAGCTCAAGGCTGACGGCTGCAACGCGCGTCGCGTGCTGTTGGCGGCCAGAACGGGATCAGCGAGCGCGCCGAGAGGGGGAGACGTGGGCGACGCCGGGGGAGAAGCGACGGGAGAGAAGCGCACGCCAAAGCCATGTCCACTCGTGTAGAATGCGAAGCGTGCCATCGCAGCAGAGCCGCCGGGGCTGATCTATGGGCGAGCGGAGGGGACGCGGACGAGGAGGCGATCGGGCGGAGGAGGCTTGCGCGAGGACCGCGCACCACCCACTGCTGCGAGGGCCTGCTGCTTTATCGGAACCACTTGCTGTAGACCAGCATCACGCTGCACTCGCGACCGGACTCATCCGGGCTCTCCCACCGCTACCTCTCCTCCTCCTCACGGACAACTGATGAGGCTTCTGCGGCTGCGCATCGCCTTAGCGTGACCCGCTCTTGCTTGCGTGGATGTGCTAATGCCTGACGCCGACCAAGCTTTGCGGAATGTCACGCTACCCACCGTTGCTGCACCGTGGACATCGGTCTATGGCAACGGCTCCACGGACCCCTCGCCTTCCGACGTACAATGCCTCCTTGCTGATATGTGTTACTTGATGATTTCAAAAGCTGGTCACCTGCTCTTGCTGATCCGGCGAGATCCCTGCTTCAAGCCCCGCGATGCTTCTGCTCCAGCACATGCTCTCGCTTCCCATCCGCTGACCTCACTCGTCCTCGCTCTCGCGTCTATGTTAAGCCGGAGCACGCAAGAAGAAAGCGACGGTGACTACTCGATACAGAAGAAGAGGACTTGCGAATGACTACTTGTACGACAGTGACAGAGTGATCAGACCCCCAGCCCGAACCGTCTCAACGGCTGGCCAAGTCCTTCGAGGCGAACGTTCTAGCAAAAGGGAGCACAGAGAGAGGAGGGCAGGGGTAGAGGAAGCGGACAGGCGAGCCCTAGGCCGCGGCGGCCGCGACGGGCACCTTGATGCGCTCGAGGCCCGTGCCGGAGACCTGGTGGTCCTTGTTCGCCTCGAGCGTCTCGGCCTTGACCTCGTACGTCTCGAGCTTGTTCTTCTTCATCGCCGCGTCGTAGTTGCGCTGCGGGTTGCCTCGTTAGCCATCCCTACTCAGGCGCGGAAGAAGGGGAAGGACGCACCTTCATTGCCTGCGCGAGGAACTCGCCGCCGGTGATCGTCGGGTAGAGCTTCGCCGGGCCCTGGATGACAGCCTCACGGCGGGCCTGGTTGAAGAACCCGAGCGAGTAGCGCGCCTGCTGGTTCTCGCCTGGGCGGGGGCAGCGGACGCGGTGGAAAGTGCTGCTCTCTTCTTCGTCAGCCGCGAGGTAAGCGGGAAGAGAGGAGGGGAGAGCGCACGACTGCAGCCGGTCGTCGCTCCAGCGCTTGAGCTGGTCGCCGACGTTGACGACGATGGCGCCGCGCTCGACCTTGATCGGCGTCCAGACGTCGCCCTTGCCGAACTCGGTCGTGATGTCCTTCCCGGGGCAGACCTCGAGGCCGTCCTGGCCCTCACGCTGAAAAAGGAGCGTGAGGACGTCAAAATCGGCGTGGGCGCTGGGGGCGGTAAGCGAGGTCAGCGCGAGTGACGAGCAGAGGGATGAGGGAACGTACCCCGCGCGGAAGTAGTTCTCGCCAAAGTCCTTGCCCTCGCACTCGTGGTACTTGAGCATGCGCAGAGTCGTCATGGAGTCGTTCTTGTCGCCACCATCGTCGGGCGAGACGGTGCCCTCGGTGAAGGTGTCCTTCGGCTGCGGGTCGCTCAGATGGTCAGCGCACAATGGCGGCGACAAAATAGACGGGATAGGGACAATGAAAAGCAGGGAGGAGGAGCGAACGGAAAGCCCACGCACCAGGCCGACGCCCTCGGCGAACAGCTCCATGACCTTGACGCTCAGGGCGCGCACCTCCTTCATGAACGCCATCGCGTCCTCGCGGAAGTTGGGGCAGTCCTCCTGCGCAGGCCAGCACTTCTCCTGGTCCTCAGTGAGCTGGAAGCCCATTTGGAGCGACTCCTTCGGGTCCGGATAGCCCGTCGAAGGGCGGATCTGGGCGTTCTGCGTGCAGAAAGGCAGGGTCGTCAGCGCAGAGTGAGAAAACAGGAAGGAGGAGGAAAGCACCTTCTCGTAGCCCATGTTCTTTCCGTTCCAAGCCGTCTTCATCTTGACCTCGTCGGGGAGGTCGAAGAAGCGCTCAGCGAGCGCGAAAGCCGCGTCGACGTGCTCGAGCGGGATCGGATGGTCCACAAGGGTGCTGTGACGCCGACCGCATCAGCTTGAAATCAGGGCAAGCGAGGGGATGCGGCGCACAAGAAGCCGACATCCGAAGCCGCCTTCATGAGCTGCTCCTTGATCTCCTCACGGCGGACTTCGAAGTCGCCCAGGCTGATCTGCGGGACACCGACATCCTTGACCTCGATGAGAGCGGGCATGGTATTCTGGTGGGCTGGATAGGCGGAGGAGGGGAACGGGAAGCTTATCGCGGTGCGGGCGAAGGACGCGAGTGAGATGCGTCGCTGTAGCAGGCGGCTGAGTGAACCGACTGGAGCGTGCTAGTAGCAACGTGCGAGTGGAACGAAGAAGCAAGAGGACGAGAAGCGGGCGAGAGGGGAAAAGGCGGGTGGAGCGAAGGTCGGCCGAGTCGCCCGAAGGCGGATCGGGCGGACGCTTGCTTTTCTCTCGGCCTGATACGCCGTGCAGACAGCCGCGGCTGAGCGTTTCGAGATTGCTCGCACTTTGCGGAAAGACAGGCCTGCAAGCGTGCGAGGGCAGTCATCTGTTGCAGTGGCGCGGGGAATTGAATGGTCAGAGGCATACGTCGCTCAGGCTTCATATTCTCGCACGACAGGCTCAAGCCTGCAGCTTAAACGTCGTTGCAGTTCTTAAAACGGCAGCGGCGGATCAGACAGGAATGCCTGTAGACGGGCGCTCCCGAATCAGTAGTGGACGGAGGAAGTGTGAGGAGGGGAAACCCACCAGCACCTCCTCCAGACTCGCTGTAGCCTCGCCTGCCGCCTTCTTCACTCTACAGCGGTCTATGATCTCCATCGCCTCGTTCGTGAGCGCGTTGAAGAGGGTGAACTGGGACGGGAGGCAGACCGGTTTCTGCGTGTGGGTATGTGAGCATATGCAAGGAGAGCGAGGAGGACGAAGCACACGAACCTCCTCCTTCAGCCCGTGACACACCACCAAGTCCGCTTCGCACTTCCGCCCGCCTCCGCCATCCCGCTCCTCCCACCGCAGCGCAACGCTCGCGCGCAGTATCGCTTTCAGCACGACACGCAGCTCGCGCGGCTCCTCCGCGGCGGCGTTCCCAACGACCTGCACACGCACACGCGGATGCCGCTCCCCCCACTTCTGCACAAAATCGGCCAAGTCCTCCGCTGAGGCGGGCGGGTCGAGCTGCGGCTCGAACGTCTCGCCACCCTTGCCCTTCCGGTCCTTTGCGCCGCCGAGAATCTCACCCAGTGCGGCCCACGGCTTCTTGACCCCGTCGTGCGGTTCGGCAACAGGAGCGGCCGTAAGCGGGCGAACGACGACGCCGGTCGGGTCGCGCTGCTCGCTGGCCTCTGCGAGGCGGAGGACGCCCTCGAGCGCGTCCAGCTGTTCGCCGAGCGTGCGCACGGCGATCGAGCACCCGGCTGCTGCAGCGCGGTAGACTTGGGCGCGGTTTGCGGCCGAGACGGAGGCAGACGGCGAGACGGCAGCGAGGAGAGTTGGGAGAGAGGAGCGTGTCCGGCTCAGCGTCGAGAGGAACGCGGTGAGCGAGGCGATCTGCTGCTCGTTCGAGGCATCCGCGGGCGGCGCGAGGCTTGTCTGGCCGGGCATCGTGCGAGAGCAGCGAGGTGGGGGAACCGCGACGAGCTGATGAGACGATGAGAGCGGGGCTGGCACAGACACCACGCACGACAACCGCAGGGCGGGCGGTGTTGTGCCACATTGACTCGACAGTCTGCTGTTTGCGCATCTCCGTTCTGTCCCTCGTGTCCTGCGGTGAGGACGCCTTGCGACTCCTCCTCTTCATCGAGTTGGCGCCAGGGCTGACGACCGATGTAGCCCTAGAGACCGTCTGCTTGCTCTCACCCAAGCTCACGCTTCTATCTGGTGTGCTCAACCCGCTGTTCGCACAAGAAGCTGCTCTTCCTATGTCCTGTCTCCCTCACACAGCCCCCAAGTGGCGCAGAACAACGAAGTTATATACCACCTCATCGCCTACAGCTTCCCCTCCCTTCCGCCCTTGACCTTGACGACCGCCTTCCCCCACGTCTCGCGCGCGCCGAGCGCCCTCAGGCCCTCCGGGACCGCCTCGAGCCCGTCAAACACCTTGTCGAAGACGGCGCCCGTGATCTTGCGCGACGCGAGAAGGTCGAGCAGCGCGGACCACACCTCGGGAATCACGGAGGGCTCGTTCTTTACGTAGGCGCCCCTGTGGGTAAGGAAGGGAGAAGGTCAGCTCAGCTGTGACGGACGGAGAGGGAGGAGCGGGGGGCGCACCAGAACACGCCCATCGCCGACGCGTTCTTGAGCAGTAGCAGGTTTGCGGGAATCTGCAAGCAGGTGCTTGTGAGCGTCAGAGCGGACCAGGGGGAGGCGAGAAGCGAACGCAGCGCACCTTCTCGATTGACCCCGCCGCGAAGCCCACCACGACAAGCCGTCCGTTCCACGCGATGCACTTGAGGCTCGGGACGATCATTCCGACAGGGTCGTAGACGACGTCCGCACCGTGCCCGTCCGTGATCTTCATCACCTCCTTCTGCCAGCCTTCCTTGCGGTAGTCGAGCACAAAGTCTGCGCCGTACCGCTTCGCGACGTCAAGCTTGGCGGGCGAGCCCGCGGTCGCGATCACGCGTGCACCGAGGGCTTTCGCGATCTGCACCGCGGCAAGGCCGACTGCGCGCGAGCGAGCTCAGTCGGATGCCTGAAAGGGAGGAAGCGAGAATGCGCACCTCCGCCCGCTGCCGCATGCACCAGCACCCACTCGTTCGGCTGGGTGTTCGCTCGCGTAACGAGCGCCGCGTACGACGTCGGCGCAGTGATGTAGAGTCCCGCGGCTTCGTCGAGCCCCATCTCCTGGGGCACCTCGAAGACAGTGCGCCAGTCGACCTTGATCTTCTCGGCATATGCACCCTGGCCTGCGCCAAAGACGCGCGTCTTGCCCGGGATGAAGTCGCAGCCCGAGGGAATGGGCGAGGATGCGGAGACGACGCCCGAAAACTCGCAGCCGGCGATCCAGGGGAAGGGCGGCTTGTTCTGGTACTTGCCCTGCACCTGGAGGACTGGGCGAGAAAGGCTTCGTCAACCCGTGCGATCCGAGATGTGGTGAGACGGACGAAGATAAGAGCGAAGACCCGCTCGAGTGAGAGGAGCGGCGGGGGGGAGGAGCGTAGGAAGGGGACATGGGCGTACTGTCGAAGACTGCAAGCAATCGCTTCAGTCAGCGCCCTAGTCTCTCACAAAAAGGATTGTGGACGCACAGTTCAGGCCCGCGTAGTGCACATCGACGACGATATCGTCCGGCCCCGCCTTCGGCTCCTCCCATTCGACGAGGCGGGTTGGCAGCTCCTCCGGCTTAATGTACTTCTCAATGACGAAGGCTTTCCTGTGATATCAAGAGGGGGTCAGCGCGACCTTACGAAGTTGTACGGCACGGCAAGAGGGCGTACATGGTGAGCCGAGGCGAGGAAGGTGGGGGCAGCGAGTGCGAGTGCGAGTGATGCTAGCGGGCGGGGCGGAGCGAGAGCGGCTGCAAAGCAGACAGAGCAGAGCACAAAGCGAGAAATTGGGCAGAAAGAGAAAGAGAGCGCGAGCGGGGAAGGACCAAGTCTGCAATCCGCCCGGTTCGCACGAACAGCCGGGTCTCCTCCCGCTCACGATCGCAGTTCGAAGCTCTGCACAAGCTGGCTACCTCGAACCATACTGTTAGCATGCGACCCAATCCACCGAGCACCTGCGCGAGCTAGACTCGCGCTTCTCCGCCCGTCTCCCTTGTTGACAAACTGATGAGGCATCTGTGCTGCGACGCGAGTGCTGGGAGGAACTGCGGTGCTTCGGAGGAGGCATGAACACCCGCGCCGAGCCCTTCCAGCTTTCTGCGCACCCGGAGGAGGTGCAACCCGTGAACCCCGCACTCCGCCGCAGGCGACTGCTGCGCTCGACTTCGCGCTCTTTCCCTCGTTCGCCTCCTGCTCCTTGCGTTCGCTCCTCCTCCCACTCAGAGTATCCCCTCATCAGGTGTGCCCGCTTGCATCGCCTTCCTGGTAAGCGTCGTTCTGACCCTCCCCTCATGCTCCTTCCCCTCATGCGCAGCAATCTTCACCCACGACTTGCTGAACTCCAGCCACACCACTCACCGGTCTCGCAAGATGAAGGCCGTCGCAGGCTGCTTCCTGCTCTCCGCCCTCGGCAAGTCCCTCTCTCCCCTCTCTGCGGGGATTCCCAACTGACCCTTGCTTGCAGCTCTCGCCGCACCTCCGCCCTTTGCGGGCGAGGCGCTCGCTCATGCTGACGTCGATGTCGCCACTGGGGCGGTGGTTGGGGGCGTGCTCTCTCTCAACGGCGAGCACACCGCTGTCGACGACAAGCTTGATGCACTCGCTGCTGCGGTCGAGAGCGCGCAGGCTCCGTTCAACGCAGCCGCTGTCGAGCAGATCCTTGAGGAGATCTTTGAGGACGTGACGGCCGAGTCTCTTTCGACAGTGCAGACCGTCAACTCGAACAACGAGCCCTTCGACGATTTCCTGGAGGACCTTGTCGCCGAGGACGTGCACTCGAAGCGTCCCTCTGCCCATGGTCCGCCGGACCACGACCACTCTCCTCCGCCGCCGTCGCGTCACGACGGACCGCCCCCGCCTCCTCCTCACCACGGTGGCCCTCTCCCGCCGCCTCGCGGTCCCCCTCCGCCGAACGGCCCGCACCACCCGCCTCCTCCTCCGCCCGGGGGCAGGTGGCCTGCCCCGCCCCCGCACCCTCCCTTCGAGCATGGCCGTCCACCTGCCCCTCCGCGCGGTCCGCCCGGCCCGCCCCCATCCCCTCCCGCCGGCCGCCGCCCGCGCCCGCACCCGCAGCGCGATGATGAGGACGACAAGGAGCGCCCACATCGCCCGCACAGACAGCACCACTTCCACGAGGACGACGTTGAGCGCGATGTCACGAAGTACGCGCAGCGCAATCGAGACGACTCTCGCCGCGCCGAGCGCGACCGGCCGCACTTCCGCCACACGGACGGCGACGAGGACGACCAGCTGCGTGGGCGGCACCACCGCCACTCCCACAGTCGCGATCACGATGGGCACGGGGAGCACCACGCCGGGAAGGAGCACCACCGCCACGGTGCGCTCTCCGTCCGCCGCGCGTTCAAGCAAACCGCGCACTCGGCGTCGTACCTTGCACACGCGCTCGTTGCCACGCCCGCGTTCTTTGCCCTTTGGACCGCGCTCAAGCTCGCTTTCACGGCGTATGCGGTCGCCAAATGCGTGCGGATGTTGCGCGCAAGGAGGGAGGGGCAGGTCCGTCTTGAAGACGGGGAGGAGCCGCAGCTCCCCGCGCCCGTCACGCAGGAGAAGGCCTGAACGGTCATGCTGTCCTGTCGAGTCCCCTCTCTTCCCACTGAGCCGTCGGGCAGCTAGCTGGCCCCGGGCCTGTCCCTCCCTTCCATTGCCAACTCCTACATTGTACCCCTCCTATCTGAGCGTCCTGCTCATCCTAGCTCTCTCAGAATCCTGTGTTCTAGATCCGCGTTCCCGCCACTGCCAACACTCTCGTTCGTCTCCCTCGCAGCGCCTGTCTGAGAGCCAACTTGCGAAGGCTCGTAGATTGTCTGCCCTAAGGCAGGGCAGCGCAGACCCAGACGTGGGTACACGGTTGGAAGCAGATTGTCAGGCTCTATTCGCTGCAGGTATGTACGTTTCCTCGCACTCAAGCACCCCTCAAGCAATCCCCTCCCGACCGTTCAAGCGAACGACCCGACGTTCTCCTTTCCGACGACCTTCTCGATGATCCCGAGCGAGGTGTTCCAGAAGTTGTTCATGAGCTGCAGACGGGCGCGCAGTGAGCGCGGGTAGGAAGGAGGAGAGGGAAGGACGTACCTCCTTGTCGTCTGCCTCGCTCGTCTCCTTACCCTCCTGGGTCGGGTCGGTAAAGTACGAGCTGCTCGCATCTGGACCGTTAATGCTAGGCTCAAGCAAGCGGGAAGAAGAGAGGCCAAGGCGGAAGCCCGACGAAGGGGAAAACCAGGCGAGGGGCGGGAGGAGGTTGAACAGTTCGCAGGCAGACGCACCCGTTTTCGAACTGCTCCGAATCCCTCGCATCGGGCGCCGTCGCCGCCCAGATGGTGCTCAACGCGCTGCCGGGTTAGGGAGTCATCAGCGCGTCCGACAATGGACGCAAGAAACGCGAAGGCGGACTCACCCGTCGTCCGGCGTGCGCATGATCGGGCGGGTCGTCGCCTCCATTACCTTTCCGATCGTCTGGCCATACGCCTCGGAGAACTGCTCCTGCTGGCCTGTTTTGCGGATACAGAGCGGCGGTCAGACGAGAGTGAGGAGACCAGAGGGAAAGGGAGGACAGCCCACCGGTCGCGACACCGCCAGGATGAACCGAGTAGGCGAGGACCTTCGAAGGCGGCTTAAGATACTTCTCCACGACCGCCTAGAGATGGGAACTATGGTCAGCATTCATGCGCGTAGAGGCTCCCTGACAGCAGGAGCTCGTAGAGGGCGCCAAGGTTACTCACCTTGGCGATGTAGATGTTGCCGAGCTTAGTGCTGCGCAGGAAAAATAGCGTCAGAATGGACATGGAGAAGTAAAAGTCAAGAAACGACGAGCGCACCGCGCGTAAAGGTTGGTCGGCCCGATGTCGCGCTTGAACTCGTCCTCGGTCGCAAAGCGGTCGCCGCCGTACTTCTCGCCTGGCCCGCCGAACGTGAAGCGGTGCATCTCACTCGACATGGAGACGAAGCGGACATCGGCGTCGGGGTGCTCGCGGGAAGTCTTGTTCAGGAGCGGGAGGAAGTGCGAGAGGAGGAGGATGTGCGCGAGGCAGTTGGTCGTCAGGTGCGAGCTGTGCATAGTGAGAGGTGGGGTCAGCACTTCCGAGTTAGTGAACCCCCCCTCTCTAGGCTGAGCGAAGGACGCACTCGTAACCGTCCTTGGTCAGCTCGAACGAGTTGACGCCGAGGCCGGCAATCGCGAGGAAGCCATCGAGCCTGTCGAGCTTGCCGACAACCTCCTGCGCGACCTTCGCGACCTGGTTGAGATCCTTCAGCTCGCACTGGTGCCACTCGACCTCGCCGTCCTGCTCGCCGCCCTTCGCGCTGTTGTCGCTTTGCGCACCGAAGCCGGCCTTGTAGTCGTGGGGCGCCTGGTCAAGGTCGCCTGTCTTGATGTACGCGACGGCGGGGTCGGCCGTGACCTGCTGCGAACCGAGGAGGACGACGCGAGCGCCGTGGGAGTAGAGCGTGCGCGAGACGGAAAGGCCGATGCCGTTTGTGCCTGCGGGATGATCTTGAATCGAGGTTCGCTCTCTCAGCGAGAAAAGTATTGCACACCTCCCGTAAGGACGTAGGTGCGCCCGACGAGCGATGGTACCTTGGTCTGGTCGAACTTGGAGCGGAAGAAGGAAGCTACGAAGTTGCTCATGGTGAGGCGATGGGGAAGAGAACTCGAGCAACGGAGGACGAGAAGATTTCGCTTCAAGTTCGAGCAGTGCAGTGAAGGAGGGAGAGCTGCAGTGCAAGGAAAGGCGCACCACTTCGACGGCCGCACGTCAACGTCGCGCTGGCACCCGACCATCAAGCACCTTTGTCCGCCCGAGCTCACTCAGTCGCTTCCACAGTGATCGAAGAGTGTAATGAACAGCTCACAATGGCTGCGATATGCCTGCTGGAAGAGCAAGCCGGCAATTTCACGCGAGACCAGCCATGTCTCATCATGAGCGCCGTGCAGCGTTGGGAGATGGCGCTTTCCAGCTCGATCCCGGCACTTGGAGGCGCAGGCTCGGCTTGCCAAGTAGGCGTAAGCACAGCAGGGTTCGGCCGACGGGGCTGGCGCGCCCAAGGGCAGAGGCCGGGCAGGGGCACCTCGACGGTGACGAAGTCGACGTCGCAAGGCGAGCATGTTCCTGCTCTCTCTCTCTCTTCCACACCTCACAGCCCACAGTCATGGCTTCATTCATTCCCGGCAAGCTCTTCGGCTTCGTCTTTGCTCAGAAGGACGTCCCGCAGCTCCTGGGACGCAAGTACTTCATCACCGGCGGTGCGTCGGCCCCCTCTCGTCCCGACAGGATGCAGCTGACCTTCCTGGACACAGGCACCAACGGAATCGGCCTGTCGGTCGCCCGCACCCTCTACTCGCACGGCGCCGACATCACCATCACCGGCTCGCAGCAGGTCACCGCCGACGCGGCCGTCGCGTACATCAAGACTGGCGACCTCTCTCGTGCGCCGCAGGACTACCAGGACAGCTTTGCCGGCATCCTCGGTACTTGGACGGACAACTCGGGCGACGGCGCCAAGGAGAGTGGCGACGTCCACGCGCGCGTCGTCGACTTCAAGGACCTCAAGGCCGTTGCCAAGCTCGGGAAGGAGCTTGCGCAGCAGTACGACCGCCTTGACGGCTTCCTCGGCATTGCTGGTATCGGCGTGAACAAGTTCACCCTGACCGACGACGGCTTCGAGTGCGCACCTTTCGCTCTCTCGCTGCCTCATACTGCTTGTGCTTACTCCAAGTCCCGTAGCGCGCACCTCACCATCAACGTCCTCGCACATCAGCTCCTCCTTTCTCACCTCTTGCCGGTCCTTGAGAGGACGACCAAGCAGCACCCCGAGGCGGACGTTCGCGTCGTGCTCGAGGCGTCGGAGCTCCACCGTACGACGTTCGGCGGCCCGTCGGAGAGCATGGGCGGCAACAAGTTCCGCTCAATCGAGGAGTTCAAGCAGGATGTTGGCCCGCAGAGCCTCTACGCGCGGTGCGTTGCTTCGCACTCCGACCCGCGAGAGTGCTGACCCCCTCCATCATCCCCATCCAGCACGAAGCTCGGCCAGATCCTCCTCACCAAGGTGCGCTTGCCTCCCACTACATGTTGGCCTTACCGCTCAGGACGGACCTCGCTAAACTCTGTCACTCTTGCAGGCTCTCGTCCAGCGCTACCTCCAGCCTCCTTCGAAGATCGTCGCTTACTCCGTCCACCCTGGTACGTTCCGCTCCTTTCCATTGACGTAAGCGATTTGTGCTGACAAGCACGACGCCACGCTTAAACAGGCGCTGTGGCGACTGATGAGTCTTCCCTCCCGCCTGTTCTTGTACCGGAGTTTGTCCTGACTTCTGCTGTTTTGCGTAACCACGCCAGACCCGCCAGTACCGCGAGGGTCTTGGCGAGATCGCGGGTCGCTTAGTCGAGGCTGCCGTCCGCCCTGGCATGCGTGCCGCCGACGAGGGGTGCGTCCTCCGCCTCTTCCATCCTTGTCCGAACAGGTACTCACCTTTTGCGTCTTGCAGCGCTCTGTCGCACCTCTGGGCTGCGACCGCCCCCGACGCGCGCGAATCGAGCAAGTATGAGAACGGGTGCGCTGCCTTCTTTCCCTTCTTTCTTCGAAGCGAGCTAACGCCGTCCGCCCGCTCTGCAGCACCTACTTCTCCGACCCTGCGCAGAAGGGTAGCGAGACGAGCGAGGCGAGCGACCAGGAGGTGCGTTCCTTCCCCGCCGTCCTGCTTTCCGCCGCGCCACCGCTCGTTCTCGCTCTTCGCCCGAGACGTCGTGCCTCGTGTCCGTAGACTTGCTTCTGAGCTCGCCGTGCTGACTCTGTTTGCTTTCGCCCGCAGCTCATCGACAACCTCTGGTCCAACGGCCTCGAGGTGATCAAGCAGGTCGTGGGCGCCGACGGCGTCGGCCCCTTCAAGGCCTGAGCTTTGCGCCTCTCCTCTGTAGCATAGCCGCGCATGACTCGAAGAAATAGCAGTGCCGTACCTACCCCGCTTGGACTGGAAGAGCGCGAAAGCACCCGAAGCTGTGCAACCGCTCATGCGCGTGTTGAACGACATAACAGCCTGCGCGCTTTTCTAACCTACGTCTACGTCTACAGACTCAGAACAGTACCAAACAGAACAAAAGTTGAAGTTCCCTCCTCTACCCCCGCAACCCTGCGAGATTTCGTTCCATCACGCCTCGATCACCTTGCTCGACGCGTCGAGGTCCTTGACGGCGTTCTTGCCGGCTTCGTCGATCGCTTTCTTGGCGTCCGTGTCGAGGAGGGCGGCGGATTGCTCGACTGCGAGTGCGAAGGGAGGGAGGGGTGAGTCTGAGAAGGCCGACAGGACAAAAGGCGGACGCACGCGTGAGGCCCGCAGTCTCGGGGAAGAGGAACCACACAATGACGAGGTTCACGGCGATGACCCCGATATAAGGGTAGTAGTACGAATATCCCAGGTTGTCGAACCCGATAGGGTTAACTAGTTGAGGAAGTGAGAATGTCAGCACGAGCGAAGCTTATGCGTCGACACGCGACATACTATACTGGTTGAAGAAGAGCTGTGTAGAGGCGAACGCGTCAGCGGAAGCTAGAGATACGGAAGGAACGATTGCAGAGAGCCTCGACGCACCGCGCCGTAGTCAAAGAGGAGACACATCGCCATGCCCTTCGTGCGCATGTGGTACGGCAGGATTTCCAGGGTGTACGAGTAGAACAGCACGGAATAGCTGTTCCGTGGTAGACACGTTATTCAGCGGGAAGAGAAGAGTGGGAAGACGAGAACACATACGAGATATCGTAGAACCCGGAGTACCTGCAGCGAGCAAGAGCACCGTGTAGCGGTCAGAAGAGAGACAGAAGGGATGATCTGGAACAGCATAGGGTAGCAGCGGTGGATGGAGGGAGAAGAACTGACAGGAAGATCATGGCGATGGCTGCGCGGCCGGCATGGGCGTTGCCCGTGCTGTTAAAGACGGCACTCGCCGCCGTGAACATCGAGTAGCAGATGAGGATCATGACGGTTGAGAAGAGCCAGACGAAACGCCGGGAGAAGCGCTGGATATAGATGCTCGCGAGGACTGAGATGACCAGGTTGAAGATCTGGAGGCTGCGCGGCAATCGAGCAGAGACGCGTCAGCAGACGAGTCAGGAAGATTGCTAAATAGACTGCAAGGAAGGTTCAGGGCGAACGGAGAGGGGCAAAGGAAAAAGAAAGGGGAAAGAACTGGGGAGAGGCGGGCAAGGGAGACGCACCCGCCATTGACGCCCTGCTGCTGCGCCGTACTCTCTACACCGAGGGTCGAGAGAATAGGAAGGAGATAGTACGAGTACACGCCGTTGCCGACCCTAGTAAAGAGCAAAGGTGGGTGAGCTTCGAGATCGACGAAGCGTCCAAGTGGCAGAGAAGGATCTGCAACGCACCATTGCACAATAACGCCGATCCAGATGCACATGAAGAGCCTGTAGCGATTCGCCTTGGAGCGGAAGAAATCGAGGTAACCGAACGATTGGCTGGCCTTCTCAAGCTCGAGCGCAGCCTTGATCCTGCGCGAACAGGCAAGTCAGCAACATGCTCAGTAAGAACGGGATGGATGAACGCACTCGGCCATTTCGGAGAGAACGAGCTCGTCGTTCTCGTCGCCGTTGGCGTGGTACTTGGCGAGGATGGAGTGCGCCTCCTCCGTCCGGCCTTGCGCGCAGAGCCAGCGAGGCGACTCGGGCCTAGGAGAGGTGTGAGGAAAGGTAGGTTACGTGCGGTCGAGTGAGGTTGAGGAGGGGAAGCACGTACACGACCCACAGGGTGAGGACTTGGATGACCGACGCCAACCCCTGAAGAATGGACGGCAACCGCCAAGCCCTGGAGAATCAAGATCGCGGTCAGAACGAGTAGCCAAGAAACGGGAGAGAAAGAGGCGAAAGCAGAGGGCAGAAAGGCAAGGTGGAAAAGGAGCAGGAGACGAAACGCACCAGTTCGAGCTGATGAACGCCGAACCGTAGGTCACCCACGCCGCGATGACGGCACCCACCCAGTACGTCGCGCCGAAGAGCGTGACCATCTGCGCGCCCTGGCGTGGGTGCGCCATCTCGAAGAGGTGGGCGCTGCCAAGCGTGAGCGGGAAGGCGGCGCCGAAGCCGAGGAGAATGCGCGCGCCGAAGACTGCACGGGCGGTGCATCACCCGGAAGATCATGGAAGCGGGCAATCAGTAAGGGAAGAAGGGGAATAGGCAGGGAACGGATGCGCACACTTCCACCCTCCGATCGCGAAACACTGCACGAAGACCGCAATGACAACGACGGCGCTGCCAAAGATTTGCGGCAGCTTGCGTCCGAACCTGTCGCCTGCCCAGCTTGACGGAAGGAAGCCAATGAGGTATCCAAGGGATATGGCACTGCTCAAGAGGCCCAGCTTGTTCGAGTCGGGGTCGTCCATGTCGCTCAAGAAGGTGTCAAGGCCGAGCGCCGCGTTGAGAACGCTGCCATCGTAGCCGCTGTGCATCGGACAGTCGAGCCAGGCGAGAAGAAGAGGGTTCGAGCGATCAGCGAGGTTTCTCAGGCGCCTCTAGACAAGATGCGCGTGAGAAGGGGAGACGCACCAGACGAATGAGCCAAGGAGCAGCACCGAGGCATAGAGGTTGAGCTTGCGGAGGCCGGCATCGCGCCACCATTGCGGATGGGCGTTGTTTGAGGGCGCCTCGGAGCTCTCGGCCGGCGCGGCCGTGGGCGCGAGGATGGAGAAGGAGGGCATGGGTCTGAGCGATCGCAGTGGATCGGGACACGCGGAACGGCTCCGCAGGCGTCGAAGAGTGTCGAGAAAGCGTTCAAACGACTCGCACGACTCGCGGGCGGAGGAGAACAACCCGCGGCCGGCGGGAACGATCGGCCGGGTTGAGCGAAAGCTCGTCCCCCCTCGTCAAGCCGTCCCTATCACAGCCGTAGCAAGGACAGAACACACGCACAGAGCTCTATCTGCGTTCCCCCAGCCAGCACAAAAGTCGGCAACGCGCGCGTCCTCGTCGACCCGGCCGACCCCGCTCTCCTCCACCTCGCAATCTCCCGGCGTTCCTCCACTCGCTCCTGGTGGGCGGTTGCTTATCGCAGGTGCGCACAGTCTGCCGTGCACGGCTTATCGGCGCCCTGCGAGCCTTTCAGAGCGCCGCCCGCCGTCCCTGGGCTGACCCTCGCTCGTTCCCCTTCAACTTGGCAGACCTACAACTCCCCACTTCGCCGGGACCACCTTTTGCATACTACAAAGGCCATCAGCATGCCCGACGCTACGCCTGCATGGAAGCGCGACCTCGATGAGCACGGGTTCGCGGTGGTCAAGGGCGCGATTCCTCCAGAGCGTGCGGCGTACTACGAGGTGCGCCGCCAGCCTGCTCCTTTCTTCAGCTCTCCGCAGTGTCCGACTACATTCTCAACGGTGCAGGCGAAGGCGCTCGAGTGGGCGAAGCAATTTGGATTCGACAAGGAGGACAAGTCGACCTGGAACGCGGACCATCTCCCCATCGGCGACAACGGGCTGGTGAACGACTATGGCGCGAGCCATGAGGCGTGGGTATGGGAAGCGAGGCTGTGCGTTCCTCTACTTCCTCCCAGGGACGCACGCCGTGGCACGCCGTGTGGACGAGCTCTCCTGCCCCCTCCGCGCTCCCGTCCCCCATCGCCTTACTCACTTAATTCGCTTTATGCTTGCTCCCAGCGAACCAAAGGTCGTCGAAACTTTTGAAGACCTATGGGGCACGAAGGAGCTGCTCGTTTCCTTCGATGCCATGTGGGTCGGCCTCCCTGTCTGTCCCGCATCCCCTCCCTAACCCTGACTCCGCCGCCACGACAGCAACTTCTCCCTGCCCGTCGGCCCGCACGCTCGCAACGATATACAACCCGCCTCGCCCTGGCAACACATCGATCAGCAGCCTGAACCGACCGAGTACGCCTCTCGCTCCGCGCTGGTCCCGCTCGTTCTGACCCTTGCTTCTCACAGCCGCCCGCCACTACAGTTCGAGCTCGCGCAGGGTCTGCTCGCGATGACTCCAAGCGGGCCGGACGACGGCGGACTTGTTGTCCTCAAGGACTCGCACAAGCTCCTGCCGCAATTCTTTGCTGAGACGGGCGGCGTGAAGGCGGAACAGGATTGGGGACACAGGAACTAGTGCGGATCCCTCTCTCCGCCGGGGCGAACTATGTCTCATGACCTTCGCGCACAGCTACACCTTCACCGACGACGACCTCCGCTGGTTCAAACGGCAGCCGGGCGTGGAGGAGATCAAGGTGGAAACCTCGCCCGGCGACCTGATCCTGTGGGACTCGCGTACGATTCACTGGAACCGCACACCGACGGCGGAGCAGATCCGCGTCGTCGTCTACACTTGCTACGCGCCGCGTGCGATGGCGAACGAGGAAGTGCTGGCGAAGAGGAGGGAGTGCTGGGAGAAGCGGAGGGCGACGACGCACTGGTGCGCCTGCTTCCCTTCTGCCAATTTTCTACCAGTACTGTGAGGCATGACTGATTTGAACCTGCCCCGTACAGGCCTGCGCCGTTCATCGTTGTCCCGAGGGACGAGTACGGCCCCCCGCAGCGGAATGGCAAGGATGATCCGCTCGACCACGACCGGCCGCTCGAGGAGCCACAGGAGACCGAGCGGCTGCTAAAGCTGGTGGGGCTGCTGCCGTACTAGAGGCTCTGCGACTGTTAGAGCGCGTCGGCTTGTTTGTGCATAGATCCCCGAGGTTGGATGTTTTCGCCAGGGATACAGATATGTCCCGGGGAGCTTATTGCGCGAGCGCAAGCAGCGCAAAAAGAAGCAGGAAGCGAGCGTCAGCCGTTGCGGGAGGAGGCAGCCGGCGAGAGGAGAGAATCGACCTTGTCCTCGCCGCTTCGTCCGCCCCTCATGGCGTGAACTGGTCTGACGGCTTGTTAGACCTGTCAAATTGCCATTCATGTCCGGCCAGACGCAGGCCATTCCGCCCGAGGGGCTCGCTGCCTCTTCACCCGACCCCGCCCGTCTCGCGACTGATGAACCCTCGACAACGATGACGATACCCCAGGAGGACATGGACGAGGTTCAGGATGGTTCGAAGGAGGCGCAGCAGCAGGGCGAAGGCGACTGGGTGGTCGTTAGGGCGGCGCTTAACGAGGTGGACGCGCCAGCACCGCCTCCTACCTCCTCAAGATCGTCGTTCTCGCGCCGGAGCCTGAGCGGCACGTTCGCCATTCCCGCCCGGCTCATGAAGCCTGGCACGGAGCTACTCAAGGTCTCGGTCAAGAGCGCGCGTCGCGTCAAGCCCCGTAGGGTCTGGCTCGAGCTTGCGAGCGAGACGCCTGACGACGGCGAGCTGGGCCTCGAAGTTGGTATTGGTGTCGTCGGCGGGCAGGATATGCGACTGTGCTGGGAGAAGAACGGTCCCGGACTCGGTACGCTGCTCTGGGAGACAGGCCACCTTCGTTCCGCTCTGATAGTCCGCTCCTTAGGCTTCTCCCGCACTACCAACTACGCCTCTGTCCCCCTCTCTCGCATTCGCGACCTGCGCTTTGGCACCGCGGGGTCCCCTTATCGAACGTCGCTCCACCTTCCCCCCTCTGTCGAGCCTCGCTGGATGACCGTCATCTACGCTGCCCCTCCCTCATCCTCGTTCCTCAGCTCCGTCGCCGGTGGACCCGCGTACAAGCTAGTCCATTTTATCGCCCTCACCCCACAGGACCTCCAGCTCTTGCAGAAGACGCTCGAAGGGTTCAAGGAGGGCCGATTGGCAAAAGGCATCGAGGAAGGCGACGCCGCGCAGGAGCCGCTGCCCGAAGAGGCGGACAAGGTCGTGCACGAGTTTGAAGTCCACCAGCTGTGCGCGCGTCTGGGCATGGGTATGAGCAAGTCCGAGATCAGCGAGGCCTTCCGCGTCCGTCCTTTCTCGCACCTTGCCGCCGTTCTCGCTAACCCCGCGAGCCGCACACAGCGATCCGCCGCGCCGAAGGACTTTCTCGATTTCAAGGCGTTCCAGAGGTTTGTCAAGCTACTCAAGCGCCGCGCCGACATCGAGGATATCTACCGCGCTGTCCTCGGGACGGACACGCCCGGCTTCGACGAGGCGGCATGGTCAGCGTTTCTCCGAGACGTGCAGGGCGTACGTGTGCTCTTCGCCCCTTTCTTGCGACCCTCTCATACGTTGAGCAGGTCAGGGACGACTGCACGATCAGCAAGACGTACAAGAAGTACGCACTTCCCGCGCACGGCCTCGTCACGCTTGACGGATTCGTCTCGTACCTCATGTCGTCCGACAACGCCGCGATCAAGGACGAATCGAAGCAGGACATGACGCGCCCGCTTCCGGAGTACTTCATCAGCTCGAGCCACAACGTGCGCGCTCCGCTTGTTACCTCGGCGAGGGCAAGGCTGACGATGCACGCCCGCAGACCTACCTCATTGGCAGCCAGTTCCAGGGCCAGAGCACCGTAGAGGGCTACATCCGCGCGCTCCAGCAGGGCTGCCGCAGCGTTGAGCGTGCGTCGTCACCCACTCTGTTTTCCAACGCAGCGTTGAACCGCCCGCACGCACAGTCGACGTCTGGGACGGCGACAACGGCGAACCTGCAGTCACACACGGGCACACGCTCACGACCAAGATCCCCGTGCGCAACGTCTTGCAGGCCATCGCGCAATACGCGTTCCTCGCGTCGCCCTATCCCGTCGTTCTTAGCGTCGAGGTGCACTGCGACCTCGAGCAGCAGGACAAGCTTGCTGCCATCCTGCACGATACGCTCGGGGACCGGCTTGTGAGCAGGCGCATCGACGAGATGGAGGCGGACAAGGAGCTCGAGAAGCTGCCGAGCCCGGCGGATCTCAAGGGCAAGTTCCTCCTCAAGGTGCGTTCTTCCTTTTCCTCCCGGACGAGCTTCACTGACGCTCTTGCACAGGCGAAGAACAAGTTCATGACCTCGAACGAGAACGGCTTCCCGATAAAGCTCGTCCCGAGCGGCGATTCGTCGTCAAGCGAGCTCTCGTCGCAGTCGAGCTCCGACGGCGACTTCAAAAACAGCAAGTGTGCGTTCTCGTGCTCTCTTTCACCGTTCACGTCTTGACGTTTGGTGCACAGTCTACCGCGCCATCCGCCAGTTCCGCAGCAGCGAGAGCACCGGGCCCCGTCCGCCCATCCTGCGCGCACGCAGCTCCCGCTCGTCCGTCGGCTCGGTCGCCTCGCCCCCTCCCTTCCCTCCCGACCTCGCCGCACCGTCGAGCAACATCATCGGCAGCGAGCTCTCGGTCTCGCCTCCCGCCATGCCCGCAACCTCACCACCGCCCCTCCCCACCAAGCCGAAGGACATGGCCATGTCGCATGCGCTAGCGAATCTCCTCGTCTACACCATCGGCGTCAAGGCGCGCGGGTTCAACAAGAAAGAGAAATACGCGGCGACGCACGTCATCTCGCTTGGCGAGAGCCGGCTCACCAAGATGCTCCGCGACGAGGCGACGAGGCAGGATTTTGTCGCGCACAATCGCGCACACCTTACGCGCGCGTATCCCAAGGGCAGCAGGCTCACGAGCAGCAACTTTGCGCCACACCATATGTGGGCGGCGGGCGTGCAGCTCGTCGCGCTCAATTGGCAGACATTCGGTGTGCTTGCCTCTTCCTGCATCCCCGAGCCGCACTGACGCGCCAATGCGGTGTCAGACCTCGGTATGGAGCTCAATTCGGCGATGTTTGCGCGCGCTGCACGCTGCGGATACGTTCTCAAGCCCGAGTACCTCCGCAAGAAGGGCGTTGAGAAGGACAAGGTCGCATCGCTTCGGTCGGAGAAGTACCGTCTCGAGCTAGAGGTGCGTTTTCCATGACCAACAGACACATCTGCTGACGCCGCTGTTTGCAGATCATCTCGGCTCAGCAGCTCCCGCGTCCGCGTGGGTCCGGTACCGACGGCGACGCATGCGTGCTCGACCCGTTCGTCGAGGTTTCGGTCTTCGTGCCCGGCGTCGTGAGCGCGCAAAAACGTCGCACGTCTGTTGTCCTGTACGTCCCCCGTCTTTCGGCGCGAGAATTCGGACTGACGGACCCGCTCCACAGCGGCAACGCCTTCAACCCGACCTTCCGCTCGGCTTCGAGCTCGTCCCCATCGTCCCCTTCGCAGTTCTCGTTCACGTTCTCGTCGCACCCCTCGCCCGGCATGCTCGACCTCGTCTTTGTGCGATTCGAGGTGCTCAACGCCAAGGGGAACGTTAAGGCTGCTCTCGAGGAGGGCAAGGGTGAGAGTGTCGGCGCTTACACAATTGGCGTCGGCGCCCTCATGCCTGGTGCGTGCCTCTGCCTCCCCACTCTGTGCGAGTTAATGACGAGGCGGGCGAGCAGGCTACCGCCACCTCCCGCTGTACGACAGCATGGGTGATCAACACCTCTATTCGACACTGTTCATCAAGTCGTGCGTCGTCCGCACCGGCGAGGCTGGCTAGCCGTGCAGTTTCTTCCTCCTTCTGTATCAGGTCGCTCTGTCGTACCGTGCATACCCCCGTTCGCAACCCTTCTGTTACCCGTGCCATACGTACATTCCCCGCCTCCGGTGTTTGTCAATGCAGTCTGTGCACTTGCTTATCAAGCACGACAACCATGGTCCAGGAGCGTGCTCACCCGGAGGATGCGGCTGCCTGTTCGGGCCGGCGCCGAGGGAGGTCTTCGCATCCACTCACAGCTCGGCACTCGCTCGGGGGAATGGGACGCGCTGCTCTAGGTTCTGCTTGGCTCGGCTTGAGATCTGCACAGCCCGGCTCGCTCCATTGCTAACCCATTGCAGAGCTCGCCGATTCTCTCGCGACGAGTGAGCACACCCATATGGGGGTGCGGAAACCGTATTCACGCTCGAATCGCCTACAGTGAGCCAGTCGAGGACCGGGCAGCCCGTCTCGAAGGCGTCGCCCACGGCTCTGGCCTCATCAGTGCCGACCTCCTCGGCAAACTCCCGCACCCGTCTAACACCGTTGCTGTTCCTGCTGCCTCTCGCGCTATGCTTTTTACAGCCCGCTGGAAGTAATGGGCGAGGTGGGTTGGCTTGCGCCGTCGTCAAGGGCGGTAGGCGATCAGCCTCTCGCGCTCCAGGGCGCAAGCTGTCCTGCGCAGGTCGCGCCGCGCAACATTGGGCTCGATTGGCGTCCTGAGGAGGACGATGGGTACAAGCAGGTCGCAGTTGAGCGCCTCCAGGGAGCGATCCAAGTAGTGCGTTCACTCCCTTCCCCCTGCCGCTCTGCTGAGCCGGTTCCCGCCCGCCTGCGTGTCGCTGACGCTCTTGACTCTGCCTATAGCGCACCGAATCGTACGACGACATGGCCGGCCCCGAGGACCCGCGCTTCGTCGTTATGGGCGACCTGCACGCCTACCTCGAGGCGACGTTTCCGCGCATGTACGCCACGCTCGACGTCGAGAAGGTGCAGAAGCGGGGGCTCCTCCTGACGTGGAAGGGCAGCAACGAAGCACTCAAAGCCGTTGTCCTCATGGCGCACCAGGACACGGTCCCCGTCGACCCGTTGACGGTCGACCAGTGGACGTACCCGCCGTTTGCAGGTCACTACGATGCCGAAGGTTGGATCTGGGGTCGTGCGTTCCTCCTTTTCGTCTTCAGGACTTCCATGCTGAATCATGGTGGCCTCTTACAGGTGGTTCAGCCGATTGCAAGAACACAGTGCGACCCGCTTCTCTTGAGCCCGCGCAGGCACGGAGCTGATCCTTCTGGGCGAACAGCTTGTCGGATCGCTCGCTGCAATTGACAAGCTTATTCAATCTAACTCGGTGCATGCCCTCTCGCTCACATGAGAACCGACGAACCTCTCCCTAATGGGGCCTGCCTGCAGCACCATCATCATCTCTTCCGGCGCCGATGAGGAGGTTGGCGGGCGTCGTACTGCATTACCTCTCGCACGCGAGCTCGAGGCGCGCTACGGGCAGGATGGCATCGCGCTCATCGTTGACGAAGGCTTCGGCGGCGTCGACCAGCTCTACGGTGTCCCCTTTGTGCGCTTCGGCACAGCCGAGAAGGGTGCCGTCTCGGTCCACTTGGAGGTTTTCATGCCCGGCGGGCACTCGAGCGTCCCCCTTTCGGCGCACACCAGCATCGGTGTCCTCTCACGCCTGATCGTCGCGCTCGAGGACAACCTCTTCAAGCCGACCCTGCGCCTCGGCAGTCCTATGCTGCAGCAGCTGCAATGCGCCGCGGACCATGGGCATGTCCCGCAGCAGTGGAGGAAGCGCGTGCGCGACCCGCAGCAGTGGGCGAAGATGGGTGCCGAGATGAGCAGGAACGACCCGATCATGAGGGCATTTCTTGGGACGACGCAGGCCATCGACCTGATTGAGGGCGGCGTCAAGCTGTACGTGCCTGAACTTTTCCTTCTTACGTGCTTGCATCTTCTTCTCAGCAGTGCTCAAGGTGAAGTGCAAAGCTGACGAACCCCCACACATACGCAGGAACGCCCTTCCCGAGTACGCCTCAGCTTTCGTCAACTACCGCATCGACTTCCAGTCATCCGTGAACGAGACCCTCGAGCACGTCGCGTCTGTTCTCGCGCCGGTCGCCGCCTCCTTCAACCTGACCTTCGCACCCTTCGGCGCGCACCCCTCCGTGTAGAAAAATGTCGTCCGGGTGTCGAAGTTCGGCACGAGCGGGATCGAACCTGCCCCGCTCACACCGACGGACAACGAGGCTTGGGCGCTTATGGCTGGAACAACGAGGCATATTTGGAACGGCGCGGTTGTCGTGCCGAGCGGGATGATCGGTACGCTCCTTCCTTTCTCTCTCTTCCCTTAGATCGCTCCAGCCTTCCACTGACCCCTTGAAACTCCGAACCATGGCTTACGGCGGGTGTATGCAGCTAACACCGATACCAAGCACTCGTGGAACCTCACTCGCAACATCTATCGCTTCGTCCCCGCCTCGCTCCACCTCATCCAGGGCTTCCATACTGTTGATGAGCGGTGCGTTTTTCGTCACACTACCGCGTCTTTGCGATACGACGGGTCTTGCCGCTGTAGGATCCACATCGATGCGCATCTCACGTCGATTCGCTTCTTCTACAAACTCCTGCGTAACACGGAAGGCTGGATTGCGCCGTAGGCCGGGTCAACACCGCCGACTTCCGCATTGTTCTTCAGTCGCGCGAACGCACAACTGAGCCAGTACGTTCGCCCGGTCCCTGCGGCTGCTGCACCTCGAAGCGCCTCTCTTCTGGACTTAATCCGCGGCAACAGGCTCACCTTCCTCCCGCCTTTGCAGAATCTCTCGCCGTCTGTGTACCGCGTCTCTCGCGTCTAAGGGTATCTGTCCTGCAAGGTTCGACTCGTACTCTTCCGTAGCGACTTCTTGCGGCTTCGGATTCTGCCGTCCTCTGCCCAAAGCTCGACCTTCTCCGATGCCGGAAGCTCGCCGGTGTCCTGTAAGATGCAGTCGAGAGCACCGCGTCAGCCATGGAGAGATGATAAGCTTGTGGCCATCTCGCAAGGGTGGAGCCGCCGTCCGACGGGTCGGTCGTGCTTCCCCACCTTACCCGCAACAAGTGAGCAGCCCTGCCGAATTGGGCACGGGTTGGACTGACCCTTACACACTCGCAGTGGGCCGACCCGAAGTCCTCCCGCTCGTTGCGGAGGCTTCCCCACCTTCATCAGCCCGCTCGACCTCCTCGACCTCCCGAGCCCGCCTCGCCGCGCTGGTGCTGCTGCTCCCGCTCGCGTTCTGGTTGTCTTTCCCCGCTCAGGCGCTTGACCATCTCAACTGGTTCGCCCCAGCCGGTCCGGGCGAGAACGCCGTCACCCTCGAGGGCGCGAGCTGCCCCGTCCAGGTTGCGCCGCGGAACGTCGGGCCCGATTGGCGTCCGGAGAATGACCACGAATACAAGAAGCGTGCGGTGGAGCGGCTGCAGGGCGCCGTGCGGATCGTTCGTCCCCCGTTCCCTCACCCCCGCCTCCTCCCGACTCGGCCGCGCTGACCCTCCTTACTGTGCCCACAGCGCACCGAATCATACGACGACATGGCCGGTCCGGAGGACCCGCGCTTCGACGTGATGGGCGACCTGCATGCCTACCTCGAGGCGACGTTCCCGCGCGTGTACGCCACGCTCGCCGTCGAGAAGGTGCAGAAGTGGGGGTTGCTTCTCACCTGGAAGGGCAGCGAAGAGGCGCTCAAGCCTGTCATCTTGATGGCGCACCAGGATACGGTGCCGGTCAACCCGTCCACGGTCGACCAGTGGACGTACCCACCGTTTGATGCGCACCTTGACGAGGACGGCTGGATCTGGGGCCGTACGTTGCGCTAATTTCCCTCTCATCCTCGGGGACCTTATTGATGCACTCTTGCCAATCTTACAGGCGGTACGGCTGACTGCAAGAACACGGTGCACTCCTCCCTTCGGCTTACAGCAAGTCCCGTCTAACCTGCTCTCTGCAGCTCATTGGCCTCTTCGCTGCGCTTGACAAGCTCATCGAGGACAACTTCAAGCCTACCAGGTACGCACGGCTGTCATTTTCGGCTAACACAGGCTCATTCCTCGAGCCTGCAGGACCATTGTCCTCTCGTCCGGCTTTGACGAGGAGATCGGCGGGCACCGCTCGGCTGCGTACCTCGCCTCGACGCTCGAGCAGCGTTACGGCAAGGACGGCGTCGCGCTCGTGCTCGACGAGGGTTTCACCGGCGTCGACACAGCGTACGGCGTGCCGTTCGCGCGCTTCGGCATGGCGGAGAAGGGCGCTGTCTCGGTGCAGATCGAGGTGCTTACGACGGGCGGGCACTCGAGCGTCCCGCTCTCGGCGCACACGGGCATCGGTGTCCTGGCGGAGTGCATTCACGCCCTTGAGGCGCACCCGGCAAAGCCGCTGCTGCGCGAGGGCAACCCGATGCTCCAGCAGCTGCAGTGCGCGGCAGATCACGGCAAGGTTGACAAGCAGTGGAGGCGGCGCGTGCGCGACCCGACGCAGTGGAAGAAGCTGGGTGAGGAGATGGCTAGGGAGGACCCGATCATGCGTGCGTTCCTCGGGACGACGCAGGCCGTCGACCTGATTGAGGGCGGCGTCAAGCTGTACGTGCCCGCATCATCCTTCTCAGAAGTGTTCAAGGTAAAATGCGAAGCTGACGAACCCCCACACGTACGCAGGAACGCCCTTCCCGAGTATGCCTCTGCGTCCGTGAACTACCGCATCGACTTCCAGTCGTCGGTCAATGAGACGCTCGAGCACATCTCGTCGATTCTCAGACCCGTCGTCGCCGATCTGAACCTTACCTTTTCGTCGTACGGCTCGCACAGCGTCATCGAGAACAACGTCGTCCGCGAGAACAACGTCGTCCGCCTCTCGATGGTCGGGACGAGTGCGATCGAGCCTGCGCCGCTCACGCCTACGGACGGCGAAGCGTGGGATCTGATGGCGGGCACGACGCGGCACATCTGGGAGGGCGCGGTCGTCGCGCCGAGCGGGATGGTCGGTGCGTTGCCCTTCACTTCTCCCGTCGTTTACCCAAGACTCGCAACTTATTCCTTCTCGCATCGCTCACAGCCAACACGGACACGAAGTACTCGTGGCCGCTAACGCGCAACATCTACCGCTTCGTCCCGGGCTCGCTCGAGCTGATCAAGAATTTCCATACCGTGGACGAGCGGTGCGTCTGCCTGTCCGTGCTTTCACCCTGTACGACTCGATTGACTCTTGCTGGCCGCGCAGGATTCACATTGACGCGCACCTGTCGGGCGTGCGCTTCTTCTACAAGCTGCTGCGGAACACGGAGGGGTGGGAAGCGGCGTAGACGCGGTTGGAGTGGCTCGACCTGGGAAATGCAGACGCAGTGCTCGTTCGACTTGCGGTGGGCGGTGCAGTCGTACGAGAGTGCGGGTGCATACACTCGGCAGGTCCGGGGAGTTTGGCGTTGAACCGCGGAGTGCGAGCGTCGAACGACTGCGCCGCTCGGCTCGTCTCGCCTCTGCGCCTCACTCGCCGCTGCGAGCATGAGCGCAGAAGACGTGTTCGCGCCACAGGGCGCCTTTGCGACCGACTGGCTGGCGCAGGCGGCTGCTCCCGCCTTTGACGCGCCGCCCGCCGCTCCCCGCTCGTACGACGCCGATCCACTCGCTTTCCTCGACGACAACGCCCTCGACGGGCTGCCTGGGCACGCGGAAACGAACGGCAAGGCATTGCACGCCGCCTTGACGCAGGACGAACTTGCACGGGCGCTGTTGGGCGGGTTCGACGCCACGGGCGAGGGAGTTGGTGAGATGTCGAGAGCGGGGATGTCGACGGGTGGGGGCAGGAGCGACGCCGGCAGTTCACCTTCCAGCTCCGGGTTCAGCTACTCGGGCGCACCGTCAACATCGAGCGCCGCATTCGACTTTGATGCCGTTCTCGCCCAGTCGCCGTCGTTCACGCTCCCGCCCAATCTCGCGTGCGACTTCGACACGTCCGCCCTGCAGGACCTGTTCGCCAGTTCGGCGCCTAGCGCTTCCTCCGGGGTCGGCGCGCACCTCTCCCCCTTCCCGCCTGCGCCGGCAGCTCTCCAGACGCTCTCGCCCGCGTCAAGCGTCTCCCCTTACGCCGCCCCGGTTGCCGCCTTCCCGCAGCAGCCCGTCGCCGATCTCTCCAGCTTCGATCCGACGCAGCTGTTCGCGCCCACCCCCTCATCGGGCAGCTCTCCCTCCGCCCCGCGCCTCTCGGTCGACTTCGCCTCGCCCGTCTCCTTCGCCTCCCTCTCCCCTCCTGTTACCGTCTCTGCGCCAACGTCCTCACCTCAGGCCCCTCAGCAGCCCGCATTCACCTCCCTCGCTGCTACAGCAGGCATTTCCGTCCCCGCGCTACACGCAGTCCCGAATCCTCGCTCCGGCCCGTTCGCCTTCTCGCTCAATCAGGACCCGGCGACGACCGCGCTTCTGAGCAGCGGCGCGCGCGGACGGACGACGCGCAACCGTGCGCAGGTGCCCGCACCCGTCGTGCCTGCTACGCCGGCCCCGGCGCAGGAACCCGCTCGAGCGAGGACGAGGGTGAAGAGCCCGATGGAGGTAATTGCGAATGCAGGGCTGCAGAACGATCTGCACCAGGCTCGTGCGTGCTCCCTTTTCCCCTCCCTGGGAGCAATCGCCTGACCTCAAGCGCCCGCAGCCCTTCTCCGGCTGCGCCCGAACATCGACTTCACCCTACCGGGGCCGGCGATGAGCAGGAGTTCGTCTCGCAAAGGCGCTACGGCTGCTGCTCCGGAAAGTATCGAGGTGGAGCAGGAGGAGCAGAAGCCTACGGGCGGGAATGGCGCGAAGAAGGGGAAGAAGGCGGACCGCGGACACAGTGCGTCGCGTTCCCCCTGTACGCTCGATCCGCACGCTGACGGGGAGTCCGCCGACAGATGCCGTCGAGCAGAAGTACCGCAACAGCATCAACAATGCGCTCGCGACGCTGCGCGACACGATCCCCGCGCTGCGGCACCTCAAGCCCCTTCCTTCGGTGCGCCTCTCCTCCTGCACCACGCCGACATCTTGTTCACTGTGTTCTTGCAGATGCCTGTCTCGAAGCGTAAAGCCTCGCAGTTCACGCTCGCGACCGCCGCAGTCCCCGAGACGCCCACCGGGCTTGTCGACGGCGTGGCAGCGGCCAAGACGCTTTCCAAGGGCGTCATCCTCACCAAGGCGATCGAGTACATCGACTATCTTCGCTTCGCGCGCGAAAGCCGCGATGCCGACATCGAGCTGATCAAGGGCATGGTCCGCGATATGGTCGGCGGTGGCGATGCGCTCGTCGAGGAGTTTGAGCGCCGGAGGGCGGCCCTCGAGGTGACGAGGGCGGAGGAGCGCGAGCGTGCGCGGGAGGAGGAGGACGAGGATGGCACAGGCGAGGATGAGGAGGAGGAGGAGGAGGCAGCCGTCGCCCCGCCTGTCGCAAAGGGGAAGAAGGCGGCTGCAGCCGGGACGAAGCGCGGGAGGAAGGGCGACGCGCCCGCTCCCGCGAAAAAGGCGCGTGGCGCGGCCGCGGCCTCGCTTTCACCCGCGCTCACGGACAACTACCGGCACGTCCAGGCGCACAACCAGGCTCACCTCGACTCGCTAGCGTCGGCGCCGCAGATGCAGACGCAGCACGCCTTTCCGCCGTCGCCCGTCTCGTCTGGTGACGAGCTGTCTGTCTCGCCTAGCGCGGTCCTGGGCGACGGCGCGAACGGCGGGTCGGGCGGGCGCGTCCTTCTCGCCTCGTTCATGGGCGTCAGCTTCGCTGGCGGGCTCGGGTACGACCTCGCCGGCTCAGCTGTTGTTGCTGAGGAGACGCTCGGCGCGACTGCCGCGCGCGTCCTGACCGGCCGGCTCGTCCGCCGCAGCGAGAACGGAACGGATCTTCCGCTTGAATCCTCCCTGGTTGATCGCCTCCATCCCTCGCTTCTGAGCGGGCTCGTCGCTCTTGGCGCAGCAACCATTGTCGTCGCGCTCATCTACCTCGTCCTTCCACTATTCTCCCGCCGCTCCTCCCCCTCGACCTCGCATCGCGCCCGCCGCCGCGCGCAGGCCGTCGCCGCGCTCTCAGCTCTCTCTGCCGCCCATGCCGCGGACGCCGCATACGGCAACTCCCGCACTTCGGCGCTCGCAGCGCGCAAAGAGCTTCTCCGCCTCGTCAGCGCGCCAGGTCCGCTCACTGTCGTCTTCGCGCTGGTGAGAGAGGCGCTCGGATGGGCGATGAGGAGGGTGACGGGCTTGACATGGGGTCGGGATGGAGCGGGTGTCCAGCAAGAAGACGCAGAGGAAGCGGTCGCCTGGGTTCGAATCGCGGAAGTTGAGACCATGGTCGGTGCGTTGAGCATTTCCCACTCCTGCCTTCTTGCAGCTGTAGCTGACTCGTCATGCACGCAAGCAGGCGACCATCTCTCAACCCTCATTCGCCTTCACACCTTCCTCCGCCTCTCGAACCTCTCGCGAACGCCGTCCTGGCCGCAAGTCTCGCCAACGACCTCCCGCCCTGCCGTCGATGGCCTCCTGGCCGTACACCTGCTCTCGCTCGGTCACCCACGATGGGCCGAGGCGGCCTGGCAGCGCATGCTTGCGCAGCGCAAGAAGGCTGACTCCGTTCCGGGCGACACGTTCGTCGACGTCGCGCTCGCAAGCGAGTGGGAGATCGTGCAGCACCTGCTTTCGCCGGAGACGCGGGCCGTCAAGGCCGACGACGAGCTCGCCACGGCGAGCGACACGGTCCCGCTTCTTCGCGTCGCCGAGACGGCGGGTGACGACGCGATGAAGGACGCCTGGTTGGGCGTTTTCGTCGCCGTCGTTGAGACGACCGTGTCATCTTCGTCCCGTGAGGCTGCCGCCGAGTCGCTCGCCAGCCTCGACGCTGCGGACGAGACCGCTGACGCGGTCGTTGCCGCCATGCCTGACGGGTCGGACCTGCGCATTCTCGCGCTGGTCACGAAGGTCTTCCTCGCATGCTACCGCGCCGGCACCTCGCCCTCCCTCTCCTCTACCAATGACCTCGCCGACGCACGCACTCTCCTCGTGCAACTCGTCCTCACCTCGAAGGACGCACTGTCGCGCCTGTCCTGCGTCGCCCCGCTCCTCCGCCTCCTCGCGCCCGCCGTGTCCGGTCCGCTCGGCGCCGCTCTTGCAACGCTCGTCACCTCGCCAGCGGAGCATTCCGCGAGCGACATTGACCTTCTCGCAACGGTGACGATCTCGTGGCTGCTCGTGCGGCGGCAGAGCGCTTACGTCGAACGCGAGGAAGGCGACGAGGAAATCGTCAAGCCGAATCCAGCGCTGCATGCTCAGGCGCTCGCTATCCGTCGCCTGCTCGGCAGCGAGCTCTTTGATGCGCGTGCACGCGTCGAGGAGGCGGACGAGGACGACGAAGGGGAGGCCACGCGCATCGAGGACGCGAAGGAGTTCCTTGTCTACGCTTTGACAGGCGTTGCGAGGCGTGCGGCGGGACTCTCCGGCGGACTGGACGAGGACTCCGGCGTTGAGCTCGATGCATGAGCACGTTGTACTACTCTCTGCTGTCTGACCTCCTTTAACGCATGTAGACACTGTCGTCTGTATCTCGAACTGTTCTAGCCCTCTCTCCCAAAAGATCGCTGAGAGAATGCGAGTAGTGCAGGGGAACGCGTCTACGGAACGTGCAGAACGACTGCAACAGACAACAAGGAAAAAACGACGACGTCTACCGTTGCGGATGCGCAAGAGAACCCCACCTCCTTCACGACGACGGTGGTGCTTCCGAAAGCACCTTCTGCTCCTGCTTCTCCGCCGCCCGCTGCGCCTTCTCTTTCGCCTGCTTCGCCTTGCGCTGGGCTTCCGCCTTGAGACGAAGATCGACCTCGTTGACGAGTGGCGAGCCCGGCGTGGGCATGCGCTTGCGGTTCATCAAACGCTCAAAGAGGTCGAGCGTGTCTGCGGACGCATGCGGCGTCATGACAGGTGTCCGAGAACAGTGTAAGAAAGGGAGGACGCACAATGCGCGTCGTTGCCGGCGTTGTGAAGCCGTTTCGTCGGCACCTTGACCTCGGTGCAGGCCTTCTCGAGCCCGATCTGCGCCCGGCGGTTGATCCACGCGCTGAAGAGGCGCTGTGTGTCAACGATCCAAATCTTGCCCCCGGTGTGTCCGTCGCCCTCTTGCAGCGGCGCGCCGAGCTCTTGCAGGTTGTCTTCAAAGTCGCGCTGCGCCGCAAAGCCGAGCTGCTCGAGCGCGCGGAGATCCCCACGAGGGTCGTGGAAGATGAGGAAGACGTGCTGCGTGGCCGAGAGCGAGTCGAACAGCGCCGCGAGCGTGTGGTAGACCGCCTGCTGCGGCAGGCGGATCGTGCGGCCAAAGTCAAAGTGGTCGCGCGCGTCGGGTGCAAAGCGGCCGTTGCGCTTGGCGCTATTCTCCTTGACGACTGCGAGTGCGAGGATCGTCAGCATATACTTGAAGTGCAAAGGAGAGACGGCGGACGAACCGATGTGCTGGTCATCCCTCCTCGCCTCAACCACGCCCGTCTCGGCGTTCACGACAAACTCGAGCGAGCTCCAGCCAAACTCGAGTAAAAACTGATGCGACCGCTCCCAGAACTCGACGTCGAGCGCGACAAATGCGGCGCCGCCGTGGCGGCGCGCGTGGGCGTACGCGAGCCGGAGCGTCTCGAGCTCGAAGTGCTTGCGGCCCTGCTCTTTCGCCTCGGTAACGAGATCGGTGAAGGCGCGCTTAGTGTCATCGGTGAGGAAGGGCGGGGCGGCGGCGTCACCGCGCGAGGTGGGGGTGGAATAGGATGTGGGAGAGTGGCTGGGAGTAGAGCGCTGCGGCTGGCGGGCGGGCTCGACACGCGCCTTCTTCGCGAAAGGCTCGGGCGTCCCTTCCACGCTCGGCGCTGGCGTCGGGAGCGACTCGGCCGCATCAGCGAAGCGCTTCTTGCTGAGCCGGGCCACGAGGTCCACCTCATCGACGGCGCCGTCCATGGATAGCGGCAGGGTCGCGCCGTCGCTGAGCTCGCGCGCCGCATCCGGCTGCGCAGGGTCGGCTCCGTGGCCGTCGCCGCTCGCCTTCGAAAGTTTGGGTGGGTCACGCGGCGCGGGATCGGTCGACTGCTTCTGCCGCCGCGGGAGCGCCGCTGCTTCCCAGTGGCGCTCGAGATCCTCGAGCGAATCGAACTGAACGGGCTTGGCGGCCTGAAGCGACTCTACGAGGACGACCGGGACGGGCGGGAAGCGGAGGTGGCTGGGCTGGCCGACCTTGAAGCCGCACTTGACTTTGAGTCGTCTGAGTGCACGCGTAAGGACCTTGCGGTCGATGTAGAGGTCGGAGCCGGTATCGGGACGCGCAGCCTCGAGGAAGGAAACGCGGTAGGCGGAGGAGGGGAGGAAGTCGAGGAACTTAGCTGGTGTGAGCGGAAGCAGCGCCTGGATGATTGGCAGCTTGTCGTTGGGTTTATGGCGGCGGGTGAAGCCGTCGAAGGCGTCAAGAACTGCGAGGACCCGAGTAAGTCACTGGCATAGCAGTGCGAGGCACGGATAACTCACCATTCTGCCAGAGCACCACCTCAACCAGGGCGCGCGTTCTCGCCGCCGAAGCGTCATCAGGTCTTGCCGACGCACTCCGAAGCTCCGCCGATGCAGGCTCCGCCACGGCACTCTCGCCGCCAACACTAGCCGCCGTGTCGAGCGAACCGACCTGCTGCGCCTCGACTCGCTCGACTCGCACCGGCTGTGCAGCAACATCCGCCTCGCTCAGGCTCGATGCCGGTGCGTCTGCTTTTAAAGCAGCATCGCGTGAGCCGTCCTGCGGCGCGAGGACGTGCGAAGGTGCAACGGCGCTGTCCGCCTCGGCCGCGGTCGAGGTCGACCCTTCTACCCGCTCGTGCGGCGTCGCGGGAGGGGAGACATCCGCACCAATGGCGCGGGACGACGACGGGGGGAGGTTCGTAGTAGCGTTGTGCCGTGCAATCTCGTCAAGTAGCACCTTGACATCGCTATCGGAGTGCGCGTCGAAGGGCTTGCACTTTGGCGTCAGCGGTTGGAGGCGAGCACCTGAGGCAGTCCAGGCCTTCTTCAGTTGCGCGGGCGTGAGTTCGCCCGAGTCGACGAGGCGGTCCTCGACCGCGCAGAGATCCCGCGCGGCGAAGGCAAGGAAGCGGTGGCCCGTCTCGAACCAGGCGTTGAAGAGCAGGGGAGGGGACCCGCTGGCGCCGGGCCACTTGGAGGGAAGGATTGGGTTCAGTTCGCGGTCGGCCCAGGAACGGGACTTGACATTAGCGAGCTTGGCTCTATACTTGTTGACTGCGGGGTGCAGAATGAGCCAGGGGATCCTGCCAGGGAGCATAGGCGAGGGTACGCACAGTGTGACCAGCTGATAAGCCCGTCGCCGCGCGTCTCCCGCCACTTCCACGCTTTTGCCGAACATCCCTTCGGCGCCCCCACCGCTGAAGGTGAGGACGACGACTCGCTCGACTCGACGCCGCCTCGCTGCTCCACCTCGCCGTTCTCGCGGGGCGTTGGCGCGCTGCTTATTGGAGGCTTCGGCATCGACATCGCCTCCTGCACAGGCGAATCCGCCACCACGATCGCGGTGCTGTTGAGCCGGCGCGGCGCGATGAAGGCGGCGAAGCGCAACGGAACAACGAGGCGAGTCGCCGCCGGCCGGAAGAGCGCGAGGAGCAGCAGGATGGGCTGCCCCGCGTGCGGATGCGCTTGCAAGCTCGAGCGGCGCAAGCAGGCGCGAGGAGAGCGGGGTGTGGAGCGAAGGGAGGGTTTTGGTCGAGACTGGCCCCGGGCGGCGAGCTCGAAAGGTGCAGAACGGCAGTGCGAAGGGTACAAGCAACACGAGGACCTACAAGGCAGACACACAATCACTGAAGAGACGCGCACGCCCCTCCTGCAGCCGCCGCCGCCGCCTCCGCCTCCTGCTGTGCCGCTATCCTTCGTTTGATGAACTCGCTGCACACGCACGGCTCGCTCGTCAGTCTAGTTTCCTGCAGGCAAAGAAAAGGCGAGAGCACGCACCGGACTTGCGGATTGCCCTCCGCAGAGATGACCACCCTCCTCGTCCTCGGGATCTCCAGCAGTACAGCGCCGATCTCGCGCGCATAGTTGACGACAAGGTCGTAGTCGTGCGTCGACGAGAACTCGTCGTACAGGAACCCTTCACGGCGTGTGCGCGGGTCAGCCTGGTACAACGAGATCAAGGAGGCCAGACGCACCGTCGCTCGTCTGGATCCGCCGCCGCTCGTGCTCCCACAGCCGGATCTGGTCCACCACCGTTGTCGGTAGAAGCTTCTCATCGCCTCCTGCGTGCACGCGCATCTGCGGGTGAGCGCGCGATGCGAGGTACGAGATGATCTGGCCAGCGTAAAGTCGAAGGTTAGCCCCGCTTGACGGATGGGCAAGGCCGCGCGATGCACCTGGTTGGCCGTGATCCCATTCGCAAGCCCGCGGCGGATGCTTTCGCGTGTGATGTGCCCGGTAACAAAGTTGGCGAAGCGCGTCTTGAGATGTGCGAACAGGCCGAGAACCGAGATCTGCAGCGGGTTCGACGTGTACGCGTAGAGCTTGTAGTTCGTCTCAAGGACGATGAAGCCCTTCTCTTCATTCGTGTGGCGCGAGGAGACGAGCGGTGGTGCGGAAGAGGTGAGGGTTGTCGCGAGGCGGGTCGGGTAGAAGAGCGAGGAGCGGGACTGGAAAACGGGCGGGTAAGCGGGCGAGTCAGACCGAGGCAGTCGAAGACACGCACATCAGGTCTGTAAACAAGCCCGTAGTCGGCGAGGTCCTGTAGCACTCCAAGCTGCGCGTCGCTCAGGCTGTCGGGGAGGTATGCCTGCGAAGGGGCTCTCCGGATCAGCCTGTTTACTGGGCGGAGTCTAAAACTCAGCGCACCCGTCCCAGCTCGAGCGAGCTCAGCATGAACAGGAACCCGATCGTCTCGACAAGGTCCTGCGCAGCAGTTTCCTATTAGCGCCAGCCGTCCCGGATCGCGAGGGAGACGCAGCGCACCTGCGATTCCTCCAGGTACACCAATAGCAGGTCCCACAGCTGCGTGTTGACATCCTCGAGGAGGAACTGGAAGCCTTTGCTCGTGATGCGCATCGTCCGGAGAGAGGCGGTCCTGTAGGCTCCTCTGGTCAGTCCTGCGTGACGCCGAAGATGCGAGCAACGCACGGCGACATCATCAGCCCGCTCTTCGCGAGCAGGACGAGCACCTTCTCGCTTGGCTTCTTGGCACCTGCGTCGGAACCGACCATGAAGTGCTGGATCGTCTGCTCCTCGAGGGTGGTCAGCGCCGCTCCGCCAACGAGCAATACAAGGGAAAGAGTCATCGCACCTCCCACTGCGTCTCGGCATGGTTATCCAGGAACTGCACCGTCACTTCCTCGTCCTGCTCCGGCGCTTGCGCACCAAACGAGCCCTTCTTCCCGCTTCATCTCGCCGTCAGCCTCTTTCTCCACCCAAAAAGGCGAAAGACGCACCCGCCTGTCAACGCCAGACGGAAGCTCCCTCTGAATCCGCTGCTCATGTCCAGAATGGTGTCGTCGCCGAGCGCGGCGGACGGGTGCGCGCCCCGCGGGGTCAGGATGTGCAGGTGAAAGAGGGCGGAGAGGGAGGCGGTGAGATGCCTGTGCACGCGTGAGAGCGCCAGCCGTCCTGGTCAGCACGGCGAGTACCCTCCCGGGCTGCACGACGCCACAGAAAATGAGAGTAGGGACGCACCGCCTCTCGCCCTTGTCGCCGCCCTCGCTCCTCCTCTCGCGGACCCAGAGCGCGACATCCCGCACGCGCACCTCCTCCTCATACCAGAGCATGTTGAGCACGATGTGCCTCGCGGTGACGGGGAGAAGCCTGGGTGTCATCAGTCGAGTGGGGGGAGGGGAGGTCGGAACGCGTGAGCACGCCTCGCTGGAGTCCGCGACGCGCAAGAGAGGAAGCGAGGGACAGCACGCACCGAAAGATGGACAGGCAGCTCGCAGGCGCGGCGTACAGCCGGTTGAACATGGACGGGCTGAGCCGGTCGAGGAACGAGTACAGGTGCGACGCGTCCCCTGCGCCGCCGAGCGCGCTGTCGGAGGCGTAGGAGGCTGCCATACGAGCGGCGAGCGAACCTGCGAGGAGCGAGCGAGGAGGTGGAGCAGAGCGGGAAGTCGGCGGGGAGATGAGGAGTAGCTTCCTCTTCCACAGCTTCTTCGGCCAGTAGTCACTCTGGATGCACGCGCAACGACGCTTCTGTGAAGATCGGACTGGCACCTCTCGCCGGCGCGGACGCAGACAGGGACTGACAACGTGCGGATTGCAGGCATGTAATGCGCACCAAGGCGCAAGAAAGAAAGGGTCTATCAATTTGGGGTGTTTCTTCTTTGCTATGGGTCGTTATGAGGTCAAGAAAAAGCGCGAAGAAGGGCAAACGGGGACGTGAGGTGAAATATGTACATGGGCGAGAGAAAGCGAAGGGAGCTGAGGATCTAAGCCACCGCGGCGGCCGAAGAGTGAGTCGCGCCTACGACTGCTGAGCGCAGAAGTTGGGGAGCTCCGGGTTGTTGTTGAGGAAGTTGACCCAGCCCGGCGGGCAGCCTGCGGAGAACGAGAGTCAGCCACAGCAATGGAGGGCGAGAAGGAGAGCAACGCACGGAGGCGGCAGTTGCCGTAGTCGCAGACGGGCTCGCCAACGCCGTTGTACGACTGGGGGCACACGAACCAGCGCTGTAGATGTTGGGAAGATCGGTGATCAGTCACGAGAACGCGAGCAAAGAGGGCAAGAAGGCAAACGCACGCGGCCGCAGTTGTTCGGGTCGTTGTCGGTGTCGACGTCGTCGTCGTCGTCGTCGCCACCGCCTGCCAAGTTTGAGAGAGAGAAGGAGGAAACGGGAAAAGGGGGAAAGAGGGGCAACTGCTAAGACTACCTTCGCGAAAGCGCGAGCGGGCAGAGAGATTACGTACCGTTACCATTGCCGTTGCCACGACCGTTGCCGTTGCCACGGCCGTTACCGTTGCCACGGCCGTTACCGTTGCCACGGCCGTTGCCGTTGCCGTTACCGCCTGCGAGCAACCAAACAAGGCGAAGTCAGCTCCCACTCGATGTCAACAAACTGCCTGCGGAAAGAGAGAAGACGCACGGCCAGCGGGAGGGCCGTTGCCCTGGGCATGACCAAAGGCCGAGTTGCCCTGGCGCTTGGTAAGGCCGGCCTCGTCCACAGCGTCGCGAAGGGCGCGGACCTTGACCATGCGGGCCTCGCGGGCGGCGAGCGCGTCCGACGAGGTGTCGAGCGCTGCGCATGGACGAAATGCGTCAGAGCGAGTTCAAAGGGGCGGTAGAGCGGAGAGACGGACGGGCAGCGCCGACGAGAGCGACGCTGGCAACAGCGGCGAAGATGGCGGCGAGGGTGATCTTGACCATGTTTGTTTGCGTTCGAGGGAGCGGTGATGCGGAAGAGTGGTGTTGATGCGGTAGTTTGAGGAGAAGGTCAAGCGGCTCGAGGCGAGTAGGGAGGAAGGAGGAGAGAGAGGACGAAGCAAGGACGACACTGGCTTTGTAGCCGCTCGACGGGGTGCAGCGTGATCGAGGGAGCGGTCGTCGTTGCCGTCACTCAACCGCGTCCCCGTTCGTTCATCGAGCGTCGCCACGCTCGCGAACACGCTCGCAGAGATCTGAAGAAGAGGGAGTTGGGGAACCTCGTACTAGCGCGCCGGGGTGCAGTCGTCGCTGCCCTTTGAAATTCGCACACGCGGGGTAGCGATCGACACTTTTCCGAGGACTGCAGGTGGAGCACAAGAGAGACGATGAAGAGCCGGGCGATAAGCGAGCTCTCACCCGGAGGAGGAAGGTGAGCCGGTAGAAGCGCCGTTGGCACGGTTCTGTAGCGTCGTTGCGACGACTTTGAGCAGTCGTTCGTAAGCAAGCGAATAACTGCGCGTTCTAGGAGGGTACGGCGACCTTAGGGTTGGAAGCGCGCATTCGAGGGTGGGCAGACGACGGTGCGGCTGGCGTCGACGTAAAGAGGAACGAGCGGAAGTATGGCCGGTGCAGCGGGATGCGTTCATCAAGTGAAGCTGAGCGCATGGAGCGCTAGAGAGGCTGGTCGACGTGCCAGATCGACCAGCTGCCGGCCCTGTTCGCGAGACGAGCCATAGCGACGGGGAGCGCTGGCAGGCGTCGTCGGTGGCGGGGAGTAGCGCTCACGAGCGCAGCCCAGCACGTTCCTCAGGGCCGAGCGACGTGCGCCCACGTCCTCCGCACCCCGCCTCGCTGAGCGCTTTCCCATCGGCCTGCGGAAGGCGGGCAGGCCCTGCTGAACCGTGCGCCCGCAGCCGGTCGAGCGGTGAAGCGAGGTGGGCGAGCGCAGAGTTGGAGGAAACGCTCGATCGGCGGTTGCTCCCTTCGGCGCGCGTGTCGACCTTCTGGCGGGGTGCGGAGAGGAAGCGAGAGCCTTCAGGCTCCCCGACAAGCGCGTCGAGGAAGACGGCGCTCGCAGCACTGCTGGCTCGGTCGATGGTCGAGAGTAGACACACACGAGAGACGCACACGCCCAGCACGTCCAGCGCCACGCTCGACGGCGTGAAGGAGCGGACCTCGCCGCGTCGTTCTCCGGCCGAGATCCTCATCAGCTCAATTCCCC